>JAWNZC010000141.1:212500-780000 GCA_035771165.1 Paragorgia papillata
GAACCATAAGTGAACAACTTGTTCACGGCGAGCAGCACAACATTGTTCACGGTGAGCAGCACAACATTGTTTACGGTGAGCAGCACAACATTGTTCACGGTGAGCAGCACAACTTGTTCACGGTTGTTGACAGACGTGAACAAGTTGTTTTCGACAGCCGTGAACAAGGTGCTACACCCCGTGAACATGTTGTCAACAAGTTGTTCATGTATGTTCCAACATGCTTGTTCACGCCTGATGAACCAACAGACGGTGTCGGCATCATTAAATTTTATATCCTTGCACATGTTGCCTCGCGCCACGAATCAGCATCGCCATTCTGCGCCATCCTGGATGCCCATGCCATCAAGTTTCCTATCCAGTCATTTTACTATCATACATTGGCCAATGGTCTATTTAGAAGTATAGATCGTTTGCAATCACGTGCTATCGGACGCCATCTTGGTTGATTTCCAGTTAATTTTTAAAACCGGTGCCAAAACAAACATGACGGTCAGTGGTTTGTCAACAGTGTTCATAGAGATCATAAATAAAACTAGAGGGGGCATTGGGGGGAAACTCCAATCAAACGCGGGGGAATGAATTGAAGGCGAGAGCTCCTTGGTTAGTAGGAAAAGTCTGGGACCGAGTAGTTTACATCCGGGTTTGCAATTTTGCCCCCCCCCCCGACTGATCCAAGATGGTAGCCTTCAAATGGTAGTTTTATAACTGCTTTGCATGGTGAAGAATGTTATAATAAAATGTTTGCGGATACAACGATGTAAAATATATGAAAGCTCAGCAGAATAAATATATTTTACATGGTTGTATCCGCAAATATTTTATTATAGCCTTCAAATGGTTACCCGATTTTGGACGCAATAATGCACCCTCTACACGCGTAAAAACGCACAACTTGTTCACGGTTGTCAACAGGCGTGAACAATGTTGTGCCGCTCGCCGTGAACAATGTTGTGCTGTTCACCGTGAACAATGTTGTGCTGCTCGCTGTGAACAATGTTGTGCTGCTCGCCGTGAACAAGCTGTCAACAAGTTGTTCACTTATGGTTCGAACAACTTGTTCACGGATAAATCAACAGTCATGAACAAGTTGTTCCAACAGCACATTTTTATAGCCAACAACGTTGTTCGCACATGATACAACATGTTGTAACAGCATGACGAAATAACAACGATGAACAACAATGTTACAACAATGGTGAACATGGTCGATGTATCAACACGTTCTTCGGTTGTTACAACATGCGTGAACAACGGTTGTTGTTTCATCAAGCTGTAACAACTTGTTGAAACATTGAAACAATGATGAACAATGTTGTTCATTCATCAATGTTGTTCACACATGTCCACAAGTTGTTACAGCATTGTTCAGGCAACAATGCCGTAACAACTTGAGAGATTTTTACGCGTGTAGTATTATTAATGATCTTTATGAATAGTGTTTGTCAACCGCAAACCAACCAAGATGGCGGACGTGACGTCATGTGCAAACGATCTATAGAGTTACAGTAACAGTTATTCACCAAGTTCCCGCTTCGTACCTTGTGTATCCTTGTTGCTCAGCAACCTCAGCCAGTGACATTAAACAATCCAATGTGGCGAGCTGCCTCACAGCTTCACAGTACTTGGTGTAATTTGAGCCAAAAGACGACAAGAACGTTAACCATGCTTCTTGACATGCTTTGGAAAGATGTTCTCGATACTGGGATAACCTCTTGAAACATTCCTCGACAAATGGAGTCCGAAATCGAGAAAGGGTTTTAGTTCTTGAATCCCGAAAAGAAAAAAAAGAATTAAAGTAAAAACAAACAAACTAAAAAACTGTATTCGAGATGTATATATTCAAAAATAGAAAGAGAATAAAGATTTTGTAATATAACAATAGAGTTGATGTTCGCGGGCATAAATATGTTTTTGAAACATATCTTCAAAAACTCATTAATAATTCATGAGGAAAACACAAAGGAAATCAGTACCATGTCCGTGGTTTTAGTACTATTTAAAACACGAGCAGGAGTGTTTTATCAGATATAAAACACGAGGCGAAGCCGAGTGTTTTAGATCTGATAAAACACGTTCTGCGAGTGTTTTGAATGGCTTAAAAAACGATCACCATTTGGTAAGTTCGTTGGCGTAGTTATTTTGAAAAATAACGTTGTCTAAGGCGAGAAAATCAAAGCTAAAGTTTATGTAAATCAGGAGAAAATTTTATCAGATATAAAACCACGATACGGTTATGATTTTTCTTTGTGTTTTCCTCATGAATTATTAATGAGTTTTTTAATACCTGATAAAACTTCTTGACGTCAGAAAGAATACTAATGAACATACAATTTTATATAAAGAATACTAATGAACATACATTTTTATATAAAGAATACTAATGAACATAACATCCAATAACGAATCGTTTTTGAAGCCATTTAAAACACTCGCATCACGTGTTTTATCAGATCTAAAACACTCGGGCTGCGCCCTCGTGGTTTTAAATCTGATAAAACACTCCTGCTCTTGTTTTAAATATTACTTAAAAAACACATACGACCAAAACATATTTATGACCAAGAACATCAACTGTATCAGTGATGTTTTCCAAATTTTAGAAGTGGGGGAGCGCTCACTAAAGTCAAATGGGTGTGGCCAGTGGTCGTAAAATTAAATGGGCGTGGCTCCTGTTGTGAAAGTTAATGGTTGGCTAACTTGGTTAAACAGACCCGTAGCGAGAGGTCAAGTGCAGGGGGGGCGAGCACCGAAAGTGCGAGAAACATCCACGGGGATCCGGGAGCATGCTGCCCCGGAAAATTTTGAAATCTAAAGTCCCTAAAATGACATTTCCTGCATTTTGGGGGGAGATTTTACAGAATTCTGAAGATTACAAAACGTCATATAAAATACATAAAAGACAACACATTTCAGGACTTTGAATAAATATATAGACATTTTAGAATCTTTGGGTTCTTCTATATTTCTACTTTGAAATTCTAAAGAACTGTAGACGAATTCTCTTAAAATGCAATGCTGTTGTGCTTTTTGAACACGTGTAAATACACACAGCATCAGTCAGTGATCTATTGTTTGAGTGTTTATTCATCACCAAATTCATTTCACGTCATTTATGGAAAGCTTATTAGGACTAGACTTCGAATAAGTGTTAAACGGAGGAAAACGGTGTTCCACTACGTTTAATTTTTGTCAGGGGGAACGGCGTTCCCCCGCGTTCCCCCTGAAAAACATCACTGAACTGTGTTACCATTATAATAATTTTAGTGGGCATTTAGAAGAAAATAAAAGACAGTACAGTAAACAATAGAGACCTTAAGATACCCCGGGTTCTGTTTACGGGTACGGGTAATGTACCCGTACCCGTAGTCGTATGTACGGGTAGACCATGATCTACCATGGGAAAACGGGTAGATATTACGAGTAAACAAAAATGGCGCTACCCGTACCCGTAAACCGAACCCGGGTATCTTAATGTCTCTAATATCTTGAACAGTCCCGCCTTAGCGCCGGGGTGTATTTTATTGCAATAAATATTTACATAACTCAGAACTTACATGTAAAACTTGGCAGAAAAACGCAACGTTTGTCATCAAAACAATCTTTGCTTCAAAGTACATGAAATGTTTCAAGTGATTTACTTGAATTATTGCAAGAATAGACATGATTTTCCAACAAGTCATTATACAGTGTGACGTCTAAGTGATGTTATTTGCATATTTTGAGAGTTTATAGCTCGAATGCAGATTTGCTTGGTCATACATGAGAAGGAGTGTTTCATCGGGATTTCAAAACTGAAGTGAGCCGAGATTTTTGAACAAACTTCGAAGTGTTTGGATATCCTGATGAAACCTTCCGAGTGTTTGATATAACATTACAACAGTGCTTACGAACTGATTTTGATCCAATCATGTGGGACAAGTTTGGTTTTGGACATTGAAACTTCCACTAAAAACTGAAAGAAAAATGTTCAGTTTAATAAAGCAGGCATGTCTTTAAAGTGCCAATGCAGCGAAATTTCACCCCAGTTTTTTATGATTGCATTTGAAAGAACACTTAAAATGACAACGTAACATCTTTCGTAGAATTTCGTTTCCTTGCTTCATTCTTGAGATATTCACGTTTGTTTGATATGCAAATGTCATACTTATGACATCACACTGCATAATGACTTTTTAGAAAAGTATGATTTTCTTTGAGAGTGTTTATCGAAAGTACTTAATAAAAATTTGCACTTGCATGTATGTAGCCATACTATCACTAAACGTGTGTTGCTGGGTGTAAAATATTTGGACTATTCTAAAATTGATGCTATTTCAAAAAGTCATTATGCAGTGTGATGTCATAAGTATGACATTTGCATATCAAACAAACCTGAATATCTCAAGAATGAAGCAAGGAAACGAAATTCTACGAAAGATGTTACGTTGTCATTTTAAGTTTTCTTTCATATGCAATCATAAAAAAACTGGGGTGAAATTTCGCTGCATTGGCACTTTAAAGACGATGGAGAAATTAGCCGAAGACAATGGGAGATATTACATTACCTCATTTCCAGACACCGTCACATAGTCTACAGATGGTTTACCTAGGACTTTTTTTATTACTTTTCGGTGACCCTGAATCTGTTCTTGGGTTTCTAAGATTTTCTACAATTAAATAATACAAAAAATATATAATTATATACTTTTGTAAGTATAAAGGTTTTTTTAACTATATTTAAGAGTTAAAATCAGTTTTATAATAATTATGATGATGCTGGTGGTGATGCTGGTGATGATGCTTGTGGTGATGGTGGTGGTGATGGTGATGCTGGTGGCGATGCTTGTGGTGGTGGTGCTGGTGGTGGTGATGATGCTGGCGGTGATGCTGGTAGTGGTGATGCTGGTAGTGGTGATGCTGGTAGTGGTGATGCTGGTAGTGGTGATGCTGGTGGTGATGCTGGTGGTGATGCTGGTGGTGATGCTGCTGGTGGTGGTGGTGATGGTGGTGATACTGGTGGTGATGCTGGTGACGATGCTGGTGACGATGCTTATGGTGGTGACGCTGGTAGTGATGGTGGTGGCGATGCTTGTGGTGACGATGGTGGTGGCGATGCTTGTGGTGATGCTGGTGGTGACGATGATGGTGATGATGGTGGTGGTGATGATGCTGGTGGTGATGCTGGTGGTGGTGATACTGGTGGTGATGCTGGTGGTGGCGATGCTAGTGGTGATGCTGGTAGTGATGGTGATACTTGTGGTGGTGATGGTAGTGGTGATGCTGGTGGTGGTGATTCTGATGGTGGTGGTGATGATGTTGGTGATGCTGGTGGTGATGCTGGTGGTGATGCTAGTGGTGATACTGGTGGTGATGCTTTTGGTGATGCAGTTAGTGATGCTGGTGGTGATTATACTTGTGGTAATGATGCTTGTGGAAATGACGATGGTGATGCTGGTGGTGATGATGTGGTGGTTGTGTTGAACATGATAATGATGATGGGTAATGGTAATGATGATGATAAGATGATGAATGATGAAGATGAACGATGAAAAGGTAATAATCGTGATGATCATAATGATAATGATAAATAGTGACTCTACCTACAGAAATACGTTACCTCTCTCCATTTTTTAATTTCCGGAAACTCGGACTCATCTTTGAATAAATTAGTTTTATTACAACTCCTGGAAAAAAATCATATCCTAGATTAAACAAACAACTAACCAACACTACAATAAATACCCGCTAGCCTTGCCACCTATATCTAATACTCCACTTTGGAAAATACTGGTGCGAGAGTAGCCATGGTACAGTTTGGGGGGTCATTGAAACTTCCATGTGTTAAGATCACTCCCAAAGTGTGGTCTTTTTATTTATATTTCACAATCTTGCATTCACAACCTCTCGATGTTTTTAATCATGTTTCATCAGATTTTTGCCTCGGTATTAATGCTCCCTGCCTCCCCCCCCTTCCCCCCCCCCCCCCCCCCCCCCCCCCAATGGTCCCCCGCCCCAGGCCATCACTCTTTGTCAAAGTCGCCTATACTTAATTAAGGCACTTACTTTGCGGCCTTTTCATCAATGGCATCCAGGTAGACGTTGATTTCTGACAAATTAGTCGATACCTTTAAAATACCACAACATTAACCAGTAACGTTTTCCAGTTCATGCATAATATGTACTAACGAGATTTCAGTGGCACTACCTTTAGAGCTTTGCCTTTCTATCTTGGAGAAGAATTATTGATCTATTAAACTCTCGATATATGAATTGCAGGAATACTAGTTTTCGTACCTTTGTCGCTATATCATTTAGTAGAAGAGAGTTGAGCTCTCGCGATACAACGTCTTTAATGGAGGCGATTTCTGTGTGTACTTTGGATAGAAACACGAGAATGTTGTAGAACTGAGCCGTGGAACACTACACAGATATATTGAATTGAATCTTAACATTTGGTAGACGTTCAAATTATCACCCTCGTCGTCATCATCATCATCATCATCAACAACATCATCATATCATTATCACCATCCTCCTCCACATCTTCCCTCTTCCTTCTCCTCCTCCTCATCATCACCACCATCATCATCATCATCACCATCATCATCATCGTTATCATCATCATCGTCATCGTCATCATCATCATCACCATCACCTTCACCATCACCATCAACACCATCACCATCATCACCGTCATCGTCATCATCATCATCATCAACATCACCATCATCATCATCAACATCATCATCGTCAACAACAACATCATCACCGTCATCGTCATCACCATCACCATCACCATCAACATCATCATCACCATCATCACCATCACCATCAACATCACCATCATCACTGTCATCGTCATCATCACCATCACCATCACCATCATCATCATCAACATCATCATCATCAACATCATCGCCATCATCATCACCATGATCGTCATCGTCGTCGTCGTCGTCGTCATCATCATCATCATCACCATCATCATCATCATCACCATCATCACCCTTTTATTTCATAAAGACTATTTTTAAACTTTACCTTTCTGTGGTAAATGACACAAAGTCCTTTTTCCAGATCTGGAAGTTGTTTTAGCAGCCGTTTCACCTTCTCAAGGCAAGCTGGCTTCTTCTCCACAATTTCCGCAACAACCTGTTGTCTTTGTTCAATCTCTCTACAACAGGACGTAAAATTATTAAAGCCAATGAGCAAACTTTTTTTCAACGAATTTCAAAAATAAGAATATTCTGAATTTTTTTTAATCTTGATACCTTGAAACCCAGGGACACGCAAGAGTTTGCGGAGTGATTAAACAGTGAAAGTTTGAGAATTCAGTAAATTTTCTCTTAATAGACCTGTTTAAAGGATAACTTCAGGGAAAAAATCGATTATATTTAAATGACGCGACGTGTTATTCTTCAGTATGAAACGAAAATTAAGTCTGTCTTATTTGAAAGAACACTTAAAATGATAGAGTAACATCTTTCGAAGTTTTTCGTTTCCTTGCTTCGTTCTTGAGATATTTCAGTTTGTTTGACATTTTGACGTCACATGTGCAGAACGAGTTATCGAGAAAAGCTATATATCTTTGCTATTACCAAACCAAATTAATTCGGAGACAGCATGTAGGTGTGTTTCGCCCAGAACACTAAACACGAAGATTTTCAAGTGATTATATTTGACAATAGCCAAGATATACCGTTTTTTCGATAACTCATTATGCCCGTGTGACGTCAAGGGGAGCACGGGTGGCGTGTGCTATTAGCGCGCTGCCTCTCACCAAAACGTTAAGCCCGGTTAGACGAGGTTAGTACTTGGATGGGTGACCGCTTGGGAATGACCCTGTTATCGAGCTTGGACTCATGTGAGTAGAGTTGTAGTTGATCTCTCCTGTGCTTCGAGGGTTTTTCGCCGGGTTCTCCGGTTTTCCTCCCTCCATAAAATCAACACCCAACATCTTAGCTGTGATCCGTGGTCTGAACTGTGTCGTATGGCGGCTGCCTGGAGCGCCTTTGATATGCCTCGACACGGTCACGTTGATCTGCGTCCTTCGCAATTCAGCCGCTGGCTGCAAGTAAGGATGATTAGCCACCCAGTCCTTTATCATTGTGTTTAGAGTTTACGACTAGTAGCCTAGCAATGCAACTATAGTAACAACTGTATTTCATGTTTACGTCATGAGCTGTATTTTGTTAATCGTCTTTGTGGGGGGCGCCTGAAACGGAAAACCATGGGCGCACCAACGGGAAATTTTCCGGTATCCCGGTGGGCCAGTCCGCCTCTGACTTTAATAGTTTTACGATATCTGCTCTCGTACTCGAGAAATCACGTTACCATTCTTGTATTTGATGCCACCATAATAATAGAGTTTGAATAACGGCTCAATTTTGATGTACAGCGGAATTTTCTATTCAATTTTAACGTCATACATTATTGTAATATGGTTTGGGCTTCTACCTATTCGAGTAACCTTCGTCGTATTGTCTTGCTTCAAAAACGCATTATAAGAATTTTAAATAAAAGTAAATTTGATGCGCACACTGAATCTTATTGAAAACTGACATATGTTTGTTCGACATAAAGGAATTTGGAAAGATCCAGCGTTTCTTGTTTCATAGCTATGAATTTGATTATTTAATACGAATAAATTACCAAATTTTTTAGGTAGCAACTTATGTTTGTAAGAGAACATAAATTGTCCTATTTGTAACGAACAAATATCATGGAATTTCATTATATTATGCTCTTTAAAAATTGGAACCAAGGCCCAAAATTCTTTAACTCACTTGCTGTTGAAATTATTGACTCTGTTTCGCTAAAACTATTTACGTCCAAACTAAAAGAATTACTACTAAATAAATGAAAATCTCAGTAAAAGTTTATATTCATAAATTACTAAAATTACAATCACTGTGATATATTCAATGATTGTCGCCATATTATGCTTATATATACTTCAATTTAATTTAGATTTTTAGGAGGAAGACTTAAAGTTTTATAAGCCTTTTATGGTTTCATTTTAGCCTTCCTCGCCACCTTCTTTCATTGTATTTAGTTATTTTAAGTTTTGTTTGTAAACGTGTGGTAAATTCAATAAATTCAATTCAATATTCAAACTCAAAATAGCAGGCATAAAATACAAGAATGATAACGTCATTTCTCGAGTGCGAGAGCAGATATCGTAAAACTATTACCATTTCCAAACATGATCAGGTTAAGAGACCCTGATTTAAAAATAATTTATTTTTTGACCAGTATTCCAGTGTTCAATCGTGTGCAACCCTTTGCGTGTCCCTGGGTTGACGTCATTTTCTGTAAATAGTAAACCAACTTTAGCAGAAAGCATCAGAAAGAAACTTTAGTTGATGATAGATAATAAGTAATTCCTATCAGAAAGTGCCAAAGATTATTTAACAAATAAAACATAAAGCTCCGTGCATATGTACTCTTATAAAGGTTTGTTTGACGTCATTTGAACACGAAAGAAGTTGAGTGGAAGCACGAGGCGATAGTCGAGTTCCTTTACACTTTTTCCGTGTTCACATCACGTCAAACGAACCTTTATAAGAGTACATATGCACAGGAGCGGTATGTTTTATTTGTTTAGTAAAATAAGAAGGAAAAAAACAAGCTAAAAGTTGGACAGTTTTGAAATTTGGCTGGCTTTTCTGGTCAGGTGACGCCATTCTACGCCACGTTACGTCATTCACGATCTTCATACTCTTATAAATGCACGGAGCCCAGGCAATCAGAGCGTGCGTAGAGGACACCTTACTTTATAAAAAATATATATGAAAGGCCCAAACATGAGACAAGCACTTCAAAAGCTTTCAGGGTTGCATAGCAACTAAGCTAACATATTGATCTTCGATTATAACTCCTAGAAACAAAAACTATAAACTTCCTTCCAAAATATGTTTACTAAACTCAGAGATATTTTTGTAACTTGGAGTCACGTCTCATGCGTTGAAGGTCATAAGGCACACGTCCAGTTTCAATTTCAACCTTGGATGATCCGAATCATATTGACACTTATAGAAAAAGAATAGCGATCACCTCCTCTGCTTTGCTTTTAATAAATATATCAAACAAAATGTTGTATATAGGCATTATTGGTGAAGGAAAATTTCGAGTAGTTGCAAAAATATAACTATAGTGTCATATATATATATATATATGGTAGAAGCGATCAGTAGACATTATTAATAGATAAAAAGATTGAAACTGATCTATGTAAAACTTTATTAAAAGCTAAATTTTCGATCACCAACTGTGATCTTCATCAGAACTAAAAACTAAGAATACAGAACGCCAATAACGCTGTCCACCGGAACGACGAACAGTCAACAGCTCCGAAATCGTTTGCTGTTATCCCTTATGTGGAAGGTGTTTCAGAGAGAGTTCAACGCATCCTAAAAGCTGATATAAAGACTGCTTTTAAACCGTTGCTTACATTGTGTAAAATCTTAAAAAAAACAAGGACCGTCCCACGGGAAAACAGATTAAGGGCCGAGTTACTCGGCAAACCGAGTTACCCGCCATGTATAGAAATTCAAAGCTATCCTGGCAGAGTGTTTATATGAGACAGGCGGGTAACTCGGCAAAACAGTCGAGATCTCGGCATGCCGGGATGAAAATATTCCCAAGCCAAGTTGAATTCGTCACGACAGCGCACGCGCCACTTATGAAGACAATCGGAAACTATTCATGGAATGTGAAACCATTATAATGCGTGGGCAGCTTTGCCGAGTATCTCGTCTGATATAAACACTCATCTTTTTTCAACTCGGCTTGCCGGGTAACTCGGCTCCATATAAACAGGCCCTAAAGGCATTATATACAAGGTCAGATGTAAATCGTGTTCATTTACATATGTAGGAGAAAGTAAACGATCATGGAGTTCGCGTGGTCTTGTAGTGGTTTCTATTTTACGGTTTGTGTTCTTTATCACTAATATAAAGTGACAAAAAAACTTCAGACTGTTCGCTGTTATGAATTTGGACCGGGGGGTCTGAATCTACTAGTAGATTTGGACCGGGGGTCCGAATTTAGGGGGGTCCAAATTAACTGGGACACCGGCACAAGACGACAGAATGACTCTGCCATTAGAAATCATGCCGAAAGTACTGGACATGATATACATCCGGACGATGTGATTATTTTAGAACGGGGTATTAATAATAAACGTGAACGTTTATTTTTAGAGTCTTTACATTCTACTATAGATAGCAGCATGCACGGTCAATGAATTAAGATGTATATTTCCGCATTCTTACACTCCATTGTTACGGGCCCTAAGGACCACGTGTAATGATATTTAATGATTGGACGCAGGCGTTCTGTATTCTTAGTTTTTAGTTCTGATGAAGATCACAGTTAGTGATCGAAAATTTAGCTTTTAATAACGTTTTACATAGATCAGTTTCAATCTTTTTATCTATTAATATATATATATTTAAGAAATAGAAAATGGCCACCCGTGTTTATATAGCTTGATGCAAACACGAGAGTGAGTTGGGAGAATTCGAAAGTTTATGTGAACCCGAGCCGTAGGCGAGGGTTTACATAACTACTTTCGAATTCTCCCAACTCACACTCGAGTGTTTGCATCAGGTTATATAAACACAGGGCATCCATTTCTTTTCTGAAATAAGGCTAAAAAATGTGCCGTGACATCACAACCGTGTTTACATAGCCTGATATGAACACGGTAACTGACCAATCACAGCGTGCGTAAGACGCAACCTATTTTATAAATATATATAGAACTCGTTGACTAAACTCTTGGCAACAGCTTCTATAGCTCAGTGGTCAAAGTACTGCACTAGAAAAGGGTCGCGGGTTCAATTTGTAGTCGGAAGGGCTTGATGTTACACACAAATGGTCCCGGTTTGGTCTTAAAATGTATTTTCGCGTCGAAAACGTCTATTGCTATTGATTCTGCACGAACGAACTAGCGAACGAACGAACGAACGAACGAACGAACGAACGAACGAACGAACGAACGAACGAACGAACGAACGAACGAACGAACGAACGAACGAACGAACGAACGAACGAACGAACGAACGAACGAACGAACGAGCGAGCGAGCGAACGAACGCACCTTTAACATTTAGTCGGGCCTAAGATAAATAACACTTTGACCAGCTAAAACTAAGAATGATTACACTCCACTCGCCCCTGTCATTTTATTTCAGGAATTATACTGTATGTAAATCAGTTTATCATTTTGATGATGTAAAGATTGGGGTTTTTTAAAGTACGTACGCCCCTGCCCTTTTACGTACCTCAAGTTCGTTAAAGGTTTCGATATCCAAGAGTTCAATTTTCGTTTTCCAAAAGCTGTCGAGGTACGGTCGAGAACCGAAAACAACGAGCCTTTAACTTTATTGTCGGTCTGTCAAGACATAAAGTGCAAAGAAAAATAATAAGCATGATATTTCCTATAAAACAAATGTCAACAAGTACAGGGCATCTGCAATTATTATAACCGTGTATCGTGCGCGATATTTACCAGTTTGCTAGGGATAGAGGTATGCGTCTTAACCCTAAGAAATGTAAGGAAATATTTTTTAATACTCTACAATACCGTCTTCCTATTCAATCCCCACTTTTTATTGGCGACTGCGCTATTCAATCTGTAGAGTCTTTTAAGCTTTTGGGTAATATTTTTCGTAGTGACCTAACTTGGTCAACTCACTGTAATTATATAACTAAGAAAGCATCCAAACGATTATATATTGGTTACTGTACAAACGATCTGGTACTAACTGTCTATATTGTAGTTTGATAAGACCGATTTTAGAGTATGCTGTCCCAGTATAGAATCAATTCAGAAAAGGGCAATGCGAATCATATTTAGGTCACATAGTATGCCATACCGTGAATTCCTGTCTAAAAAAAGCCAAACTAGATCCCTTATACAAGAGGAGGTCAGATATTTGCGAGAAATTTGTTCGGGACAATAAACAAAACGGCCCTCTGGAATTCATTTTGAAGTACGTCAATCACTCTATCGATCATGGTTATAATTTACGATCTGGTACAACATCTGTTTGCTCCACCATCCCTAAGACATTGAGACTGTCAGACTTTGTAACATATAAATATAGCTAGTTATTAATGCGATTATAATAGTCTTATCTGTAAATTACCTTTTAATTTTAATCATATAGTTGTTTTAGCATATATTTGTAAAAGTCTTGTAATTCAGTTTTGCTGTCATGATATTTAATAAACCAATTATTATTATCATTATTAACTAAATCCAAATTTAAATAATAGTTGAAACATGACATGCGACTAAGGGGGGTATATAAGCTGGGGATGAGTTTTAAGTTGCGATTATATGCAGTGGGCTAGCCCGGCAAGCCGAGATGAGTTTTGTTAGTTACGTTACTTTTACTGCAGTTTTACACAGATGAATGTTTTTGTAAGTATCGTTAAAGTTTGTCTAATTTGGAAGAACTCTTGAAATGGTAAAGTAACATCTTCTACAGTTTTTCCATATCTTACTTCGTTCTGGAGATATTACTATTTGTTTGATGTCAATGATATCACACTGCATACGTCACATTGTATAATGAGTTACTGAGAAATCGTGCACATCATTGGTATTAATCTGATATTAATCGCTTCAACCTGTGTTTGTTTAAAGTCATGAGACAGATACACCTACATGCCCAGTTTCGTGTGACTTTGTTCGATAACTTCAACGATATTCTTAAGTTTCCAACAACTCATTATACAATGTGACGTATGCAGTGTGATCATTTACATAGCAAACAAATAGTAATGTCTCAAGAACGAAGTAAGATATGGAAAAACTGTAGAAGATGTTACTTTACAATATCAAGAATTCTTTCAAATTAGACAAACTTAATTTTCATTTCATATACACTTTAATAGAAAGATTGTTGTCTTTACCCGTGAAAAAGTCTTCACGAAGACTAACTAATTTAACTCCAACTCCGGATCCAACTCCAACTCTATAGCTCTAACTCTATATAACTCTATTTAACAAATAGATTCCATTTGCCGTTGTCTGTTCAGTTATAAATGCACAGTTGACGTCACAACGTGGTAAGAACAAAAAAGTGGCCCACGAGACGCAGTCGAGTGGGTCACTAATGTTCTTACCACGTTCTGACGTCTTCTGTGCATCTATAACTGAACAGACAACAAAAAAATGGAATCTATTTGTTTTATACAATAAAAATTTAAAAGGTTTTTGTCGAAACTCTTGCCGGATTTTGGGGCATGAAGAAGGAAAAAAGCAAGTCAGCTGACGTGACCTGACGTGACCATGTGTCTGTCCTCTAATAGATCATGGCCAACAACCAATGAAAACACGCATAGCAACCAGGGTATTGTATAAATATATATAGATCTCGTTGACTAAACTCTTGGCAACAGCTTCTATAGCTCAGTGGTCAAAGTACTGCACTAGAAAAGGGTCGCGGGTTCAATTTCTATTTAGTCGGAAGGGCTTGATGTTACACACAAATGGTCCTGGTTTGGTCTTAAAATGTATTTTCGCCACAACGTGGTAAGAACAAAAACGTGGCTCACGAGACGCAGTCGAGTGGGTCACTGATGTTCTTACCACGTTCTGACGTCCTCTGTGCACCTATAACTGAACAGACAACAAAAAATTGGAATCTATTTGTTTTATACAATATAAAAGTTACACAATACTTCTTGCCGGATTTTGGGGCATGAAGAAAGAAAACGTCAGCTGACGTGATCCATGTGTCTGTCCTCTAATAGATCATGGGTAACAACCAATGAAAACACGCATAGCAACCAGGGTATTGTATAAAGAAAGACAGAAAATGTTTTCTATTTCTTAAATGAACTATAAGTTAAAACACGGCAACATTTTCCGAGTTTGTATAACAACTGTCATACAACTGTATAACAACTGTGAACCTCCACTGCGAACTTAAGGCCTGGCCAAACGCTTTCAACATCGCATTCAACATCATTCAACATTGTTGAACGATGTTGAATAATGTTGAAAGCACGAGTGGCCAAATGAATTCAACATCGTTCAACATTCATGAATGACAATTAATTGAACGCGGGCTACCACAAAAGCTGGAATCGACAATATCCCGCATGGCGCATGGCTCTGTTCAACAAAGTTGAATGAAATGTGGCCAAATGCGTTCAACACCTTTCAACATTTTGAGAACAATAGAAATGTTGAACGCGTGTTGAACGAAAATTTGAACATGTTCAAATTTCGTTCAACATCATTCAACACCATTCAACAACGTTCAACATCATTCAACACGGGTGGCCAAACGCTTTCAACATGTTGAATTCAACAATGTTGAACGATGTTGAATGAAATGTTGAAAGCGTTTGGCCAGGCCTTTAGCGTCAAGTTGGGCACCTGTGTTGTAAACAACCTTGAAGTCAGCTGTCCTCTTAATTAGCTGTACACAAAGTCAAAGTTTTACAAAATATCCAGATGTTAAAGAAAAAACCCAGAATTTGAATCCAAAACGAGTTCTCGCTCACAATTTCCCTTCGCTGTGTTTATTACGTTAAAGTAAACAAAACGTTGAGATCATTTCTAAATATTCCAACGACTTCGCCATAATCATGCTACGTACGTACGTGCTCAGCTCCAGGCCATTATATATCTGTTAAAATGACAACAGTGTTATCTGTATATAGATGTGTCACATCAAAAGTAAGCGCCGTCATAAATTAGCTGATCATGACGTGCATGTGGTTACTCATACAAATTCGAGACCGAGTGGCAAACAGGCATCCATACTGGAAAGTTTGTATGTTGCGCCAAATATCTTTGGCGTGGCGCAACAGAGCTTACGCCAAAGTTAAAGGGTAGCACGGGTGGCGTGTGCTGTTAGGGCGCTGCCTTTCACCGCTGTAGTTAAGCACAGTTGGACGGGGTCAGTACTTGGATGGGTGACCGTCTGGGCATAACCCAGTTCTCGAACCTGAATTTCATGTGAGTAGAGTTTAGTTGGTCTCTCCTGTGCTTCGAGGGTTTTTCGCAGGGTTCTGCGGTTTTCCTCCCTCCGTAAAATCAACACTTAGGTCTTTATAGCTTATGTCGTGCACTTTTAACATGAGCCTCTGGCTCGGATGATTGGGCGACCACATCGGATCCTGTGCTTGCGACGTTAAATAAATCATTACTCATTGGCGTATTTCTTTGATAAAATTAAGCGTACTTGCTTTGGCGTGGCGTAAAGTCAACAAATTTCACTATTTCAGTTAGCGTGGCGTATTTACTAATTTTTAGCTTGTCAGTAAGGTATTTTAGGAGGTATTGTGGTTGGCGTATAAACGGCGTATTACACCTCTTGAGCGCGCCACGGTGGCGCAGTATTTTGGACACAAAATTGCTGGCGTAAAATCTACGGCGTATGGAAAACGAACTTTCCAGTATGGACAGGCATGATATAATTATCGCAGTAAACAAGAAAAGTGTTCAAGTTTTTCAAAAGAACTGGAGGAAAGAGCAGCAAAGTGAAAATGTGATAAACTGCCGAGGTTTTTGGTATTAACGGAAAACTGACGTACCGAGCAGAGCCCTTCATCGGAGTAAAATATGTTTCGCTCTATCTAAAGCACTGCCTACGCGGTACTCTACTTTTTTATATACTATCGGATGAAAGAGCATCGCCGTTGCGTAGGAAGATACTGACATTTCGAATGCGTGTCTCTTCGGTTGGCCTAAAGTGCTTATAAACCCAAATAAATACTGAATATGGATTCTATTTAATGTGTGCACTACAAAATATTATTTGATTTGAACTTTTATTTGTTGTTATATTGAGGTTTGTATTTTCAAAATGGTAATGGATGACGTCCACACACGTAAAAACGCACAGTCTGATCAGCTCTGATATCAGATCTGTTCAGAGAAATGTAGCGACCCTTGATACAGCCTGACAGCTACAGAATGTACCAGCGCTGATGTGTAAACATTTAGTTGGAATTTCTAACAGACTGCGACAGCTCCGTAGACAACATACCTGTTCAGTCTGTTATATCAACATGTCCTCTCACTATAATTTCTTAACACAGACGAATATGATGATTATCATGATACTCAAGTGAGATTCTGTCCCACACGCGGGATGTTAAACTTGAACATATAAAGCTAAAAATCGTAGAGGGGTGTTGTGGTCGGGGTATGAGAGGTGGCACATTTTTCCGGAGGGTTTTGTTTTGGTTAGGTTTAGGGTTTCCAGGGAGGTTGTGGTTAGGTTGGTGGTGTGGAGGTAGGGAATTCATTTTTAAAAATGATGATTATTGTCATTTCTAGGACATTTCACAAATGACGATAATCATCATTTCGAGATGAGAGAATATGCTGGTTATATACAGCACTGACCGTGTCAGGCTGATACAGTTTGACAGAATCTGTTCTGAACAGTCTGTTGTAGCTGCAGGTATGATACAGATATGATATCATTGGTGTATATCATAGCTGATACTACAACAGGCTGTATCAGGGGTCGCTACATTTTTCTGAACAGATCTGACATCATTCTGCATCAGGTCTGACACAGAGTGTGCGTTTTTGCGTGTGTATGTAGGCATAATTTGCATACACAATGTTCTGTTACACGAGAAATATTACCCAAATCACATGTTAATGGAATATACTTGAATAGTATATTCTGTATTTTATCTTCTTTTTTCCCCCCATTAAAATCTTCAAGCGGTTTATCATAAGAAAATAACACACACATAAATGCCTATATACATTGACGTCATCTCATTACCATTTTGGAAATACAAACCTCAATATAACAACAAATAAAAGTTCAAGTCAGAAAATATTTTGGCATTCAACTATTCACTTTATATAGAATCCATATCAATAATATCTTATTTCAGTTTATAGGCACTTAATTAAAAAATAAATGTTCGGACTAGTACGGTTCGGAATGCTGACAATCGAAATATCGATGACAAGTATGTTTTTTAAAGTGTTTATGCAGCGTTCAAAAGAAACTCTCTTGTTTGAGAAAACGTTTGAATTTATAAAGATGGACGTTTACAGTCCGTTCTTATCTCATTTCGTTCTTGAGATATTGAGATTTGTTTTATATGTAATTATTTAGTTTATTATTGAGTCGGTTTTCTTTGTTCTTTCGAGGGCTTTATATCGCATAAAGCCCTTGAATAATAACATAAAGCCCTTGAATAATAACATAAAGCCCTTGAATAATAACATAAAGCCCTTGAATAATAACATAAAGCCCTTGAATAATAATTAGAAACGAAATGAAGAAAAAAACAAGGAAAACCTTTGTCCAAGGTGGAAAAAAAAGACAAAATTTTGTTGGAAAACCCGGCTCCTCAATAATAAATACATCCCTCGTTCTCGGGATTTATCTATTACTTAACGTCACTTAGGCATCACACTGCACATAATGACTTGTAGAACGAGCTCGGACGTCGCGCATGCGCAGCAAAATCAAGCAAGAAAACTTTACCAACTTCAAGCTGAATACAGTACGTACACTCTATGCCGAGCATGCGCAGTTGTTAACCTTGGTTATTGCATAACCTCATCATGGATAATTCAGCATTTGGGCTTTTTAGCCAAAAGCAGTAAACAATTAAGTCACGTACGTACTATTTGGCACGGGAACTGCGCACTATGCGATATTATTAGAAAGAATGAAAAAACTTTTGTCAACATACTAGCTCTGACGTAAATGTATCTTTATAATATTTGGTATTTTACTTTTACATTTGCCGATTTGGATTTTTGTTGAATGAGCCGGGAAATTCCTAGTGTTGGAATAATACTGATAATAATACTTTATTAAATACTCTCTGTATGGAGGGCTTAACACCAGAGTTGGAAAAAGTATTCAACCTTCCTCCGGATGGGTTTTTAAGTTTAGATAACCTTCCTCAAAATATATGGCGAGAATTTTGTGTTTTGCAACGTTCATAAATACTGCGCGACTTTTGCAGTACCTTGGTTTTCTAGGTTTTCCTAATAACTGACCGCTGCTGACTGATAGCCTGCCAACTACCCTCGACTGCTGCGAAGATACAGACATCACCGTACATGTCTCACACATGTAACTGCCGCCACTGCCAGTGCTGCATAATTGTTGGTTAGCCAATGTTTTGCTGCAAATCGCATTTCTTCTCGACACCTTGCTTGATCAATTGTTACTTTCTCAGATTACCGAATGTGTTGTTTCACGTGTACACTAAATTAATATAAATACGTTTTGTGGAAACACCACGTAAAATATTTATTTGCTAAGCTTTCGGCCTGTTGACTCAGGCCTTTATCAGCTTGTTGTTATTGCTCTGATGAAGGCCTGAGTCATTAACAGGCCGAAAGCTTAGCAAATAAATATTTTACGTGGTGTTTCCACAAAACTTATATATTTATATTACATTATAGCCATGAAAACTTTCAAAGAATTAATACACTAAATTATTGTATAAAATTATACTGTTGAAATTTAATTTTGCTTTGCTTTCAATCGATATCAAACCGACGTAGTTAAACGCTATATGTTGTAGGGTGTGAAGGGAAATTTCGAGGGTTAGAATAATGATGATAATAATACTTTATTACATACTCCTTGAAGGGCTTAACACATTCATATGTCACGAAAATATACACTAAACTATTGTATAAAAATAAAGTATACTGCTGAACAGAGCCTTAGTCAGGATTAGTAATCTACCCGTCCAAAAGTGCCCGCACTACTAGGGGGGTCTTGGGGCATGCCCCCATCTCGAGCCCATAGTCACCCCCGAAAAGGGGGGTGACTATGGGCTCGAGATTGGGCATGCCCCCATCCAGAAATGTTTTGAAATCAGGACTTCTGAAAACGTGATTCTGAGCATTCTGGAAAACAAAAGTACTCTAAATTGGAGAGCAAACAGCAGCAAAATCTATCGTTTTCTTTGTCTATATTTAACGATTAGTCACCCATGCTATTTTGTATTGAAAACACGTGGATGTGTGTCAGCGGTTGTAGAATGCAATTATGCTAATACGTGATGTTAGTGTCATGTTGATAGGGTTATGGTTGACGTCCGCTCTCTGCAGATTAAAATAATCGTCAAATTTAGTCCTAAAATACTAAATATTTAACAAAAACATAGGAACTTGTATCAATGTATCTTGTGGTCAAGGTATGTGCAATGACTGTTGAATGTCAAAGCAATACTAAAGGTTCAAAAATGCCCGTCCAAAAGACGGGTGGACGGGCCTCTGGCTAATCCCATGCTGCTGAAATTTAATTTTGCTTTGCTTTCAATCAATATCAAACCGACACGGTTACCGGGCTGATTTTATGTCACGAAAATCTTTCTGAATACCTTAGAATACGCTATACTTACAGAAAAACCACGCTAAGTTTGCTTTATGTCGCTTTGCATTTCTCAAATAGTCGTATACCATCATTCCACGACATGCTCTCAACTTGACCATGTTGCTCAGTCGGTAGAGTGTCGGACTAGTAAAGCGAAGGTCGCGGGTTCGAATCGCGGGTGCTACTCAGCCGGTGCGAACCGCACCGGCTGAGTAGCACCTAATATTATTAGTTGTAATAACAGTTTTGTGACATAAAGTTTATATGAACGGCTCCTAATTGAAATGTATCCTAGTCAAAAGGTCTTACTGACTACCTAATTAATCTGAATTAGCGTAAAGGCTCACGTTGACCTTGGTGCATGCAGGGCGTGACTCTTTGAAGGTACGTTGTATATTGCACCCTTATGTTAAAAATAGGCATGCTAGGCATGCGTGTGCCAACTGGCATGAATTACAGAGACTTCATTTAAGTATGTACATGCGTGCTGAAGTGACCAGTATGATTTCCGGACTGTCCTTCAATTTCAGCCTTGGATGACCCGAATCATATTGACACTTATAGAAAAAGAATAGCGATCACCTCCTCTGCTTTGCTTTTAATAAATATATCAAACAAAATGTTGTATATAGGCATTATTGGTGAAGGAAAATTTCGAGTAGTTGCAAAAATATAACTATACAGTATATATATATATATATAGTTCAATCTACAGACACGGTGTTTCGCTGTATAACAGCTCATCAGTGTAGCTTGGAACAATCTGAATGAATTTATATATATATATATATTAAGAAATAGATTTAAGAAATAGAAAATGGCCGCCCGTGTTTATATAGCCTGATGCAAACACGAGAGTGAGTTGGGAGAATTCGAAAGTTTATGTGAACCCGAGCCGTAGGCGAGGGTTTACATAAGTACTTTCGAATTCTCCCAAACTCACTCGAGTGTTTGCATCAGGTTATATAAACACAGGGCATCCATTTTCTATTTCTTTTATGAAATAAGGCTACGAAATGTGCCATGACGTCACAACCGTGTTTGCATAGCCTGATATAAACACGGTAATTGACCAATCACAGCGTGCGTAAGATGCAACCTATTTTATAAATATATATATATATATATAGTCAATAGAGAGATATGAGATATTTGGCCGATCTTTCTTGCGACGAATTCCCCCTGGGACTCGGTGGAACACACGCTGCTACGATGCGCTTCTGGCACTAATACATGTCAGGTTTTAACCAACTTCGGAAGTCCGTCTTTCTATAATGACTGCGCGCGCTACAGTTGGATAAATACGCAATCCGTTGTATTTCTTTTTACTGAACTATACGGCAACATTTTCCAAGTTATAACAATTCTCATATAAATCCTTAATGTTCTTCCACCCATCCACCCACACTGACATCCATCCATCCACACATCCACTCCATCCAACCATTCCATCCATCATTTCCATTCTTTCCATCCATCCATCCATCCACTCCATCCCATCCACTCCATCCAACCATTTCATCCATCATTTTCATCCTTTCCATCCATCCATCCATCCATCCATCCATCCATCCATCCATCCATCCATCCATCCATCCATCCAACCATTCCATCCATCCATCATTTCCATCCTTTCCATCCATCCATCCATCCATCCATCCATCCATCCATCCATCCATCCATCCATCCATCCATCCATCCATCCATCCATCCTTCCTTTCTTTCTTTCATTCAATCAATCAATCAATCAATCAATTAATCAATCAATCATCCTTATGCCCGTTCGTCTGTTCGTGCGACCACTCACCCACCCATCCCTCTATTCCATCCACGCCATCCACTCCATCCAACCATTCCATCCATCCATTCCATCCACTCCACTCCATCCATCCTCCTTCCACTCGTTCGTCTGTTCGTGAGACCACCCACCCATATATTCTTTCATTTAACCACTCACTTACTCATTCACTCATCCTTTCGCTCGTTCGTCTGTTCGTGCAAACATCTATCCACCCATCCATCCCTGTTCCATCCATCCCACCACCCATCCATCCGTTCATTTACATTCTACCTACTATTCACAAATCATTATCGAAACCAACATACCTGGTTACTAAAAATCTCCAAATTACGAATGGTCGAGCCAGGTAGTTTCATATTATTTTCCGTCTGGAAAAACGTCGTGAAGTTACTATACAAAACAGAAAACGTTTTAAAAATCATGGCTAGATGTGACACCCACCCGGCCCACTCATTAATCAGTCGGAGAAACGGGGGGTCGGTAAATATATGTCGGTATAAATTGACCATCAAATTCCATATATTTGAACCACTGGACGTAATATATCATACACGAGGAGGAGTGTTTCATCAGGATATCCAAACACCGAGACGTTTGTTGGAAACCGAGGCGAAGCCGAGGTTTTTGAACAAACTTCGAGGTGTTTGGATATCCTGATGAAACACTCCTCCGAGTGTATGATATAGCATCTCAAAGAAATCAGTATTTTAAGAGAAAATCAAGATGAAAGTTTGCTTAATTTATGTAATTTCTTCCTCCGATATCCAAACCACAGACACGGTACTGATTTCCTTTGTGTTTTCTTCATGAATTATTAATAAGTTTGAGATATACATAGCGAAACGTTTACGATTACTCATAATAAACAGAAGCTTCACCCAAGAAATTTACTCGTGACCCTAAAAATGGCCCCTTTATTGTTTCACACTGTCTAACGGCAGACGATTTTACTCGTCAAAGCAAGAAGCCTCAGACACCCTAGGCAGCAATATGGGTTGACAAGCAGACAAACGCGCGGTCTTTAAACGGAAGGTCTGGAGATCTGAAGGATTATAATGAGAGAAATCTTACAATTTTTAGTATGTTTGTATCGTTATATTGCAAGTGTGCATATGACTTAAGACGTACGGTTCGAATACTAATTAAGGGGCTTCTATCCAGTCGCCAAGCCATATACGAAGCCTTACTTAAATATTGCTTGAAAAAAGACAATCTCGAGTTAGTCCACGTTTACATGAAGGCGTGAAGCCAATAGACAGTCGAATCTGATAGACACTTATACTTATCTTGATGATTTCAAACCGCTCTGATCAGTGATGTTGCGCTGTAAGCAACGAAACGTTAACAATTAAATTTTTATATAATCTCTGAAGTCGTCATGTCTTGTCTTAAAGTCATTTGCTGGACACTTATTTTTATTTTAGAAGAATTAGATATATTGAAGTTTTGCTCAGGAGAAAACAATACGAATAAGTAAAATACCCTAAGGTGAGGTACGCACTTTAAGTCCCTAATCCTGTTGCTACGTGGTTTAATAATAAACAAAACTACATCACGTCCAAGTTTTTACTTGCCAATTATGCCTTGAAAAAAGCCTTGTTCTTAAAGTGTTTATGCTGTAAGAACTATAGAAATAGTTATAAAGTTAATCAGGTAATAGGTAATCACGTTTCTCTCTGACGAAGGGCCTTCGCTCGAAACGTTAGACTCCTACGTTCTCTGTTTCGGCAGTAAGGCCTGGCCAAACGCTTTCAACATTTCATTCAACATCGTTCAACATTGTTGAATTCAACCGTGATTCAACATGTTGAAAGCGTTTGGCCACCCTGTTGAATGATGTTGTACGTTGTTGAATGGTGTTGAATGATGTTGAACGAATTCAACCGTGATTCAACATGTTGAAAGCGTTTGGCCACCCTGTTGAATGATGTTGTACGTTGTTGAATGGTGTTGAATGATGTTGAACGAAATTTGAACATGTTCAAATTTTCGTTCAACATGCGTTCAACAATGTTGAACGATGCTGCATGAAATGTTGAAAGCGTTTGGCCAGGCCTTATAATAGTTATAAAGATTGGCAATACGGAGGTGTTTTGGGCCGGCTCAGGGAGGAGTGATTTAATGATTTGTTAACTCGTGCATTGCTGCCTATAGGATGTCTAAGCTAGGGTTCTCTCTAAAATTAGAATCTAAAATACTCAGACTTTTCTTAGTTTAACTACTTACGACAGTTTGTACACTGGCAAAACATTAACAACTTAAAAATTATGAGCGAAACTCAAGCAGGAAATGTTGGCCGCTGAAACGCCGGTATGTATAGGATATGCCAGAAATAGAACAATCCTAAGAAATAAACGCAACGTGATGATTCTAAAGCAACGCGAAAGAATGTGCTGGAACATATTCCAGGAATAGAATTAGCCGTAATTAACGCATAATGATAAAAATTCTTGGCAGCTTGTACAGCAAAAATCAACTTTAACAACTTCAAGCGGAAAATACATAGCCCCCGGTTTTTAAAAAATTTATGAGCGAACTCAAGCAGGAAATGTTGGGCGCTGAAACGGTAAGATATGCCAGAAATAGAACAATCCTAAGAAATAAACGCAACGTGATGATTCTAAAGCCACGTGAAAGAATGTGCTGGAACATATTCCAGGAATAAAATTAAATGATAACAATTCTTGAACTACGTAAAAGAAAAAAAAACTTTTAACCCGACAGTTTGGGAACAATATTAGACAGACAAAAGATAATCCAAATAAAAAAAAAAATCGATATTTTGGATGTTTTGTCTTGAGAAATAGTGTAATGTAATATCACATACGCCAGAAGTATTCTAGGACTTCTAGTAACGTAGAAATTTTCAAGAATACAGTCAATCTCGTTCCCAGAGCCCACGTTCCCCACCCAGTGATCGATATCTTCGCCGTATGTGTGTAGATGCTGTAATTCGAGCTTCGCCAGCAACCCCACTGACTTGTTTGGGGAAAAGTCAAACAAGGAGAATATACTATCCAGATTCCGCTCGGATATTTACGCATGTGTACCTCAACCGGAATAACAAGAATCCTGTGATTTGAAACGGATTATCCCAGAGTCTCTCGTTTCCCGGGTGGGGAATGTGGGCTCTGGGAACGAGATTGGAATACAGTATAATGTAGTGTAATACTACATATGCCAGAAGTAGGACAATCGAAAGCGTGTCGTCTCACAGTATAATGTAGTGTAATATTACGCCAGAAGTAGGATACTCAAATCCTGAGTGAAGCGTGTTATTATCATGGTTTTAGTAATCTAGAAGTATATGAGAAATAGTGTAATGTAATATTACATACGCCAGAAGTAGGACAATCGAAAGCGTGTCACTATCACTATCATTGTCGCTATCATGGTTCTAGTAATGTTAGAAATTTTAAAGAATACAGTATAATGTATAGAGGATATTACATGGCCATGCGGAGATACGAATTTTATTTTCGAGTGTTGTCAATATGTTTCACGAGTGAGCGAAGCGAACGAGTGAGAGATATAAACAACACGAGAAAATAAAATTCGTATCTCCGCACGGCCATATAATGTTCTGTTTATTATATTGATATCGATAAACTATAAAAAATATACGTAAAATGGAGCAAAGGTTATATAACACTTCTATTTGCAAAATACTCGACAAATTACATTAACATATAAGCCATAAGTTTTGAAAGCATTTTTCACAAGAATTTCCGTAGTTTGTAGAACAAAGCGTAGCACAGGTAAATAATTTAGAATGAATACAATTTTGTTTACGCTACAGTAAAGAGTTACGAAGCGGATTCTTAGTGCTGACGCCATCGATATCTTCACATGTGAAGATATCATTTATATCTTCACATGTGAAGATATCACTTTTTCGCAACAAAAGAAAAACTGAAGTCTGTCCAGAAGTAGGACACTCAAATCCTGACTGAAGCGCAATAGAGGTACACCCCCCCCCCCCCCGCTTAGAATGGTCACGCTACGCCACTGATTGTAGTGTTAGCGCCTGTTCACCACTCGTTTCTGCCAAACTAACATTACGTCATTTTCTTAAAATAATATCATCAATAAATCTGGCAAGCCAACTATCACTCTAACCACATACATGACCCTCAGCATAAAACTAATCTTAAGACTAATTCTCAGCCTAAGAAAACACTATTTCTAGTCTTAAAAGAAGAAATAAATGAAGGACAAAAAACGTCATGTCAATTTGATGGATGGAAACAAGTATCTACCGTTCACATGAGGCGGGTTATCCCGGGGGGTGGGGTAGAGTTATCCATATCCCCCGCGAGATATCGTGTTATTGTGTTTCGGCCAATAAAAAGTAAACCGTTCACACGAGACCGAGATGACTCAGGGATACGGGTAACTCGATCTGAGTGATAGGGTAACCATAGAGACAGAGTTATCACGCCTCTATATGAACACTTCAACCTTGCTTCAACCGTGCTTCAACCCGAGTTATCTCGGGGATAAGGTCAACTTTTCTATAATTACGCATGCGTACATCAATAATAATAATAGTCTTTATTTAGAGCCTGTTTATATGGAGCCGAGTTACTCGGCAAACCGAGTTACCCGCCATGTATAGAAATTCAATGCTATCCCGGCAGAGTGTTTATATGAGACAGGCGGGTAACTCGGCTAGCCGAGATCCCGGCAAAACAGCCGAGATCTCGGCATGCCGGGATGAAAATATTCCCAAATAAACACTCTCTTGCCGGCTAGCCGAGTTGAATTCGTCAGAACAGCGCACGCGCCACTTATGAGGACAATCGGAAACTACTCATGGAATGTGAAACCATTATAACGCGTGGGCGGCTTTGCCGAGTAACTCGTCCCATATAAACACTCATCTTTTTTCAACTCGGCTCCATATAAACAGGCCCTTAGTGAAGGTATAAAGTATAAACATCTTTTACATGAAATGTATTCCGCCAGATGGCCTTCAGTTAGGTGTAAAGTTAGTATCAATTAATTAGTGTGCTATACAATTACAGGTCGTTAATTTATATTTACAAGATGTGCGTGCAAATTCTTCTAGGTGAAGCACATTATTTGTCTTGTTTTAAAAAATAGTTTTTTAATTCTTTTTTAAATGTAGATATGGTGGTTCTCTCAGTGTCTTTTAAGTAGTCTGGTAGAGAGTTAAACAACATAGCTCCACTGTACGAAATTTTTGTTTTTCCAAACTCGGTTGAGACTTTAGGAATTTTCAGATCTGTTAATGACGATGTTGTGTTTACGCTATGTGTTTCTTTAACGAGTTGGAATAGGTCGTACAAGTTCGATGGAGCTTTGTTCTTTATCACTACCACCACGACAACTACCACGACATTAAAGGGTATTGGCAATAAAAATTAAGTTTGTCTCATTTGAAAGAACTCGCCAAATGGTATAAGAAGACCGTTAGTAATTTTTCTGTATCTTTCTTGTGTTTTGAAATATTTCAACCAAAGACAGTGTGCTGTCCGCCATCTTGTTGTAATATTGGGTCTAATTAACTAGGAAATTGGTGACGTCACAAGCAGGGTAAACCTGATGAAACTACTCCGTGGGTGCCCAAATTTCCACGGAAGGCTTTTTAAATGTTGTGGGTCAATTTAAAATGGAAATAGCGCAACAAAAAATCGAGTTTCTAGCTCATAATGTCATAAGGTTGGCAAGATAAAAATTTCACTTTACCCTGCTTATCGTCACATGCATAATTTTGCATATCGAAAATAATTCCAAGATGGCGGACAGCACGCTGAGTTTGGTCGCAATATTTCCAAAACCAAAACAGATACGGAAAAATTGTAAAAGGTCTTCTTATACCATTTGACGAGTTCTTTTAGCTATTAAACGTCCGGCTCGAGGGGAACTTTACTAAATGACCCGAATCGAGCGGACGTTTAATAGCTAATCACCTCATTTGATGCCATCATGTTTGCGAGAATTTCTTTTGATACCATGTCCGTTGACGTCAAACCTTAATTTTTATTGCCAATACCCTTTAATTTAGAGACTGTATCGGAATGATGAGATCGGCGGCTGGCTTTCAGTCTATCGGAATCCAATCAACGTTAGCTCTCTCTATATAGCTACATATAGAGTAGGGTTATCTCGGGGCCAGGGTAACTCGATAGTTGCGTTTTATCACAGGGCCATATATTGCATATGCCAGAAGTAGGTTTTGAAAACCGTATCATTATTACAGCTCCAGTTACCTAGAGTTAACTGGACTATACGCGAAATAATCTAGCATTGAAAAGGATAAATCACTTCATCTGACGCGGTGATCCATGATCCATGATCTATACAAATCAAGCAACGCCATTGGCAGTGAGATCCGTGATTGGTTTAGAGAAATCAGACCACGTCAGTGACGTAATCTCTGCATCTGTCTTTTTATAGATCATTCCAAATTATTGTATAATTATAATAGCATAGACTTGCCACAAGTCGACTGCTTTGTTGTTTTATTAAAGACACAGCCAACAAACGGTAGGGAGAAAGGCGGAAAAAAACCGGACTTTGGGAAAGTCTAGTAATAGCATAAAAAGAGGTGTATTAGCTATTAAACGTCCGGCTCGAGGGGAACTTTACTAAATGACCCGAATCGAGCGGACGTTTATTAGGTAATGCACCTCATTTGATGCCATCATGTTTGCGAGAATTTCTTTTGATACCATGTCCGTTGACGTCAAACCGGGTATGATAAGTTCTAATCAGATCTGGTTTGACGTCAACGGAGGTAAGATTAGTAAAAATGAATTTTAATGGGGTATATTTAATAGTTGTAAAAGAAACTGCAGATTTAGAACCTCCAAGCTGAAATTTAGCCAATTAAGCACATAAGAACCAGTTCAGCCTGAAAATGAAGCTGCTTCTTATGCGAAAAATTACTAAAGCTCAGAACACACAGGTACAGAGGTTACTGTTTCCACTTTCCAATGTTTAAAGCACGCTGAATGTCAGGCCTTTATTTGTTCTCGCCTTCCGCTAGGCGAGCTGACATTCAGGTCATGGAAACAGGAATTAGAGTAGTAATACTAAATCAATGCCAGAAAAATAGTATTTAATACTAAATGGTGGTATTCTATTGTTCATTTGCTTCTTTATAGCAATAATTAGTGTAATACATGTCATTGTGTTCTGGATGTATTTGTCGATTTCAGTTCACTTTTCATCGCGCGGTTCGGAAGTTCGTGGTCAAGTATCAAATTACGTTTCTAAATTCAGAAGTTCAAGTTCGTTCACATTTCATTTACGGAAAACCTTCGGTCGACCAGATTTTCTTTTGATACGATTTCTTTTGGGAAATATGTTGTTAATCATTCTGCTACTCGAAATTACCAACTGCATAGTCAAACGGAACGGCGCAAAGCGGAACTCCGAATCGAACCTTCGAACTTCGTAATGAACTGAACCGCGCATTGAAAAAAAGTGAGCTGAAATCGACAATAATACACTTTATTTTACCCAGATGCATGTACTCAATTTAAGAAATAGAAACCATTTTCCGTGTTTCCATAGAGTTATAGAAACACGAGTGGAAGTTTGGGAGAACGCGGAAATTGTAGGTTTCCACGCTCTTTCGAGTTCTCCCAAACTTCCACAAGTGTTTCTATAACTGTATGGGAACACGGAAAAATTTTTTTTCTATTTCCTTTATAAAATAACCTGTCGAAAATAGGTATATAACGTAAAAATAATCACTGCATCAAAGCGTAAATTCTCCTTACTCTTCATAATGGCGTAATGATGGCGTATAATGGCGTATCCTACCGTAATGGTGGCGTATTGAATGGCGTGGACCTTGCCGTGTTTCCATAAAGTTATAGAAACACGGCTTTCAACCAATCGCCGCGCTTGTTTTCAAAATGTTATTTTATAAAGGAAATACACCATATCAGAAACAATTGTTTGCCTTATAAATAAGAACCCGTTAAGAATCTCCCACATATAAGAACCATTTTAGCCTGCAGTTGACTGGTCATTACTGTACGTTAAAGTAGGACAATGATCAAAAGCGCATCATTATCGTGCTTCCAGTAATATAGCACGCAGTACAATATCACATACGTCAGAAGTAGGACTATCATGCAATCTAGACAGGTTTAATGAAATGCAACATTACGTACGCCAGAAGTGGGACAATCTTTGAGCCCGATCTTGAACTTCCGTTGAAATAAACCCAAATATGATATTACTGCATATGGATTATATTTAACGTGTATAGTTGAATGCCAAAGTATTTTTGGATTTGAACTTTTATTTGTAGTTATATTGAGGTTTGTATTTCCAAAATGGTAATGAGGATGACGTCTATGTAGACATAATTTGCATCCGCGGTGTTCCATTACAGCAGAAATATTACCCAATTCACATATACAATTAAATACTTGAATAGTATATATTCTGTATTTTATCATATATTTTTTTCATTAAAATCTTCAAGCGGTTTATCAGAAGAAAAGAAAAAAACACACACAAATGCCTACATTGACGTCATCCTCATTACCATTTTGGAAATACAAACCTCAATATAACAACAAATAAAAGTTCAAAAAATAATAATTTCGGCAATCAACTATACACATTAAATAGAATCCATATGCAGTAATATCTTATTTGAGTTTATAAGAACTTTAATCGAACAAGACAATATCATGTGAGAGCGATGGAAGTAACATTATTATTGATTTTGCCAATATTGGTAGCAAGCTGGCGAAAATCATCACGTATAGAGTTGAGTGGCGGTCACGTATTGGAGGCGGAGTCTTTAATTAAGTGGCGCTACATAAACAGGGTTAAACCGCCATAAGACCCCATTTGGCGTTTGACAACAACACGAGAGGGTTCATATATACATATACTCCGAAAACGCCAACAACTGAAAACGAAGAAGCTAGAATGACCCCTCATAACCGACAACGTAAACAGAAAGACAGCAAAGCTGCGCCGCCACAAACTTGCCAGGTATGTTATGAACATGATTTCTTATAGAAGCCCCGTGCTTTACTCTCAGGCAATAACTGAAAATACGTCTCAGCAACTGCATTTCATTAGTGACCTGCTCACACAGACAAACACTACAGTTTGCACAAATTAGGCATTAGACGCTCTTCGAAGACAGTTCTATATGAATTAGCAATGCAAATACTGTTTATTAGTAACACGTTTCTGCTTTCACAAGCAATTGAGTCGCAACGACTGATCACAATGCCTGTATATATTATTACATATAGTTGCCTATAATATAATAATCATCAATCTCGTATACCCAGAGCCAAAGAATAATAATATGATACCCTTTGTATTCATATTCGCAAATCTAGTGATTCATGCATGTTCTTTTGAAACTAAATCGTAATTATACATGTTCGTGCGTTTGATCATCAACGGCGTGCATGTAGTCGCGTTTTTAGTTGGTTTTTTTCCCCTGCTAATAACGTCAGAGGATTTTACACTCAAGAGAGTCCAGTCGAGGTAGGATTATTTGCGTGATGACAAGGCTTATACGATAGTTTCATTATCAGAAACGCGATATTGAATTCACATGTTTCTCTGTGGAGTCTGTGGTGGAGTTCGTCGCGGCCTTTTGTATACCGAACGAAACCTAACTATATAATCTGATGATATGTTAAACAAAGTGAAAATAATGGGCTCAGTGTAGACTGCGTGGGCATGTCGACTACAAATAGAAACTTGGTGGCCAGGCTTGTGTATACTGAATGTTCACAAAGTCAAAGAACGTTCCGAAATCCGAACAAAGACTTTTCGTAAAAGAGAAACAAACACCTTTCGGCTAGCGAGCGTCAGCCAAATATCTCGCCAGTTGGCCCAGTATAACACTTTCGATTTGAAAACGGAACTCATAAATATGACTATTCTTACTAAAACGCTAGACAATTTTATTCACGTGTGGAGAAACGCGTATAGGAAAACCTTCCGTTTGGACAAGGCTGAGTTTATATATACTATATTCTACAGGAATAGTTCAATCCGGAGGTCGGCCGTGCGTGATGGCGTGCATGAAGGAAATGAAAGAAGGAAGTTCCAAAACGTCACGCCACCAAAAATTCACCAAGTTTCAACACTATAGATAAAACTCGAACTATATTTGTAACAATGAACCGACAAATACAACGATTTTATTTTTCATGTTTTATACGCCCCCCTTAAATTACATGTTAACGTAATTCCAAAGCAATTGAGGAGCATTATTGCGGTCTTTATACTAGACATGCGGGGTGTCACATAAGCCGATGTTCAGTATAACTATAAGAGATATACCGCTAAAACTTATGGTGATTAGTGCTTCCTAGTCGCACGTCTTATCACATCTATATATATACACAGAACAATCCTGGAAAATGCCTGTTCTCTGTTTCGGCAGTATATCTAACCTTACTATATTTCTTACTATATTTCGATTCCTACATATAGGTAGAACCCTAGCTATTTCGTTTGTTTCATTCCTATGGTTGCACATGCATGCATCGAGCTACACTGTATCAGTCTGTAGAACATCATCGTGTCTGGTCAATGTGTTCTTTCAGACATAAGGTTGGACTCCCACGTGTGTATAAAAGTAGAGTGCTGCGTAGGCAGTGTTTTGGATAAAGCAAAGCGAAAAGATGGTAAACTGCCGAGATTTTTAGAAACAAAATACTGACGTTTCGAGCGTGTTTCGAACTATTATATGGTCGAATCAATTTGTATTAGATATACGGCTCATGATAAATACGACGTCTGAAACGAGCCTGAAACTGAGACCGATCAGTCCGGCCAGAATGGACTTGCTTTTGATTAGGACCAAATTTTCCAGTCAGACCATCCCAGGCCTCAAACGAATCGTGTTCCATTTAACCGGACTGACCGGTCTAACCGTGTAAATGGAAAGCCCCCTAAGTAACGGAATGATTCCGTTACTTATTAATAAGGCTCGTTTCAGATGGCGTATTTATCATGAGCCGTATATCTAATACAAATTGATTCGACCATAGGCATAGTTCGACCAAAGAACGACGTCCACACGTATCCGGATTTTTTTCATCCGTTTCCAAAACGCGTCCACACGAGAACAGGAAAACGACGTTTTCAAAAAGTTCCCCCCCCCCCTTTGGAGACCGTCTTCGAAAAGTTCCGCTTTTTATAACCGCTTCATCGTTTACGTGTGGACGGATCGAAGGCCAATCCGTAACAAAAAAGTTGCGTTTTCATAGAAATCTGGATACGTGTGGACGTAGTCTTAGGCCTGCGCTAAACGTCGCACAATAGACGAATTTAATTCGAATTAACTTCGTCGGTAATGCGACGTAAATGCGACGTCGAGTTAAACGTCGAATTTCAGTCGAATTTAATGGTTTTTACTTGGACCCGTGGAGCCTGAAAACAATTTCTTGAAAACATGGTGGCGATAGATAGAAGATAGAAGACAAACATTTAATTCGACGGGACGATAATTCGTCGTGTAACTACGCATTATCCGTCTGACTCAGACGAATTTAATTGCCCAGACGAATTTAATTCGTGAGTCGAATTTAATCGAGTTATACGTCGCAGTTTCGTCGAATAAAATTCAAACAATTAAATTCGTCGATTGTGCGACGTTTATAGCGCAGGCCTACTAAGAATCAGCGAAGATCAGGCACGTTTTCTAGTCAGACTAATCTGCCTCGCGGCTGCAGTGTAAACGTGCCTGATATAGATAACAAATTGTATTTCCAGAAAAATCTTATACGTGTCTTATTGCACGAGATTATTAAGAATAATGACGTGTAGTGACGTATTCACCAGAACATTTACATATATTATATACATAGCGGCAAAGCCAGAGGCCATTTTGGCAAAAAGAGAGATATCTCATAGTAAGGGGTTGTTTACATGAGCCGGGCTCTGTTAACCGGGCTGATTCGTGTCACGAAATTCTTTCCTCGGCCACAAAAAGAGATTTTAATCAACGTTAGGATTCGTTAACATCTAAACTAAACCAATTCTTCTTTGTACATTTAGTTTATTCGAGTTTCAAATCACACACAGCTGTGAGATCCTAATCAATCGCGTGAGCCAAGTTATAACCGGGCTAGCCCGGCTCATGTATATTAAATCAGCCCCTAAATGCATGTACATGGTGAGTTCAACGGGCATGAAATCAATATATTTCATAAACAGTGTGAAACAAAGTTTTCGGTCACTGAGAAAAATGTTTACATGCAAAAATAGCAGTGCACTTCTCTAAGTGAGAATTTGAGTCAAATTTAGATTGTTCGTGTCAGTGTTTATGATGAAATATTACATGAAAGCTTAAGGGGGATAATGGATCAAATTGAGCGGAAACTCGAATTATAGGTAATATAAATTCCATCATATCTTAGCGCGCGTGATGACTCAGGACTGAAGAATTTTCTGACTCGTGCACGATTTCCGGCCATGTTATAGTTATATTTTCAAAATACTTACTGTCATGGCAATAGAAGCGTTCCTAAAATATCGTTGCAATATATTCCTCGAGTTGATCAATTCATTTGATGAAAATTATTGCTAACTTCCTGTTTTGAATTTGATTGGTTTCTGGTTTTTAAACAACCAATAAGAAACAGGATTATTTTCCAAACACCAATCAAATTCAAAAGATAATTCAAAACAGGAAGTTGTCAATGAACAAACGCTTTCAACATTTCATGCAACATCGTTCAACATTGTTGAACGCATATTGAACGAAAATTTGAACATGTTCAAATTTCGTTCAACACCATTCAACAACGTTCAACATCATTCAACAGGGTGGCCAAACGCTTTCAACATGTTGAATCACGGTTGAATCACGATTTATTACTTTCTTGATAAACTTATTTGTGTTGACCATCAAGATGATTTGTTTTGCTTAAACTGTAAAGTTCTATTGAATTGTAAATGTATTTCTACTTAACTATAGTCTACTTAACATTATTTTTTCCCTGTATTTATATATAATGTATTCTGTTTAGTATATCATTTTGTAATTATTGTTATATTTTGAGGGCCGTATGTTAGATAACCTTTTTGGTTAATACGTCTTTTCCCTCGTGAAATAAAGTTTTATTCTATTCTATTCTATGTTGAATGAAATGTTGAAATCGTTTGGCCAGGCCTTTATGAAATGAATTGTTCAACTTGAGCAATGTATTGCAACAATATTTTAGGAACGCTTCTATTGCCAACGACAGTAAGTCTCAGTATAGCTCAATGGTTAGAGCGTCTAACGAACGATCACAAGGTTGTGGGTCAGTCGTCACTGCTCGTAAGCATAGCAGTATATATAATGTCATACATCAAACTCAATCTACGTTCAAGCTATCCGAGTGCCACGCAGAGTTGGAAAAAGTATTCGACCTTCCTCCGGATGGGTTTTTAAGTTTAGATAACCTTCCTCAAAATATATAGCGAGAATTCTGTGTTTTGCAACGTTCATAAATACTGCGTGACTTTTACAGTACCTTGGTTTTCTAGGTTTTCCTATAGGTAAGCTTTGGCATACTACAATAGCTACTAACTACCCTCGACTGCTGCGAAGATACAGACATCACAGCAGACATCAGCGTACATGTCTCACACATGTAACTGCTGCCACTGCCAGTGCTGCATAATTGTTGGTTAGCCAATGTTTTGCTGCAAATCGCATTTCTTCTCGACACCTTGCTTGATCAATTGTAACTTTCTCAGATTACCGAATGTGTTGTTTCACGTGTTTTCACTTTAAACCTTCCTCCCTAAATGACAACGACAATGTACAACCTTTTGATCACCGGTGAGAGTCCCGCATGGGAACTTAGGAATTTTTCTGAGTAAAATAGCTCGAAGACCATTTTTACTCAATTCTTATATCCGAGCTAGCCATATTCATCTCTTCTCTTACTGGTTTCTTCGAGTGTTATTCAAAATGTGATGCACGTTTGCTTGAGTGACGACCACTTGACTATATCTGTCTTCGAGAGTGTTTATTGATATAGAAACACGGACGGCGGATAAAGCCTAAGCCGCACGCACGAGGGTTTCTCGAAACGGCAGCTGGTGTGATTTGGAAATTGGAGCATCGATATCTATAGATTGACCGGAGAGGAAAACGGCGTCTTAGAATAATGATAAGAGCCTGGCTCAGGTGAAAAACCATAAAAAAACGACAGAAGACAAATCAAAATATTTTAATACAAATAGACTACTGTTTCGTTGCTTACGTGCAACATCTTCAGAAGTTAAAGCATAGCCAATCCGCGACAAAATGTTGAGATTTTTTGACCACCCACGACTTCGACGGTTTGCGCGGCTGGGGGTAAAATAGGAATGTTCGGACAAACAACATTAGAATAACAGTATGCATGGCAACTACTAAACACACTGCACGAGGAACTTTAAAAAAAAGCGTGCTTACTCTACTTACTAAAACGTAATTCAAATAAGAACTATGTAATATTCATACGTTATTCCTGGTTCAAAAAAGAGAAAGAGAAGCTAGAATATGTTGTATGAAGGCTTGTCAGGAGGAGACAGTTTCATGCGCTTCGTTTTGTAAAAACGGCCCAGTGCATGGATATATGGACGATATCTTGATGCGATATCGGCCACTTCCAGCTACGAAAATGTCAGTTTCATTTATCAAGATAGTTTGTGGCTTAATAAATCACAACTCTTCATCAAGCTTCTTCTTTGGTAGGCTTTGGGCTACGTAAGCAATACACAAATACACCGGAAACATACAGCCGCGTGCAAACCGCCGAAGTCATGGATTTATCAATTTCTATATAAACATCCCTAATCTCAATCTTAAGTGCTGTATCTCAATCTGTCATCATAATGCTTTGTTTAAGAAGAAAAACAGTTTATTTCATAACGAGCGAGTGAACAAACGAGTGAACAAACGAACGAACGAACGAACGAACGAACGAACGAACGAACGAACGAACGAACGAACGAACGAACGAACGAACGAACGAACAGGCAGAATATATAGCTGCTATACTCATGACTCGTCAAGGACTGAAATTAGAGAGTTTTAGAACCAGCACAAGTTCGACTACTGCGCAATCGATCTGCGCATTTTTGGCGGGAACGGTAATGACGCGAGTTCTCTATACGCTGGAAATATTAATCTTAACTCCTTCCCGAGTGCATGGTCCCTCTTTGGAACTATGTATCTGACTTTAGTATAAAAAAGTAACGTGCTGCGTAGGCAGTGTTTTATTAGATAGAGCAGTTTTGACAACGGAATATTGACTTTTCGAGTGGAGCACTTCATCAGAGTAAAACGTGTTTGGCTAACGCTAATGCTGCATGGCTTTCGGAAACGTTTCCCTCTTGCCTAGTAAAATCGTCTGGTGGAATTCTTCTCGTCCTTCTATTTGTCCTTCTTCTTTCTCTCATTATTCTTATTTTTCGCTAGTTGTTGCTGTTGTTGTTATTGTTATTGTTGTTGTTGTTCCTGTTCCTCTTCTTCTTCTTCCTCTTCTTCTTCTCCTCTTCCTCTTCTTCTTCTCCTTCTTCTTCTTCTTCTCATTCTTCTTCTTCTTCTTTTTTCTTCTTCTTCCTCTCCTTCTCCTTCTCCTCCTCCTTCTTCTTCTTCTTCTTCTTTTTCCTCCTCTTCCCTGAATCACTACTAATCATCCACGTACTTTTTATCAGCAATTGATAGTTTTCATTTAAAAAATATTATTCTCTTTCGTTATCTTTAGCAACATGGAATGACGAGGCTTCCAAACCAGGGAACCTTCATTTATGTTCCAACGGCGATGTATCCTCCTCATTCGAGGAACGTCATTCCATGGCCAACAGTCATCTACCCTCAACATTCGGGCAACTACATTCCAACGTTTGGCGTTAATCCTCAGCATTCAGGCAGATACAGGCAACACCTCATTCAACAATGTACAGAAAAACTTAACCACGCCAGTCGTTGTCAAGCCGTAAACTGTTCTATCGGAAACTGCGCCAGCATGAAACGAGTGTGGAAGCACGTATCATCATGCAAAGCAAAGAACACGAAGAGAAATTGTAAAGTCTGCTTAAACGTCGCCATCTTGTTTAACTACCATGCTAAACATTGCCAAAATAGTTCTTGTGATATGTTGTACTGCAATACGATAAAAAGCAGCCAGCGTAAGACCGCATAATGTATTTATACATGTGAACCAGTCTGAATCTGGGTTGTTGAGGTGGTAAATATTTTGTTTGTTTGTCCAGTAAGCAACACAACGGAGTACCAATTAATTTCATGTTTGGTATCACATTGGTATCAACATAGTTATAGATAGATAGAAACTTTATTTAAAGAGGGTGACACTTAACAGTACAAAGTTCTAACAAACTTGTGGCCCTCATAGTGAATAGCAAGGTCGTTCATTCTGTCGTCGTTTCTAATTCTGTTCAATCGTATTGCGTAAGCGCATGTAGAACGTTGACCTATATATATATATATATATATAACTAGACTGCCGATCCCGTTCAAAAAGTGACCAAACAAAAATGGTGGAAACACGTATCCTTTCTCTCATGGTAGCGACCACTGACCTAAATATGTACTTGACTGTGGGCTCTGCCGCGACCGCGGTCCTATTAATCCAGTTATAATTTACTTTATGAAAAAGGTCAGCGGTTACCACTATGGGATAAGGGATCTATCAACCAACATCGTGGATCGGACACTATCAGTCATTGAGATAGGGTACCCCAGTCCAGTCGTGTATATATACAGTGATGTAGACGAAGATGATTCTAGGTAGCGGTTACGAGAGCAACCGTAACTCTAATAAGGGAATCAGGTTAATGGACGTCATGTATTATAGCATAAAATACATCCAATCAAACAAACAAAGATTTTACAAAATGTATTTATAGTGATCCATATTTAGTGGATACGGCATGTAGTGTACATAGACATTTGAAAGAATTCCAATCAAATTGGATCTTAGTGACAGTAGGACTAAAGCTAGCTCTTTACATGGTGCAATTTTCATGTTCCGTGCGAATTGCCTTTAGGAATTAATCTGCATATTGCACTCTCTCCTCCGCAGAGGTTAAATTTCGGAGATTGGAGGTTTCGGGGGTGCTGGACATAAGTAGTGCGGGCGAAACTCCTTATGTCCAGCTGACGATTTCGACGCATCTCCGACGATCCCCGACATAGCCGATCTCCGAAAGAACCTCTGCGGAGGAGAGAGCATATTGCAGGCCTTATGTCCTTACTGTGTACGATAGATATTGTCTTGTTCATTTGTATTACTAATCTATTATATTCTATTCTATTCTAATTCAATAAATTATGTTCATTATTAGTTATTGAACTAGGCAAAGCTGCAGTTTTCTGTCGGATACAAACACAAGCACCAGCACCAACAGCAGCGCCAACAGCAGCATCAACACCAGCACCAACACAAACACCAGCACAAATACCAGCATCAACAATGGTACCAGCACCAACAGCCGCACCAGCATGAACACCAACATAAACACCAGCACCAACACCAGCACAAACACCGACATGAACACCAGCACCACCATGAACTCCAGGCAGCCACTGAATCACCATACGACACATGTCAGACCACGGAGCACAGCTAAGATCTAGTTGTTGATTCGACGGAGGGAAAAAAGCCGTAGAACCCAGAGGAAGATCCTCGAAGCGCGAAAGAAACCAACTGCAACAAAACTATGCACATTAGCTTCAAACTCGCAAATCAGAACGGGATTATCCACAAGCGATCACCCACCCAAGTACTGACCTCATCCGACTGGGCTTGAGTTTGGACCACAGTGATGAAACACAGCGCGCTAACAGCACACGCCACCCGTATGATATCATTTTCATCTGACGTCATGACGGCTATATTTGCGTCCCAAAAAGCAATGGAATGGCGGCTATACTATAATCCTAAATGAATGCTAGGGAAATTAAGGTCTATTTTAATGAAAACATTGCCCACCGTTCCAGCAACCCTATTGACCACTTTCACAATATGGTCACCATTAAATAATCTTTTATATCAATCTAAATGAGCTATTCATGCTGGATTCGTTGTGAAATAAACTAAGATCGTAATCACGTACGGGTTGACTAGTTCCCAGGCGTATAAATATCGAAAACAACCTCGGTCTACCATCTGAGTTCCAGTGGCTCAATGGTGAGAGCGTCCGGCTGGCATTCGGAAGGTTGTGGGTTCGAGTCCCGTCTGGAGCTCAGAGTTTTTCTCTGAGTTTAACTTACGATAGCTTGTACAGCAAAAACATACGAGAAAAAAAAACACTTTACCAACTCAAGTTGAAAACACTAATAACTTACAAAAAACATTTACTGAAAATAAACTGACACAATGCGACTTGTAGCCAGGGACGCATCTAGGATTTTGAAAGGGGCAAGCCGAAATCAAAATAAATTTTTAGGGGGGTCCGGGGGCATGCTCCCCTGGGAAATTTTGAAATCGAGAGTCGCTGAAATGCCATTTCCTGGCTTTTGGAGGAAGATTTTACAGACTCTAAATGTTAAAAAACGTCATATAAAATACTCAAAACACGCAAACGTCACATAGATACTCAAAATGCGTACACGTTACAAATCCTTAATTCTTTTTCTGATGTTTTTTCATGATTCTTAAACAGTTATCTTACACTGCATGTCCAACAGCGTGCTCCGCATCGCCTTTTATACGCAACATAGCCGGAGGCTAATTGCGCTCTTCATTCAAATTCTCCTTCGTTTTACAACAATACGCGACCAAAACTCCAATGTGGTTCCATTAACTACACATAAACCTTTATAAAAACAACCTCGATCTACCATCTGAGTTGGTGAGAGCGTCCGGTTGGCATTCGGAAAGTTGTCGTTTCGGCTCAGAGTTTTTTTCTGAGTTTAACTTACGACAACTTGTACAGCAAAAACATATGGAAAAAAACACTTAATAAACTAAGATCATTTTGAATTGCAGATAAACCGACGAGAAAAAAATCGGCTGATACGATGCACACAAAACAGTCACATAACTGGTCACGTGAGTGAAAACGTTCCATATAGCTTAACATACCTGGTGACTTTTAAAACACTTTCAAGTTTAAACTCCTTCAGGTATTCCAAGACAACGGACAAACAAATGACTAATGATTCTGGATAATTCCGCAAGTCTGATGGAATCATACCTAAAGTCAGATATATAAAAGGCGATTTTGAGTAGTAGTTAAAATATGAACGGCCGACCTTTATGTAAATGCCCATAATTGATTGATCGGATGCGAATGTTTTAACTTACTTATCATTCTAAGTGTACATGATGAATACTTTGTTTAAAGGGCATATGACTCGAAAATTAAGTTTGTCTTATTGAAAAGAACATTTAAAATGATAAAATAACATCTTTTGCAGTTTTTGGTTTCCTTGCTTCGTTTTTGAGATATTCCAGTTTGTTTGATATGCAAATGACACAACTTTTTACGTCACACGCGCGATAACGAGTGTTATGAGTTACCGAGAGAAGGTTACATATCTTTGCTATTGTGAAACGAAATCACATGGAATTCTACATGTTTGGTGTTGCGGGTAGAAACACGCACATGCTTCCTTTGAGTTAAGCCCATGTTTTCATAATAGCAGAGATATGTAACCTTTTCTGATAACTCATTATGCACATGTGACGTTTGCATATCAAACAAGCTGGAATATCTCAAAAACGAAGCAAGGAAACCAAAAACTGCAAAAGATGTTATTTTATCATTTTAAATGTTCTTTTCAATAAGACAAACTTAATTTTCGAGTCATATGCCCTTTAAGAGTCGTAGGAAACGTTAGATAATATCATTTTAACTCAGAAAAAGTTGAATTTGAGCCATTGATGTTTTATTTAATCTGATTAAACATTCATTTCTTTAAAATTTTCCTTATGAACTTTTAATGAATTTGATAAGTAATGTTTAAAACATGAACAGCAGTGTTTTATTAAATAGTTAAATACTCACAGCGCTTCTCTGGGTTGGCATTCGGTTCTGCTTGTGAGTTTTCCTGCGCTTCAGAGTCGTCACTGTCTGGTTTAATATCGTAGAAACTTTCCAAAATCGCCAAAGCTTCTTTAAACGTTGAAATTCTAGCTGAAGGGACTTCTTCAGTTCGTACTTTAGAAGAGCTTAAATAAAATGACAAGATATATATACTATAAAACTTTATTGTAGAAGTAACTTTTGCATGGTGGGTAACTTTTGTACGGTGAGCAACTTTTGCAGTGTGCAACTTTTGCATGGTGGTGTGCAACTTTTGCATGGTGAGCAACTTTCATATGGTGAGCAACTTTTGTATTACGGGCAACTTTTGTATTACGGGCAACTTTTGCATGGTGAGCAACTTTTGTATAGTGGGCAACTTTTGTATGGTGTGCAACTTTTTTATTGTGTGTAACTTTTGTATGGTGAGCAACTTTTGTATAGTGTGCAACTTTTGTATGGTGTGCAACTTTTTTATGGTGTGTAACTTTTGTATGGTGAGCAACTTTTGTATGTGTAACTTTTGTATGGTGTAACTTTTGTATGGTGTGCAACTTTTGTATGTGTAACTTTTGTATGGTGTAACTTTTGTATGGTGAGCAACTTTTGTATGGTGTGCAACTTTTGTATTATGGGCAACTTTTGCATGGTGAGCAACTTTTGCATGGTGTGCAACTTTTGTATGGTGTGCAACTTTTGTATGGTGAGCAACTTTTGTATGGTGTGCAACTTTTGTATGGTGGGCAACTTTTGTGAGCAGCCACCCAGGGTTAAAAGACACCTTACCAATGATTTTTCAAGAAAACTTTTGCATGATGGGCAACGTTTGTATGGTGAGCAACTTTTGTATGGTGGGAAATTTTTGCATGGTGGGCAACTTTTGCATGATGGGCAACTTTTGTATTATGGCATGGGCAACTTTTGCATGGTGGCAACTTTTGTATGGTAGGAAAATTTTGTATGGTGGGTAACTTTTGTACAAAAGCCAGCAATGGTGAAGGAATGGTAAATAATTTTATAATATGTTTTACAGATCTGTGAGCAGCCACCCAGGGTTAAAAGACACCTTACCAATGATTTTTCCAGTCATGAATACATCTCTTGGAAGGTGCAGATAACGAATCTGGAATCAATAAATCCACGGGATTAATATGCTCAAGCCTCGTCTCCAATTCTTGTCTAGAGCCTGCATCATTAAACACATCATACAAAATGTTCCCCGAAACTGGCTGCACAGCCTGGAAAATAATGATATAAAACTTATTAAAACTTTAAAAGTAAATGGAAAGTTATTGATCATCAGTCACACTTCATAAATTCACACAAAAGTTAAACTCCAACAATTTTTACCAGAATTGCCAAAGAAATGTCAGCATTGCCAGGAAGTTCATTCTTTTCGGTAGTCAAACTATTGCTTTCAATAACACACATTAGATAATTGCTGTTGGTACTGCTCAATCCCTCAGTAATCTTGTCATCTTCAAATTCTAGAAAATGTTTCATTCAAAATATGAGTTTGAAAGAAGAAGAAGAAAGAACAGAAAAGTAGAAAGAAGAAAATGAAGAAGAGGAAGAGCAACAAGTGTAAGAAAAAGAACAACAACCTAAAGAGCACAATGACATTGATAATGACAGCAACAACACCAGAACTACCAACACAAACTGTTCCAGCACCAACAGACCTACACCAACAGCCCCTGTACCAGCAGCACCAGTGCCAACAGCACCAGCAACCCCATCACCAACAACCCCAGTACCAGCAGCACTGGTACCAACAGCACCAGCAGCCCTAGCACCAGCAACCCAGACACCAACAGCCCTGTCACCTGCAGCCAAGGAACCAGTAACAACATGAGTACCAACAGCCCAGGCATCAGCACCCCAGGCACCAACAGCACCAATACCAACAGCCCAGGCACCAGCACAAACACCAGCAGCCCTAGCATCAACACCACCAGCAGCACCAACACCACCATGCAGTAGCCTCAGCACCAGCAGCTCTAGCACCAGTTAGCACTTAATTTACATCAAGGTTTCTGTACTAAATCTAGGTTATAACTTACTGTCTAAAAAATCATTTTCCAAAAAAAATACTGTACCTTCTCCAACCAGAGTTGATTGTGTATAAAGTGCAGTCAGTTCTCTGGTAAATGGGGCATTTTTGTTCTCACCAGCAGCTTTTATAGCTGCTGTTTCAGTTTGTTTGACAACACCAACCTTATAGGCTGCATCTACCAACCTAAGAAAACAACAGTTTAATAATGACAACCATTTAATTCTCTTTCAAATCCTTTTGTTTGATTTATCCCAGGTGAAACACTGGATAATTTTTGAGCAACTTGATCAACTAGTGGTAGAGTATGAATACTGTAGCAAGAAGGAAAGAAGGAAGGAAGGCAGGAAGGAAGGAAGGAAGGAAGGAAGGAAGGAAGGAAGGAAGGAAGGAAGGAAGGAAGGAAGGAAGGAAGGAAGGAAGGAAGGAAGGAAGGAAGGAAGGAAGGAAGGAAGGAAGGAAGGAAGGATGGATGGAAGGAAGGAAGGAAGGAAGGGAAGGAAGGAAGGAAGGAAGGAAGGAAGGAAGGAAGGAAGGAAGGAAGGAAGGAAGGAAAGAGGGAAGGGAAGAAGGAAGGAAAGAGGGAAGGGAAGAAGGAAGGAGGGAAGGGAAGAAGGAGGGAAGGAAGGAAGGAAGGAAGGAAGGAAGGAAGGAAGGAAGGAAGGAAGGAAGGAAGGAAGGAAGGAAGGAAGGAAGGAAGGAAAGAAGGAAGGAAGGAAGAACAAAGGAATGAATGAAAGGAGAGGAAAGGATAGGAAAGGAAAGGAGTGTACATGCATGTTCTGCAGCACTGTTTACCAGACACTTAGGAGCCTAATCCTTCTAAAATATTCAGCATATCTTTACCTTTTAACATGAATATGAAGACGGTACACAGGAATGCTAGCAGTCATAAAGTTATGATCCTGATGACACATGATATTCAAGATGTTAGCAGCAATCTAAAAAATCATTTTTTCCACAGAATTTACAGTATCTTCAAAAGAAGGGAGTTTATTAGATGCTGCAGGGGAGAACAGGTGGCAGAAAGGGAAAGATCTAATAGAGCGGTTAGGGCTTAATCCATTCCCCATCAATGGATTTTCCCTGTGACAAGTAAAATTATCTGGCATTAGCCAGTGAGAGTAAAATACATTAAGACTCGAGAGTCAGATGCCACCCAGAAAGAGATACTAAACTGATTGCTGCCTAGGATGTCTGAGGGTTCTCCTTTTGATGAGTCAAATCATCTGGCATTAGACTGAGGAAAATAATAAAGCGGCCAATTTTGGCCAGTTCAGGTTAATAGAAATGAACACTACAAAGAGCACTTGTAAGTTATTAGGGAGGAGACCTGTTACTGTTGAAGCTAGGGGTCTCGATAAAACCTTTAAGGTACTGTAATAACATAATCTATACCTTTGCATCATCTCCAAAAAATCTATATTTGTATCCACATTCCACAAAAAGAACTGCATTAGGATGCCTTGACTTGATTTCAACAAACTGTTTTTCCAGTGGGGTCAAATTAACTGACTTTCTAAAATTCTTCTCACATGATTTTGTCTCTAAATTTTCTTGATTTGGCTTCAGATTTTCTAGACTGTTCACCTTTATAAAAGTTGGAGTAGATTTTTGGATTTCTTTTTCATTATTTAATTTTGATTGCTTTTCATCATTTATAATTAGGATTTCCTTATTCTCTGTATAGCTATTATTTTTGAATCTTTTTAATTTATTTATTGTTTTAAATGTATTCAAATCTTTTGTTGTCTTCGCCCGTTTGGTTTCAGCAGTAGGTGCATCTTCAGCAACACAGTCAGAAGTCCTCTATTTAAATAATATTTAAAACAATGTATTTTAAATGCATAAAATATACAGTACATTTTATTTTGTACGAAATACAAGTTTACTGGATATATGAACCTTGCAGAAACTTTCTGATACTGACTAGGGACTGGATACCAGATACAGGATACTGTATTTATATGAACTTAGTGACAGTGTGACAGTTACTATATATGCTATGCAGTTACTGTTAATCCTGATCTGGTATATTCCGCCTACCCCCTAAAACAAGACCCCTTTGTTTACAGTTGGCAGCACAACATTGTTCACAGTGCACAACATTGTTCACAGTTGGCAGAACATTATTTACAGAACAACATTGTTTACAGAACAACATAATTGTTTACAGAACATTGTTCACAGAACAACATTGTTTACAGAACATTGTTTACAGAACATTGTTTACAGAACAACATTGTTTACAGAACATTGTTTACAGAACATTGTTTACAGAACAACATTGTTTACAGAACAACATTGTTTACAGAACAACATTGTTTACAGAACAACATTGTTTACAGAGCATTGTTTACAGAACAACATTGTCTACAGAACATTGTTTACAAAACAACATTGTTTACAGAACAACATTGTTTACAGAACAACACTGTTTACAGAACAACATCGTTTACAGAACAACATTGTTTACAGAACAACATTGTTTACAGAACATTGTTTACAGAACAACACTGTTTACAGAACAACATTGTTTACAAAACAACATTGTTTGCAGAACATTGTTTACAGAACATTGTTTACAGAACAACATTGTTTGCAGAACATTGTTTACAGAACAACATTGTTTACAGAACAACATTGTTTACAGAACATTGTTTACAGAACATTGTTTACAGAACAACATTGTTTACAGAACACTGTTTACAGCACAACAGTGTGGTTTTTCAACGGACAGAAACTGCAGCTGTCGGCTGTCGCAATTTTTCGCATTAGAACCCCTTACTCGGCCATTTATTGAAATTCAAATTAAGCCACATGTTTATTTACCTTGGGAGGCCTGGAAACATCATTCTTTGGTGTAAAAAACCGCGACAAAGTGGATTGTTTCTTGTTTAGCGAAGGTGAAACCAAGACCCGTGGTTCACTAGACATTGTGCGCTTGGCCATTTTTTCCCGCCATTAATGTTAAACGTTTAATTACAAATAAGATGAAGTATCCCCTTAGAAAATTTGAAACCTGCTGACCAAGATTTGTTGTGGTCAGTTTGCTCAGAAATTTGGATCGATGGAAATTGAAAGTTTCTAAAATTTGAATATTTGATATAAAGTTTATTGAAAATATGTCGTTAGCTGGTCATTTTTCTCATCGTCCTCCGATTCCAACGATTGAAGAGATACTTTCAGACCTTGAATCTTCAAAAGATAAGAGAGGGGATGATCCAGTATTTGCAGTATCTGATAATGAAGTTGAGACAACCGAAATCATATTTGGTAAGGTTTAACAATTAACAGCTACTCCTGAGTATTTACATGTAGTTAAAGCGCATTGGCAATATAAATTAAGTTTGTCTAATTTGAAAGAACTCGTGAAATGGTAATGGGCATCTGACCGTTTGCAACTTTTCCGTATCTTTCTTCGTTTTCAAGATATTTCATAATTGTTTAGTCTCTGACGTCATACCAGGGTACAATATTTTCATATATGGCAAACTTAGTCATATTTCTAAGTTTCCTCAACAAAATGAAAATCACTTGAAACTGTGCAATTTACATTAAAATTTACACTGAACATTTCATGTTGAGCAATCATGGAGGTATACACCACTTTCATAATGGCAATTAATTTGAATTTCTTTTATGTAAGCCTTGCTAGCCTCATTTGTGTGTCTGCAATTCAAAGAACCTTTTGCTTCAAACGAGGCCAGAAAGGCTCAAGTTCTTTCAAATTAGACTAATTAACTCCCACCATGTCAGTCCTGATGTCTTCCCTTGACAAATAAAATCATCCAGCGTTAGAGTAAAAAAATAAAAAGTGCCAAATGGCACCGGTGGGAATGGAAGGGTTAATAAAATAAAAAGTAGTCCAAAAAGTACTTTGTAGAAAGTATATTTTTAGATTATTAAAACTTTGTCTCACTGCTTATCTCACTGTTTCACATTTTCTTTACTATGAAAAGAAGATGAACACGTAGAAAAAGATTTGGCATCAAGAATGAGGGAACGTGAACGTAGAAAGGAAATATGTGATACTTATGACAAGGTAGCAGAGTTTCTGGAACAGAATGAGAATTTAACAAACTCTATCAAGTCAATGAATGAGTTATCTAAAGAACTGCACACGAAAAAGGAAAATCTAACACAGATGATTATGAATATAAAACAGAGCATGAAAGATGAAAAGAGTTGAAAAGAAATGAAATAAAAATGTATTATTTATTGAAAATTTATTCCTGTTTCTAACCACTTTTAATTACTAAGTATTCAAAGCTGCCAATCTTCCTTCCTTCCTACTTCCCCCCCTCCTCTCTCCTTCCTTCCCTCATTCTCTCCCCCATTCCTCCTTTTTCCCACCCATTCCTCCCTCTCTCCACCCACCCTCCTGCCCCCTCTAACACCCACTCTCCTGCCCCCTCTCCCACCCATCCCCTCCTCTTCTCCCACCCACCCACCTCCCTAAACCCACCCTTCATCCTTCCCAACACCCACCCCACCCTCCTCCTCCCACCCTCCCTTAGTACCACCCTCCTCCCTCTCTCTGCCCCATCTTTGTGTCACCACTTGTACAGTACTTGGTAGTCTTGGTACTGTACTTATTTTAATGTACAGTACATATGTAAGCTATCACAATTAGAAAAGAACTGTACAATTATTTTACAAAATTCTGAAGACAATATATATTTTGTCAGCACATTGCATTATAATTTAAGGTAGATCTTCTTTTGATGTTCCCCACAATGCCTGCTTAGCATCATCAATTGTTTTGTCTGCTTCTTCATTAAGATTCCTGCACTGGTCCAGTAAATCTGTGAAATAAATATCTTCAGTGAATTTATAAGGCACAAGGTGGCAAGATCGAGAGGCACTTTACAGCCACATTTTTACTGTTAAGCTTGGAAAACAGGGCTGCATTGTCTGTCAGGATTATGGGTTTAGTAATCCTGTAACCCTGACTGTCCCTTGTTTAACTCTTTGATGACTGGACCTCTCTGTGTTGAATAAAATCATCTGGTGTTAGCCAGAATAAAAAATACTAAAGACTCATTGTCAGACTTCAGAGTGTTAATTAATACTCTGTTTCAATGGTATCCATGCATATAGTACAATTTTATGTCTCATTAGAGTGAAATTACCTTTAAACTGTTGTTCTGCAGACCAGGCAAGTTTCTTCTCTACCTTTTGACTGTGGCCTATTGCTATAGAAATTTTTTTTCATAAACAAGAAAGAAAATTCGTCTGACTTGAAATGAATCACACCTTGGCTAATTAACACTTTAAGGTTTAGTGTTAGTTATAATTTATTACCATTTTTGTTCTCATGTAGATCTTGTGAATCTTGACTAAAGTGATAAGCAGATGGTCTTTCATCGTTTTCCAAATCTAAATCATATAAATAAGACATTAGTCACAAACCTAAATCATAATTTTTCACTTGAGCAGATTAATTACCATTTAATTTTAATTCCAAATCATCACACATTTCAAACACTTCAGATCCTTCACCTGATATTCGTTCTCCTAAAAATTTCCAGAAAAAAATCCAAGGTTCAGCAAAGAGCATCATCTACACTTACCTTTTGATTCTTACTAATTCTACAGTACATTGAAGTGAACATTTTTTCAGTTAAAAAATGGAAAATGAAATGGGGAAGGCATAATAATACAGTATATGTACATTTTATACTGCATTTAACCTATTCCTGTCTGACTCTGTCTAATGTCAGACAATTATACTCTTCAAAGGGAGAACCATCAGACAGAAAGCCTAGGCAGCAATCGGTTAATATGTATTATAAATTTTTAAAACGTTTTTGGGTATTGCTATAAATTATTCAAAAAACAACTTTTCATTTTATTACTGTAATAGCAATCTAGTTTTGTTATTTAATATTTGTTTTATATAATTATATAATCTAGCTTAAATAATATTACATACCATCAAGCATAGAAAGATTAGCAAGGCATGTACAAATAGATGTCTTGTACTGTGACAAGGTTTGACAGACTAGAGAATAAAACAATTGATTTTCGATGAATTCTTTTTTTGGGTTTTAAATAGTATAACAAACATACAATTTACACAATAGCTAGGAAGTGGTCAGTGGGTCACTTAAAGCCTTGAAAGGGTAAAAGCTAAAAATCCAAATGTGTTTATAAAGGAGTAAAGGAGAACTCAGAAATCACCTGGATTAGAAAGGTTTCTAACTTTATCTTGAAGACGAATATTTTCCAGAAGTTTCAGGTTGCTTAGAGGTTGTAAGGAATCAATGCTAAAAGCATAAAAAATATGTTGTACATCTACTGTCAGTATATATCTGTACTGTATATAATTACTATACATGTACTTTTTGTAGTAATAATTAGTACTTATTATTTGCAAGAGGACAGTTTCAAGTGTACTGTACCTTGTAATAAGATTGCCTGCAATGTTCAATGTCTTTAAACTTTCTAATCCTTCCAACCCAACTGAAAAACATAATACCCTAAATAATTTGCAAACATTAACTACCTCCCATTAATTTACAAACTCAAACTAAAGTTTCTAAATCACTAATTCTAAGAGATTATTCTAGTGTAAGGTATGCAGTACAGGAAAATTTCAAAACTGGTACAGCAGTTCAGATACGGAAAGAAATGGACCAATTAACGGTCTAGATAGACTCTAGATATGCAACATTCAACAGTTGGCACTTCACCTAATTATCATGCAAGATTTGTGATAATACTGTATTACAATTTACAACTAAGCCATTTATTTATAACAAACAATAAGCACCACATAATTATAACCAATTAATCTACTGTATAGAATATATTTTACTAATTACCTAAAGACATAATCCTATTGCAAGATAAATCAAGAATTGTCAAGTTCTTTAGAAGCTCTATAATTTAAAATATATATTAAAGTACTAGGGAAATAATGGAGCTAATACACAACACCATTATTTTTAATATATATATAATATATAATAATTATTACAATTATTACATAATTATTATTTTATATATATATATATATATAACTTATTGGATTCATCTAAGCCCAATATGGCAAAATATTTAAGTAAAAAATTCAATATTGGGTGAGACTGAAGGTAATGAGTCTAATATTAAAATTTGAGACTTAAATATTTTTTATATTGGGTGAAGATGAATCCAATAGGTGTTTTATTATATCGAACAAATAATCATGCAATCGACAAGTAAATATACCTTGTGCACCGGTCCAAAGGTTGCTACCATCCTACATCGTAAAATATTGGGCTGGCATGTGACACTAATGTAGACATTTGATTGGACGATTATTTGCAAGGGTATAATTTATAATTAGACAATGGAAATTATTGTTTGAAAATTAAAATACATGCCAAAAATTTTAAATAATCAGTTGACAATTTAATAATTACCAAGGGGATGAAGATTTGAGATTCTGTTTTCAGACAAATCCAAGTACATTAAACCACAACATTGTCCAATTACACCAAGCTCATTGATGCCTAACAATAGAGGGGATGAATAAGTAGATTTATATTAAATAAGTCTTGAAAACATTCACCTTAGTGTGCATGTATTATAATTGTCTTCCCCATGCAAATTATTCTATTAGATTTTGGCTAAAATTCCTAAGATCTTATATAGAATTCCTATAGTATTGGATTTCCTATTATACATGTATAATAAATTTATCTATATATCATACTCAACCTCATTAATTAATTAATAAGAAAAACCTGGTTGATCAATTGTTCTTCAATTATCAAAATCAATTACTTAATTATACAGGCAAGTATCCCATGAAATATCTCGCAGTTTGTGGTTCCTTCCTTTGGAACTCCTGGCTATGTGGAACTCCTGGTTATGTCCAACTGGCTATGTGTGGCCTGGGACAACAAATAATTGTAAGCAATTTACAGTCTTAGTACATAAAAAGTAATTTATTAAATTACTCAGTGGTAGAAATTCACTTTTCAGGTTGGGGGGGATTTATAAGCAACAAATCTCATAAATATCCGACAGATGCATGAAAAGCATTGGATTTTGACTGTTTTTCCCTCTTTTTGGGTTTCCCCCCACCCCACCACATGTACAATTTCCACCACTGAAATTACTGTAATTATTATATGTACGGTATATGCAATCCATATACCTAAATCTCTAGCATTCAATTTGATTATGCTAGCCAAATCAAATTCACCAGTGACTTTCTTCAATAGCTCTTTGTTAATAATGCGATCTATAGTAATAACCAAACACAATCACTTAATTTAATACATGAATACATTTTAATTATGTACATTAATTTTATATTGTTGAATCTGATTCCACAACAATACAAACATTGAACAATCTGAATTGTAAAGTTGATTTACAGATGAATTTAGACTATGAATTTGCAAGTATTATAAACAGTAAACACAGTGTGGGCTTTTCAAAACGAATTAAAATTACCTCCACTCATAATGGAAAAGAATTTGGTGAAAAATTCTGAAAAGAAAGTAGTCACATATCACTGAACACGTTGCCGTCGTTGGCAGGTGCCAAAAAGCGGGATAATTAACATCCTTCAAAAAGAGCTTCCGACTTCACACAATCACATTTCAACATATAACAAATATAAAGCCCTAATCAAACGAGAACGCAAGTCATCGCAAGTTGGCAGTCAGAATTTCTGTGGCGGTCGTTTGAACACCCAAATTAACAAAATAAAGGTTTCATGAGTGTTTTAAACAAGTTTTAACTTTGTCACGGTACATGATATTTTCGGGAAACTATTCAGAGCGGCTGGCTGAGATAGCGTGACTGCCAACTTGCGATGACTTGCGTTCTCGTTTGATTAGGGCTTTACACCTATAAATTAAATAAAACAGTGTAAAATACTGAAGTCTGCCAGTCTGGTGGACCGTTGCGTTAGAATAATGACAGTTTAATATCGGCCGCAATAACAATTAAACAATTGGCCTCGTTTGACAGATCCAAAATTAATACGCAATACTTTGGGGACTTGGAAAATATTCGAAAAAAAAATTTGCCAGTATAAACTATTTATTTTAATTCAATATTATCACAGTTCTGTATATACACCACAATATGGTATAATATTTATGTATACATGCAATGCATTGTGAATATTAAACTAGGAGCCTTATAATTTATTCACGATTTACAACGGAATAATTTCAGAGTTCATTTCAGAGAGCAAAGCAGAAATTCGTGTACGGTTCAGTAGTTTTCCACATCGGAGCACGCATATAAATATGGCTGTTCATTTTAATCGGGGAACAGCGCATATTGACTGGTGTGAACCGAATTACGCTATCTCGCCCAACATCGCCGAGTTTTTTAATACGGTAAGGCACTTATTGAAACCCTTTGAAATATAACGCCGGTAAAAGCCCTTATAAACGATATCAGCTTTGCCGTCCGCATTTTGTGCAGGCAGATCATTCGTGTGCTGTATTTAATGAGCAAGGTTGGCGTATATGATTTTTAATATGGAAATTAACTGTAGACATCGTTAGGATCGATTTGAAATCGAGCTAAGCTACGTCCTATTATTTGCCAAATGAAAACAAGATGATTTTCAAATCCACTTCCAAATTTGTATAAATAATTTATCATGTATTTTTAAGAAAATATGTACTACTATGATTTGAAATCGAGCTAAGCTACGTTCTATTATTTGCCAAATGAAAACAAGATGATTTTCAAATCCACTTCCAAATTTGTATAAATAATTTATCATGTATTTTTAAGAAAATATGTACTACTATCCATGGTGCTACGTACTTCACTAGTAGACGTTTATTGACATTTCAAGAGTTTATTCGTTTATCTTGTTCTTCCGGCCTCTAAGGCTACGTCCACACGTATACGTTTTCGTAGCGTTTTCATATTGTTTTCCGTCCTCAATGGAATAGAAAACAATGGTCTACTTACCTGAAACAATATGAAAACGCTACGAAAACGCTACGAAAACGTATACGTGTGGACTTAGCCTAAGAAATAGGTATCTTTTATTAGTTTAGAAATCCAGCAGTAAGGTATTTGTATTTATAATTTAAATGTTCTGGTTTCAATATGAGATGGAGAGGCAAGCATATAAGAAATGTTGATGATATCAACAATTTATTCGAATAAAATGTGGGACTGTATAACACTGGCCATACTACTAAATCAAGGTGTATTAATCCATATTACCATAATACCATAGCCTTATCTACTATACCAATCAAGAGCTTATACACATATACTGATGGATTGGGGGGGGGGAGGCATTGGTGGTGATTCTATCCCCCCTCCCTCCATTTGCAAGTGGGTTGCAGTTGCAGTCCATCCTCCACGCTGTGCAAAGTGCACCACATGCACCCCCAATGCAGGAAAAGGTCTGTTTGATTCTCAAAATGCAGGAAATCCCATTTTTGAGACCCTAGAATTAATAAATCATCAGGGGAACCAGGTACTACCTAATGACCTAGATCCACCACTGTACATGTACAGTAATAGAGTCTGACCTGAAATCTGAGTACCTAAGTATATAAAATTTCAAGATACACTTCATATTAACTTCAGTGTTAAAAATAGAGGGTATTAAATTACTAACAAACCTCATCTTATGTTCTCATATATTTTTTAGGTCAGCAATATTATTTACTTTGTAATTCCTCCTATAAACATGTAAGTTTTTTTTAAATTAAAATATTAATATTTAATAGTTGCAATAATTATGATGTACATACCACCATTGAATCTGAAAAGTAGGTAACCTCCCTGGTGAGCTATTCCCTCGTACCCAGCCTGTATTTGGCACACCGAGTTAAGAGCACCTTAATACCATACCATCACCAATACAGTCACTACTGCCACTACAATATCACACATGCAGTGCCATTCCTACCACCATCAATAAGTAGAGTAAGACATTAGGGTTGGGTAACAACTTGGATGCTAATTATAATAAATTATGATAATTAGCATAAATACCAGTAACACTTACCCTACAGTACTAATCACAATTAGATGGTTAGCTACTGTGAAACATTACAATATATTTACCACCATCACTGCTACTCTTAGTATGGTGCATTTAGGAGAACACTAAGTGAGATATGGTATGCAATTGGTCAATTAATGAGCTTATTTTTTCCCTGCAGTTACTTGTTCCGTGAGTATTCCAATATCATTGGTGGTAGTTTAAATGTTATCTGGGTACTAATTATGGTGATTGGTGCTAGTTCAGCTTACTTTCATGCAACTCTCAGTCTTGTTGGCCAGTTGCTTGATGAAGTTGCCATTTTGTGGGTCTTGCTGGCTGCTTATAGTTTATGGATACCTGAATGCATGTTACAGTCCACTGGAATTTTTAAAACAAGGTGAGATTCAGGTTGACTCAAGTTGTTAACCCCAATTGGTCAATCGAGTCAACTAAGGCTCAACTTGAGCAAGTCTTCTACTCCTGTCTATAGTTAAAAAAAAGTTTAAAAAGTTAAAAAAGAAAAGTTAAGCCCGGTTTGACGGGGTTAGTACTTGGATGGGTGACCGTCTGGGAATAACCCCGTTCTCGAGCTTGGAACACTCATGCGAGTAGAGTTTAGTTGGTCTCTCCTGTGCTTCGAGGGTTTTTCACCGGGTTCTCCAGTTTTCCTCCCTCCATAAAATCAACACCTAGGTCTGTGATTCGTGGTCTGACATGTGTGTCATAAATGTGTTGTAGGGCGGCTGCTTCGAGTGCCTTTAATATGCCTTCGACTCTGCCACTTGAAATTTAAAGTAATGTAAATTGCTCTTGAAAAGCCCCTTGTGGGAAGAAGTAATTAAAATTTATATTTGTATTTGTAAGTTTAATAAATTTTTCTTCTTTCTTTATTTTTAGGAACAGTTTTAAATTTATGGTAATTATTGTGGCAATCATAACAACTTTACTTGGCTTTGTATATCCTGCTGCAAATGCAGTTGTTTTGATGATACTTGGTGCTCCTAGTGTGCCTATCCTATGGAAAGAAATGAAGAAGTAATAATACCGTAGTTATAATAATAATATTTATAGCAATTTAAAAGTATAATAATAATTATAATTTATCATAAATACTTATGAATGATTATAATAATGATAATTAGAACAATTATGATAAATATAATTGTGATATAGTAATTTATATTATAATTAATAAGTATAATTATTATAATTTATATAAATCTTTATAATGATAATCTATAATAATTATGTTAATTATAATAATTTTGATAATTATAGTTGTAATATTTATAGTAATACTAATTTATATTTATAATAAGTATAATTATAATTTATAATAAATCTTTATGATAATCTATAATAATTACGATAATTATAATAATTATGATAATTATAATAAATATAATAATTATAATTATAATTATGGTGATTATAATGATGATAATTATGGTAATTATACTAATTATAGTAATACAATTTTATTTAACAATTATAATAATTATAATAAAACGCTACTTCTCTAGGCAGGTAAAATCCTTAGATTGATCCACAAACTGTACCAAAATAAATTCTACACTGTATATAATACTGTAAATCCATAAATTCTGTTTCAGAATAATATTGATACTAACTTGTCACGCTCCTTCATTTGCGTTACAGGTGTAAGAATACCAGAGTGATCAAACTGGCTTACATTGGGATACTGTGGTGGTTCCTCGCAGTTGCTCTATGGTGCAGTGATCGACTACTTTGTGAGATATGGAAATCCATGTCAATCCCTTATTTTCACTGTGGCTGGCACATCTTCATCCTTCTTGGTTCAAATATTGGTTGCGTCCTGGGATGTTATTTTTGTGCCCTTGCTGAACACAAAGACTTAAAACCTGGATTAAACTTTTGGCCAGCCATGTTTGGTTCATGGGGACTACCATATATTTCAGTTAGAAAGAAGTTTCTTCAAAAATGTACCTGATTTTTACAGAGATATAGCTTTATTGGATTTATTTATTCGTGGTATTTACATGTACATATTTGTTTACAATATATATGCTATTGCTAACCTGACCCACTAGTGTGTTTACTGCATTATATTTAACAAATAGATTCCATTTTGCCGTTGTCTGTTCAGTTATAGATGCACAGATGACGTCACAACGTGGTAAGAACAAAAAAGTGGCCCACGAGACGCAGTCGAGTGGGTCACTGATGTTCTTACCACGTTGTGATGTCTTCTGTGCATCTATAACTGAACAGACAACAAAAAAATGGAATCTATTTGTTTTATACAATAAAAATTTAAAAGGTCTTTGTCGAAACTCTTGCCGGATTTTGGGGCATGAAGAAGGGAAAAAGCAAGTCAGCTGACGTGATCTGATCTGCCCTGACGTGACTATGGTCTGCCCTCTAATAGATCATGGCCAACAACCAATGAAAACACGCATAGCAACCAGGGTATTGTATAAAGCTTTATATATAACTTACTAACCTGACCTTTTGGCTAATTTACATGAAGCTCACCAGCTAGTGGGTAAGGTTTAAATTAGGATTTTGTTTGGGTTAGGTGATCCAAAGTTCAGTTCATAGTCCAATTAAGTCCAAAGTTCAGTCTATAAAAGTCCAGTTCATAGTTCACTCCAAATAGTCTAGTCCATAGTCAACTCCATAGTCCAGTCCACCTCCACTCCACTGCCCAGCCCAAAGTTCAGTCCAAAGTTCAGTCCAGTCCATGGATGTCCAGTCCAAAGTCCAGTGCATAGTTCACTCCAAATAGTCTAGTCCATAGTCAACTCCATAGTCCAGTCCACCTCCACTCCACTGTCCAGCCCAAAGTTCAGTCCAAAGTTCAGTCCAGTCCATGGATGTCCAGTCCAAAGTCCAGTGCATAGTTCAGTCCATAGTCCAGTTCAAAGTCCAGTCCAAAGTCCAATTCATAGTCCAGTTCAAAGTACATGGGAAACATGCACGGTTAGATAGAGCGTTAAATTCTGTACAACATATGAATTAGAACAAATCGTATAGAATAGCAACGGAGAAAAATCTAACTTTGTCGCTTCGGAGGACTTCATGATATGGCGGACGAAATATTGTAAACACGATCGGATTAAAAATACTTGTTTCCATCGTTCAAACTGACAGCTCGTAGGTGACACCAAAACATTCTGAGCTTTGATTGGCTCTGATGTAATCATCGCGCATTGGTTATAGTTACACAACAGCACACACTACAGGTCAGTGGTTGCACAAAAAAGTTAACACACACAACACGATAGCAATATATCTGGTGCCGGGCGCTACAGGGGCTTGAGCCCCCCCCCCCCCCCCCCCCAAGTTTTTAAATGGGCAAACGTTGTTAAATTTGAGATCGTCTAGCCTCTCTGCGTAACTTCTGGCGTTTACCAGATGCGGCATCCATTAGGAATATATATTGAGAAATTGTGAAAGCAGAAATGATACAAACAAATAAATTAAACCTCAAATGTGCTGTCTTTTAAGTGTTTTACATGGTATTTTATAACCTTCAAAACTCTTAAATCTTTCCTCAAAATGCAGGAAATTCCATTCCAAAGACCCTAAAATTCGTGATCAAAATTTTCCGGGCAGCATGCCCCCCCCCCCCCCCCCCCTCCCTTAACATGTTCTCGCGCCTTCGGCTTCCTCTTCAGGGGGAAAGCAATCATGATAATGCTGACAATCACGTAGGATAAAAATGTAATTTTTTATTAAATACTCCATATCAAATACAATATATATACAAAGTTTATTTTCAATGTAAACTGAAACAGACTAATCTCTATAATGTTTAACTCCACTGTGTTTTTCAATATATTATAATGTTATATCTACATAATATATGTGGTTTTCGACACATTCACACAACTGTAACCATTTTCTTGTCAAATACTGCAGTTCATTTAATTTTCAAGTAATGTGACTCGTGATGGCGAACATCCCCATGGGAAAATTGATAATCACACGAGATGGGCATTTCCAATTGAAATTCGCGCCAAAACAGCTTTTTCAACTTTTATAAGGCGTTATACAGTATAACATCGAGCCGAATCCTGATTTCACACAAGAGCTGCAGCATTAGAAGTCAAGAAATGACCGCCTCAATAACTATATGTGGTTCGTCTTTTTGGCCTTCAAAGTTAATTCAACACTTTGGGTTTTTGCATATTTTGCTCTTTAAAAGTCCAATGTAGCACTTTTCAGCTCTTCGAGCCTGGCAACGCTTAACACGGTGTAGTATAGTGTTACAGTGATAAATACAGCTTTCTTTTGTTTTACAAATTTATGAATATAAGTGTCACACTGTTTATAGTACTGCAAGTATTTTGACAATCTTTTAGCCAACCTTTTTTATACAATAACTTCTCCTCTTTCTTGACAGTTGCAGACTTCTAACTCTATTTTGCTGAAATGAAAGCTCTTTCGGTGCTCTCGTACATACTGTGTGTTAGTTACCCAGTTCCAGTAAAACTACAGGATTGTGTAACTTTCTTGCGAAGTAAATTCAACACTGCTTCACTGCAACTGAACTCCCTTCAATGTCAAACATAGTGGCCATTATTTTACAGGGCCAATTAGGACATCTTTTTGGTATTCATCCTTTTAATATCTTGCAATATCATAGTGCAACAATAGATTTCTTTCGGAAAATTCTATGGGGAAAAATATAACCATATGTTGTTCAGCACAATGTAATTGTTCATGCTGGCCATTACAATGTTGCTCACGTCGGCCACCACAATATTCTTTATGCTGAAATAAAAGTAGCGTGCTGTGTAGGCAGTGTTGAAACAACAATCGAAATATAGTAAGGTTAGATATACTGCCAAAACAGAGAAGTGAGAGAACGTAGGAGTCTAACGTTTCGAGCGAAGGCCCCTCTCTGACGAAAGGCCTTCACTCGATATATTTCGATTGTTTATGCTGGTCAGCACAATGTTGTTCATGCTGGTCAATACAATGTTGTTCATACTGGCCAATACAATGTTGTTTATGCTGGTCAGCACAATGTTGTTCATGTTGGTCAGTACAATGTTGTTCATGTTGGCCAACACAAGGTTGTTCATGTTGGCCAATACAATGTTGTTCATGCTGGCCAACACAATGTTGTTTATGCTGGTCAGCTCAATGTTGTTCATACTGGCCAGCACAATGTTGTTCATGTTGGTCAGTACAATGTTGTTCATGTTGGCCAACACAATGTTGTTCATACTGGCCAGTATACAATCTTGTTCATGTTGGTCAGTACAATGTTGTTCATGTTGGCCAACACAATGTTGTTTATACTGGCCAGTACAATGTTGTTCATGTTGGTCAGTACAATGTTGTTTATGCTGGTCAGCTCAATGTTGTTCATGCTGGTCAGCTCAATGTTGTTCATGTTCGTCAGCACAATGGGTTTTTTTGCTGGTCAGCACAATGTTGTTCATACTGGACAGCACAACGTTCATACTGGCCAGCACAACGTTCATGCTGGTCAGTTGGTTCATGCTAGCTAGCTCAACATTGTTCATGCCTGTTATGTAATCATGTTGTGCATTATGCATGTAAAAGCAGCTACTATAGCAGTACCACGTTCCCTTTGTTAACTAAAATTGTTTGGGCCCGAGTAAAACCTTCTAGCATCAGCTAAGTCAAGTGGCACTTACGGAAGTGAATTGTTTTTACCGCGTGCAGCTGTGGGAAACCTACCTTGGTTTTTGGACACATTCTAAGAACCAGACAGAATACTTTCTAGGAAAGGTGACACTGTCAGAGTGCAGTACGCCTAAATATAAACATGAATGTAAACGTTACCAAGAACATAAGGGAGCTTACGCAAACTAGGACAACGACGGCAATCTAAACTTCATTATTATATAGCATGCTATCGGATATGAGCTTTTGCGTAATCTGATTGGTTCCCTACTACCAGGCTATCAGCTCATATCCTGCTAGTATAGAGAAAAACAAGATGGCGGCATGTTTTTTTAAACTGCCGAAAAGAGTTGAAATTGACGGATTTTTATACAGAAAAACATCAACACCCTCAAACCAATGTATAAAAAAACAACAATGTGTAAAAATACATTAACAAATACACAATTTAGCATGTCAAATGGTAAAATTCACCTAAAAATTACGTCTTTTTACTTCAGAAACACGACTAAATTAGCGGGTTGATATTAATTTGTTGCCAAACAAAGAAACTCACGGTTAAAATCAAGCTTACAACACACATTTCGTAGGAGATCACCCGTAAAGAGACTTTTTTTATTTAGATAAGCATTTGCCGAGTAGTAAAAAGCATGTTCTTTTTCAAAAACAACCAACTAAGTAATTTAGTTTCACTGCCGAAGGTGTTGAAATCAAAACCTTTTTCACGACAGCAACGCTAATATAAACAACTGACCCACCTTTTGACTTCATGAAGGTACCTTTTAATCTTTTTTGTTGATCTGCTTAACACATTTTTTGCCTCTCGAGCAACATTTATGCAACATTTCACTGAAGCTGTTTGCCGAACAGCTCAGCGAGAAACTCTGTGAATGTATCATTACGCATGGCGGAAGTATTAGTTGCCTGTTGCCTATGCTGGAAGTTTGACGTTTCAAACATTTCGCTGTAATTTTGTCTCTTGTACAGTGCTTGGCTATATAATAAAACAGTTATACCATTCGCTCTCGTCGTATACGAACTAATAGCCAACTCGGCGAAGCGCCTCGTTGGCTATGAGCTCATATACGACTCGAGCTCATGGTATAACTGTTAAGTATCTAGCAAAAACCACGGATCCATTTACGTAGTATTGAATACGTAACGTATGTTTTTCGACATCCAAAAGCTTTAGAGTTCTAAAAGGATTTTGTTTCATAGTTTGAAGTCAAACTCAACTAACAGGTTTCGCCGTTCCACGAGTTAACGTCGTCCTGAAGACGTGAGAATGATCTGAATAACGTTGTACGTAGAACGGGGACGGCGTTAGGATTAACTCTTGGTACTAAAAATTATTCATTTTCTTTGTTGAGTGAGAATAATTATATTGTATTAAGGCCATTGTATTTGACGTTCGCGTTGTATTTGCTTAATAGGGACCTTAAGATCTACGACGGCAACTTCGAGGATGCCATCCTTCAAACAAAAGCATTCTTCTTGCAAAACAAAGATGATGAATAATTTCTAGTCCCAAGAGTAATCTGGACACCGTCCTCGCTCTGTGTACAACGCCACTCAGAGCATTTTCACGTCTTCAGGACGACGTTGACTCGTGGGGTGATGAGAACTGTTGTCTGAGATTGTTTAACACAGACACTGCAACCGTTTTAAAACTTTGAAAATTATAAAACAAGCTTCATGTATTGAATACAGTAGTCAGTTAACCGTGACTTCTTTTTAATGCTAAAATTTGAATTGCTTTTTAACCGCCGTCGTCGTCCTAGCATCTTAAGGTCCCTAATTAAGCTCCCTACAGACATAACCACGCCAATGACCATGACATGCATCTATGTTTATATTAATTACAAGAATTTCCACATACTATTTTTATTCTTCGTTTGATTTCATCAAACTTCTCTTGAGAATGTACGGCTCTTGTTACACAACTAAGGTCAAAAGGTTCTGAAATGAACAAATTTTTGTCAAAGTTGAAAAACATGAGACACTACTGATGACTATACAGTCATGTAACTAGATATATTGAAGAACTGAGCTGAGATTAAAGGAGTCATAATTAGGAACCGGTCATTATTATAGAAAATCATTCACTTAAAAATTATTAATAGTACTCTGTACCATGCACTACTTTACTCCACTCCACTCTACCCCACTCTACTGTAGTGTACTCTACTCTACTCCACTCCACTCCACTCCACTCCACTCCACTCCACCCCACTCCACTCCATCCCACCCCACCCCACTCCACTCTGTTGTACTCTACTCTGTTGTACTCTACTCTGTTGTACTCTACTCCGTTGTACTCTACTCTACTCTACTCTACCCTACCCTACCCTACCCTACCCTACCCTACCCTACCCTACCCTACCCTACTCTACCCTACTCTACTCTACTCTGTTGTACTTTGTTGTACTCTGTTGTACTCTGTTGTACTCTGTTGTACTCTACTCTACTCTACTCTACTCTACTCTACCCTACCCTACCCTACCCTACCCTACCCTACTCTACTCTGCTGTACTCTGCTGTACTCTGTTGTACTCTGTTGTACTCTGCTGCACTCTATTGTACTGTACTCTATTGTAGCTCATTGTACTTTACCCTACTCTACTCCACTATATTACCCCGCAATTTTTCACACACACCCCTCCCGTCTCTCCATAAATAATCACTGGTCGTTGGGCTCATCCGCTCATATATGTTCATACTCTGTTTATAACTTCCGTTCCGCCAGCAATTATTTGCGTAACAATTATAGACTTATTGCAGTAGTAATAACTATAAACTAGTTTCAGTATTGCTAACCTTCAATGCATATAAATTTTTTGAACCATCGATTTGATTGTCCTTTAGGATACTTGGTTCCTTGTCGAACGCTAATTACATCTTCATTCCAGCTGCAGCAAAATTAAGATAAAACACAGAAAGTACTGTATAACCGCTGCCACAATTATCCCGAAAAAGGTGCACCGGTAGCCTGCGTAGCAGGCGTTACTGGATGAGGGGGCTGGGGAGAGGGCTTAGAAGTAACCCTCTGCCCAGTCCCCTCATCCAGTAACGCCTGCTACCATAGTCAATCGAGATATGGTCTGGAAACTCAGCTAAAGTCTTTGGTCTATCTTTTTGTTCGCCTTTATGCATTTTTGTGCACGGTGCACGGTCACTGAACACATTGTATTTTAGTATAATGATCGAATTGTCCAATAGCAACGTTTCAGTTCAATCACTCAACCGTGCTATTTAAATATTAATAAACCTAAAACAAAGGATGTGCACGGTGTAAGGTACGGTTCAACGTAAAATCACAGCTCATTATAGGCGCTTTGAAGTTTGCCGAGTTTCCAGACCATATCTCGATTGACTATGCTGCTACGCAGGCTAGTACGCCGGTGAAACGAGTGACAGTTTCGTCGAATAACATAACAATATTTTCCCGCTCTTTTTTGGTCGGGTGCTCGCGCAGGCGCAAAACGTTTGGCAGCGGTGTTCGTTAGTTTCAAATTTTCAAACTTGAACACTCGGACCCAGTGCCCACTTAACTACATTATAACTTAACTACTTAAAGTGTTTATGAAACGAAAATTAAGTTTGTCTTATTTGAAAGTACTTTTAAAATGACAAAGTAACACCTTTTGCAGTTTTTTGTTTCCTTACTTTGTTTTTAAGATATCACAGTTTGTTTTATAAGCGAAACTAACCAGTGACGTCACGACGTGCATAATGACTTACCGGGAAAGGTTATATATATTTGCTATTATCAGACGGAATCACTTCGAAGCAGTTGTGTGTGTGTTCTTCCCTTACAACAACAAAAGTATACATTCTCAACTGATTTCGTTTAATAATAGCAAAGATATATAACCTTTCCCAGTAAGTCATTATGCACGTTGTGATGTCACTGGTTAGTTTCACATATAAAACAAACTGAAATATCTCAACAACGAAGCAATGAAACAAAAAACGGCAAAAGATGTTACTTTGTCATTTTAAAAGTACTTTCAAATAAGACAAACTTAATTTTCGTTTCATAAGCACTTTAATAAATCGCAAGAAGTTGACCGTACCGGAAAAGATGGCGACTTGTACATTTAACCGCAATCCTTTGCGTGCAGTAAATATTGTTTCTTGCAGAATTATTGGAAGATATGGTTTTAAAACGATCAACGTTGGTAGGAATGAAGTTCTTGCTTACTTAATCCATCTTAAGCGTGAGATAAACAATGTTTAGTTGTTATTTGAGCTGATTTGAGGTCTCAATGCATTGTGGTTAAATGTATCGCCGCCATCTTTTTCGGTACCGTCAATTCTATAAGTATGAACAGAAAGCAACTAACCTAAATTGTTCAGCATAATATCTAAAGAAGCCAAGTAACAACTCGCCTAGCGTTTGTTGATTACTGGAACTAAAAACATAAAGCACAATTAAAACATTACTTTTATGCAGTAGTTAATAGAGATGAGCCGATTAATCGGAAACTAATCGGCAAAGCCGATTAATCGGCCAATTTAAAATAATCGGTAATCGGCCGATTATTTTGAATAATCGGCAAAATAATCGGCATTTCAACTTCTTCACACATGGTGCAAATACATGCCGAGTGAGTCATAACGAACCGATGGCGAGAGCGTTAGAGATTGTTGATGATGCAAATACTTATACGCGGCCGCCTTACAAAATCTTCGCTTATTTTTGTTGGCTATAAAAAAAGAAGAAGAACCTGAACAAACCGGCTTTTTATTTATACAAAAAAAATGTTCGAAAATATAATTTTTTTTGTCACTATCAAAGTGAAAAGGTTGTGAACAGCCAAAATTTTGAAGAACAAATACTGACATTTCCAGCGGAGCCCTTCATCACTATCAGAGTAAAACGTTTTACTTTGATGAAGGGCTCCGCTCGAAACGTCAGTATTTCATTCCTCAAAATTTTGGCAGTTCACAACTTTTTCACTACACTGCCTACGCAGTACTCTACTTTTTGTCACTTGTCACATATCCGCAACAAGAGTTGCGGTGCCGCAGTATTAAAGGAGAAGGTGAGACATCTTAAAAGTTTAAAACCAAGACAAAAAAATCGTCAATAGCGTGAATGTTTTCCAAAATAAAGCGATCATCGTACAATGCGCGACGAGTTGAGTGTTGCCTTAGAGCAAAGATTTGAAACAATCTTTGAAGACAACAACTACATTTTGGCCACAACGGTGGATCCTAGGTTCAAGACGAAGTTTGGAAGAAGTGATGGTCGTACTGCGCTGGTAGATGAAGTTTGTCGTCTCACAGGATCTTCGATTGAGGAAGTAAGTCAAGTAACGAATGATAACATCTCCACCCAAGAAAAGAGTCGCAGCGCTGGACCTCATAAGGACCTATGGTCCTGCTTTGATGAGATTATTGGGTCGAACGACAGCACTTTGAATGGCATCAACGCTTTTCTCGCCCTTCCGCTACAGCCATTGCAAGCATGCCCTTATGCTTGGTGGCAGGCAAAGAAACTTGCTTACCCTAACGTGTTTAAAGTTGTGCTGAAGTACCTGAGCCCTCCCAGTTCAAGTGTCTATTCTGAACGTGTCTTCAGCGAGGCAGGGAACATTTCTACGGAGAAAAGAAGCAGGCTAGCACCGCATAAAGCTGATAACATTTTGTTTCTGCATCATAATTTGCCGAAGTTGAACTTTTGAGTATTGATGAATAATTTTAATGATTTTGTATTGTGTGTGTGCAGAACTCAGAATTGTGTCAAAAAACGTATTTACTATAATAAATTAATATTCCAACAAAACAAAACAAATTAACATTCACAATTCTCTTGTTTTTTTCTCGTAATTCTTCTGTGATAATTGCTTAGCATATACTGGGATTGCTATTTATATTTTATAAGCAAAAAGCGAAATTAATTCTCAAGGTATTTTCTGTGAAATTTGAAAACAAGAATTACAAAACGGACAGAGATGAATAGTGAATACTGCGCTATTGCTTAATTTGTAAACAAACAAAACGCGCAACAAACGTTTAGTATGCAACACGATCCATTTTCTTTTCACTCTTCTAGCAAAACCTTGATTTCTGTTATATTTCCAAAATATTGTTTTTCCCTGGCAAGCTCAATAAACATTGCGAAACTGCGCGGGGATTGGTAACCAACAACTTACCGATAATCGGTATATGCCGATTAATCGGCCGATTAGTTTAAATAATCGGCCACCGATTAATCGGCTTCAGTAATCGGCCACCGATTAATCGGCTTCAGTAATCGGCAATTTTCGTGATCGGCTCATCTCTAGTAGTTAATTACCCATTCCTGTCGTACACTTGCTCTATTCAATAAAGGAATAATGCGAAACATTTTCGGCTTGTTATATCATGGGCGCCGCCATCTTAGATTTGATGACGTAAAAATGGTCACATAAAACAATTAAAAATATAGTACCTTTCATGTATAAAGCGCATACACGGGTTTTCTGCTGATAGTTCAGTAATATTCCTTGTTTCGTCAAATATGTCCTAAACAATATGTCAGAATGAAAATTCACACGTATGAATAGCAACCTCGTACCCAGGGCCATTTGTAGGGAACTGGGCCAAGATGGCGGAAACAAATGGCCCTGGTGGAGGCCAGGCTATCTCAGCCTCTGATTGGTCAAGAGCTTATGGCGTAAATCAGACGGTTTGATTTTGTATTTGTTTTTAAAAATTGTATTTTGACCTTGTCGGTTGTTCCTGCACACGGCACGGGAAATTATATTTTAAACCATGCAATAATTAGGTGTAATTAGGTATAATTACTGTGTAAAGAACTGAGTTCTAGTTAATAAAATGCGCAATATACTGCGCATTTTGAGCTAGCCTCCACCAGGGCCATTTGTTCCCGCCATTTTGTTTTATTCGCCATCTTGGCCCAGTTCCCTACAAATGGCCCTGGGTACGAGGTTGGTATGAATAGCACAATTAGGTGCATGATCCGGTAAGCAACACGAATACACGATCAATGGCGGACACTTCACGAAATATTGGGGAGGGGGAGGGCGAAGCCGCTGAAACTCTGATAGAGTTGTGTGAAAATTATAGTTATTTGAAGGCTCCAATCGCATAGAAGTAGCTTCCTCAAGCTAGAACACGAATTACAGTATAATTCTATTTAATCCTAGTGGCTCGATCCAACGCCAGGAAATAACTTTCTTCAAGGCCTTTTTAAAATTGACCTGGTAGAAACTTCACCAACTTGCGCACAGTTCCGTCGATATTGCAACGCCGCCTGAATGCTGTTTTTTCTGTTTTAATACGGGTATAAGGATATTTGAAGTTGCGTTCGCAGATTTAGTTGACTATGTATTTTAATTTACTAGCATTTCAATAAGTTCAACTGTGACACGACGTGTGAAACCATCATGTTCGGCAGTCTGAACTCTGAATTTGAGCTTTTGATGTTTTGATAAGTTCTGTCGCGTAAGCATATATTAACTAAAACCACGGAAAGCCGAAAATGCGTTGGTTCAGCGGGTTTGTTTCTATTTTCGATCATAACATAGATGTAATACAACGGCGCTTCTGATTGGCTACCATGCGTGCTCCATTTAACAAATAAATTCCATTTTGCTGTTGTCTGTTCAGTTATAGATGCACAGATGACGTCACAACGAGACGCAGTCGAGTGGGTCACCGATGTTCTTACCACGTTGTGACGTCTTCTGTGTATCTATAACTGAACAGACAACAAAAAATGGAATCTATTTGTTTTATACAATAAAAGGTTTTTGTCCAAACTCTTGCCGGATTTTGGGGCATGAAGAAGGGAAAAAGCAAGTCAGCTGACGTGATGTGACGTGACCATGTGTCTGTCCTCTAATAGATCATGGCCAACAACCAATGAAAACACGCATAGCAACCAGTGTATTGTATAAAACTTGATGGAGCATGGTAATTTCAAAGGTAATGAGAAACTCATTTTTAATCAGCGAAGTAAATGTTGTTTTCCGTCGTTTTGCGTCTGATTCTCTGTTATAAAAGGAATGGTTCATGGTTTGGTGTGCTCCATTGAGTTATGGATGCACTTGGGAAGTTGGAGAGCACTCAAAAATCTAGACTTGTTCTCGGCTACGCCTCGACCAACTCTTACGCTTTTTTCGTGTTCTCCGAACTTCCCGCGTGCATCCATAACTCGATGGAGCACGCCAACCATGAACCATTTCTTAATTTGAAACAGTTAGGGGGCAATGGCGTAGCCAAGGGGGGGGGCCTAGGGGGCCTGCCCCCCTCCAACTACACATCCCCCCCCCCCCAAGTCTCCTGAATGTCTGACGCTAAATTCAAGTAAGAACTTTTGCTTCTTTTAAATTTGAAGTTTGTTTCTGTTGCTAATGATAATCGTGATGCTGATACACTGTCACATGAAGTTTCATTGGTTAAACTGCGCAGAATTACGCTCCCAAGAGAAAATTCCTCTCAGAAATCGCGGGAAATGCCCTCACAGGGCTTCGAAAACTCAAAATCTTCTTCGGGGATGGACGATGCCCCCATATCCCCTATATTGATGATTGGTCACGGCTAAAGCCACGATTCTACACCATCTAATGCTTGATAATTCTCATCTAAAACTGCACCCCCAAATTTTCCATTGCTCCCCCAAAATTTTGATTTAGAGGGGGAGATATTGTCGATAAGCCTGAACACTTAGATGTGCGCATCCGAACTGTATAATACTGTACTTACAGGATAGTTATTTTGAAGAACAGGTATGACAGGAGGCTGACAAGGATCTACAATATGACAGATAACTAATCAGATAAATACAATGGTTGATAATTTGACATAGTTTAATTAACACTACTCTGGCTCAAACATTCTTGAAAGTTTTTAAGATTCATATAACTTCACCTGGCTGCATGCATTGGGAATTTATCATAATTATCATCATAAATATATATTTTTTTTTATATAATATTTATCATAATTATTATAATAATTATCATAATAAATTATCGTAATTATCATATATCTCATGAGAGAAAAGTGAAAAATGGAGAGCTGATCTATAATTTTCCTGTATAAGGATTGTTTAATTAAAATCCAATTCTGGTTGCCTTGATTTGATAAATATAAAATAAACAATTTTTTTTCCCAGTCCGTATCCTACCAAATCCTGCTTTCTGATTGGCTAACAAGCGGTCCGTATAAGCCCGTACGGACCACTCGAGATAAATTTTTTAAATGTGTTTTATAGGCCGTAAAATATTCTAAAACGTTTGAAAATGAACTTAAACGAAACCGAACATACTGAAAGTGAGTTTTTCATCCGTGAAAGAGACCTAAAATTAGTAATTTCCTTTTACGAAAGAAACAGCAGACTTCCCTTTTTTGTTCACTCTAAACACTGATGAAGACCAAAAGAACCAAGCGAGGATAATTAGGGGGGGGGAATTATTTACCATTTTGGTCGGCCTGTATAGAGAAATATTTCCCTCGGTCTCAAAGACGAACATCAGCCTGTAGCCTCGAGCCGTTTTTGAGATCTCGGGAAATATTTCTCTATACGGACCTCCCAGCCGGTAAATAACATATATTTATTATATGGCTGGGTTTGATTTTTTTTCCGTACGCAAAACGACGCACGCTGTTTGGTTCCCGAGAGGTCGAGATTTTACGATATTGACCTCCGGGTCAATACGCTTTTTTCTCGGCCCTGTAATTTTTGGCGAGAACATTTCTGAGTTGATCAAATAAAATAGAACTAGGTATCTTTATTCAAATATTCTGAACAATAAAATGTGTTGGAACATTACTGCTGGTTTTCTTTAAAGCTGTTTATCTAAAAACATGAAAAATAAAAGCCGAACTGGTGTAAACAAGAAGGCCAAGAGCGACATGAAAAAGTTAACAGGCAAGGTAAACAGCATACTCCCAAGACGAAAACAACGCTCGAAGCTTAAAAATAAAGTGAACCAATAGCCATATAATAAATCCCTTATTGACCTCGTTTGCTCGGTCTGTACGGGAAAGTATTTGCCCTCGGTTTTATCGCACAAACCTCGCTCCTTCGTCGCTCGGTCTGTACGAAAACCTCAGGCAAATACTTTCCCGTACAGACCTCGTACTCGGTTAATAAGTCCTTAATCTTTACCTTGAAGATAATGTAAGACCATCATGACAATGGAATAACTTGACAATGTTCCCTGACTTGCATCATTGATACCATGTCTTTTTGCCCACTTCTTAATAATCATGATTAATGGTTGAACTCTCCAGTCATCTATTAGAACACAAATTATAATTATTAAGTCTGTACAGTATATTTTACAATTCTAATTCTGTACAGTATATTAGTGCCACTGTAATACTGTGTAAATTCTAATATAAAGTGTTGAAATTATCCAAAAACAAGTTAATTGAACTTAATATTTATATCTCACAATTATAATACCTAATAATTAAAAAACGCAACAAACAGTACTAAATTATATTAGTAAAACAAATTTAAATTTGCATGTTTACTAATAATCATACTAAGTAAGTAAGTAAGTAAGTAAGTAAGTAAGTAAGTAAGTAAGTAAGTAAGTAAGTAAGTAAGTAAGTAAGTAAGTAAGTAAGTAAGTAAGTAAGTAAGTAAGTAAGTAAGTAAGTAAGTAAGTAAGTAAGTAAGTAAGTAAGTAAGTAAGTAGGTAAGTAAGCAAGCAAGCAAGCAAGCAAGCAAGCAAGCAAGCAAGCAAGCAGGCAAGCAAGCAAGCAAGCAAGCAAGCAAGCAAGCAAGCAAGCAAGCAAGCAAGCAAGCAAGCAAGCAAGCAAGCAAGCAAGCAAGCAAGCAAGCAAGCAAGCAAGTAAGTAAGTAAGCAAGTACTGTAAGCAAGTAAGTAAGCAAGCAAGTAAGTAATGCCTCCATACTTGTACAGTACTTGTACATTTTTTATACATTAATTTTATGATGCAACATAAATTTATAACAAAACACAATTGCAATGATATTTCAATATTGGTAGAATTCCCATCAATATTACTACATGGATATACTAATTCTAATCTCAAGATAAACTTTTTTTTTAGTAGTATATGCATGTACTGTACTGTAATGCTTAAAGGACTACTTACAGCCACAGTATCCTTGTAACAAATGGGTGTTCTTAATACCCTAAGGAAATCAAGCAAATACTGCAATCAAGTTTATACCTGTAGGTTGCGAACAGACATTCACGCATGTTATTTGAACTACTGTTGTCATATTCCAAAATGTCCAAACTTCCAGACTAATGTACTTTTAATATGTATGCATTAAAAATTAATAATAGTTATATGTACAATTTCTCAATTTCATATAAATCTTTAAGGGATAACTTACAACAGTATTGTTAATGTTGACATCACATTCACATCCACTAAACAAGAAAAAAGAATGTTTTTAAAGCTTATGAAAACTATTGTAAATCATAAAGTACATTTAAATTATGCACATATAAAAAATAATACAACAAACCTCTTTGCATCCCTGAATTTCAATATTGGTACTTTAGCATACACAACTTGACACCTCTGAATGAATGCTATAAGATGTTAAGAAATTAGAAACAGCTCAGACTATTTTTGGTATTTTTCAGGTACACTATTAGTATGGACATTATATTTAGCAGCCTTATACCCCCCCCCCCCCCCCATATAATAACTAACTAACTGTATTAAGCCTTTCCCAACATCTGGTATGTAGAGTAAAAATGCAGAAGATTTAATTAACAGTTGCATGTCCTGAATAAGGGCTGAATTCATATTATTAAGAATACTATAATACAATAGTACATGTATTTGTAATACATATTTAACTAACCAGATCTCTTTAGCATGTTATGCAGCTGATGAAGTATCCTTCGAGCTTCAAATCTTTGATCAATCTAAGAAAGTTGACTAACTTCATTATACAGTACTGTTGTCAGTTTAGTAAAGTAACTAGTAAGCTATGAAGTCAATAAAGTAGAATGAGGTACAATGAGAAGCAATGAAGAATTATAGTGATGTACAATGAGGTACAGTTGGCGTACAATAATAAGGTACTGACAATGAAGTACAATACGAGGTACAATAAGATGTAATAAGGTACAATGAGGTACAATGAGATACAATAAGTACATGAGTTACAATGAGTTATAATGGGGAACATTGAGGAACAATAAGGTACAATGAGGAACAATGAGGTACAATAAGGTATAGTAAGGTACAATGAAGTACATACTTTGTACTGTAAAGAAAACTCATATTTTACCAAAATTTAAAACTAACCTGCCTAGTTTGAGAAAGAAGCAAACACAAATCCATGTCACTGTCATTTGTTGCTAGTCCAGTACACATAGACCCACAAATGTGCAATGAACACCCTGCAATAAATATGAAGTACAAGTTTAAGTTTCATAAAAATACATCATCTTTTTTTAAAATCTTCCTTGCTTATTCATTTTGTATTTTAATAGAATTAGAATAAATTTGTCAGAATCCTGCAATATACTCTAGACTTTCAGATACCAGTAGTGATATGCTTATAAGTATATAATAACATGACTTGAGGGAAATTAGCGATTAAATTTCCCTGCTGCCGAGGGAAGATTTGTGAAAGTCCGAGGGCCGCAAAACTTTTACAAATCTTCCCGAGGTAAAGGGGAAATTTAATCGCTAATTTCCCGAAAAGACATGTTATTAGTTTGTAATATTATGATCGCTGAGGAAAACTTTGAGAATCTTACAAACAGGAAATTTACACGGTTGATCAGAGAAGTTGCATCTAATTTTCCCATGCATGTTGATGAGGGAAAATATATGCAAGTGGGAAATTTAGAAGAAGACACTAAAAGATTTCTTTGTCTTCTAATTTTCCCTCATCAACATGCACGGAATATTAGAAGACAAAGGATAAATTTCCCCCTTGCATGAGCGATGAGGAAAATACGAGGTTCACATTCCCTCGGAGAACAAAAGAATCCGAGGCAATCATGGTATTACTACAAGTAATTACCTGGAAAAGCTGTTCTAAATATTGATAGCAAGTAATTTCTCAGGTGAATTTTTTGATCATATCGTTGTTGTGTTTGTCTGGTTTGAAAATAATCATTCCAAACTTGCTCACTAAGCTAAAAAAACATAACATATAATTCAAAAATTAAATTATAAATCCTAAATTCAAAATTTGATGAAAAAATTCAAAGGTGGTAGTTGTGGTGTAATAAAAATAATGATATTTGTGGATGTATTAAATGATGTGGTGGCATCAGAACTTTTCATGTTTATTGTTAAGTAGCACAGCAGTAGTACTGGTGTCAGTAGCTGTGATACCAACAGGTTATAATAGTGGTGGTGATGACAGTGGTGGTAGGTAGTGGTAGACATGGTAACAGTGCAATGGTCACAGTGATATAGTTACAAGTGTTGTCAGGATGGTAATAATAATATATGTAAGATGCTAATGGTGATATTATTGATTGTTGCTGGTTGTGGTAATGCATGGTGTGGTAGTGGTGGTTAATTGTGGTGGCAGTAATGTCTTGAGTGGTGATAGTGGTGATAAGTGGTAGTGGTGATAATAAGTGGTGGTAGTGATAAGTGGTGGTAATGATAAGCAGTAGTAGTGAGTGGTGGTATTAATAAGTGGTGGTGGTGATGCATGGTGGTGATATATATTGAGGGTGGTATTGCATGGTGATAATGTTGATATATAGTGGTAGTGGGTAGTGATATATGGTGGTAGTGATATATGGTGGCAGTGAATTATGGGGGTGCTGTTATATATATTAGTGGTATGCAGGGTTCTCCACAGTTGTGAGTGGAACAGGTAAAAGAGTTTTGTGAAGCAGTAAAGCTATTGTGACGATAAATTTTTAGGGCGGTGCCGAAATTTTTTGAATTTTGGGTCTCTGAAACAGCATTTCCCGCGTTTTGAGGGTACGTTTGAGCAAAACATAAAGGTCTGAAATCCTATTTTTTATATATTGATATTTATTATTTATATTGATATTTAATTGTGCAATAAGAACTTAATTAGAACTCTTCCAAAAATGAAAAAAATAAGAGTGGGAACTCTTTAAAAGCAGTTAAAACCTAAAGTATAAAGATGAAATCGCACATATTTGTTGTTCTACCGTATATCTAACTGGATGACAAATTTTGAAGAACGAAGCAACTCTAATCTCTATTTCGAAGGCCAATTAACAAGCGGAAGTCGTGTAAGTGGATGGGTTTTCTGCAATCATTACCATACCGAGTATTCTTTTGTAAAACAAGTTCACTTGTCTAACTGTCTTACAGTTGCGTCTGCAAGTACAACAAAGGGAAATGAACAAAGACAGTTACAGTAATTGTATGCAGTGTCCAAGAATTTTAATAATGAGCATTTATAATTTATAATATTATGTGTAAATATTTCCATGCGAGTGATGTAGATTTGCCAACATGCATCTGGCCTCTCACTGAAAACTTTTTCTCATTTATCGCCGCTTACAAATAAATTCTTAACTAGTAATGTTTACACTGACAGTGAGTAATACTCATTCTTATTCCTACCTGATTGCAGCCTTGGGGTTTTGCCCTGCTGACTTCATCTTGTCAGTCGGCAATACCTGTGACAACACGCAAGTGGAAATCGCGCCTCTCGCACAGCGCACGTTATAATAGAAATTACGGTTGTAGACGAAATCCCACAAAAAATTCTTCTCGATCGATCAGGCTTAGAGAAGGACATTTCCTGTATTCCACAATGATTATGACCGTGTCACTTTATTAATTTTGTAGTATTATGGATACAGGATGAGATCTCAGCAATACGGACCTGGATGATTGCATAATTTTTTGCAAAACTTATTTTACTATCCTTACATGTACAAATGTACACGAACTCTAGGCTGTTCCAGGCAGTAATCAGTGGTGCTGGAGACGGTAAATTTTACCGGTTACCACCTGATAAGGAGAACCCTGGGTATGTGGCATCAATTTGTGGTGGTGGTGACCTGATATGTGGTGGTTGTGTGTGATTACATGTGTATTGATTGTAATGTGTGATGGTATTAGTAGGCATGTCAGTATTATTTATCTAGCACTATAAAAACAGCTCAAGAAAAGACAAACAAATTGTTACAATTAAAAAATTAAAATAGCCACAATACATACCCTATCCAAACTTCGTTCAGGTGATTTCTTGACCTGACTGGGTGTAGCGTAAGGACTAAAGTGCAATGCTCTTGCAGTACTCAAGTCTCCTTCAGATCTGGGTCGTTTCTTATTAACAGGATGCCATCCAGGTGTAGAATCAGACACTCTTCTCTTACTACCTCGCTTGTTTATATTTATAGGGCCGCTGTTCAGATTTTGGGTCGGCAGATTTTGGGTCGGCAGATTTGGAGTCCTTCGTTTTCCCGTCTATACGGTGTACGCGTGACTCGTTTGGGGGCACTGGGGGAGGTTTTGAGTTTGGCTTTGCCTCTGGTTTGGAGACGCTGGGTGCTCTCATGGGAAGACGCAATCGTGTCACCGTACCTTCGCTAGTTTCGGTTGAAGTCATGCCTTACTTTGATACTAAATAACAAGAAAAAGATAACTATAAAACTAAATAGCGTTTACGTACATGTATAGGAAAGAAAAAAATAAAAGACTTTATTGCCCGATAGACCTACCGATTGCGGTACAGCTAATGAACTGCCAGAGCACAACTGCAAAGCCAAACTAGGTAGGGTCCACAGAAGTCAGAACTGACACAAAAAAGCTATTATTTCCAGTAACTTGTGTACTTATCAACACTCTTTAGCCCATACAGTGCAAGTGCTATTCTTTGTTCTTCAACAGTAAGCTTAAATGGTCCTATATTACAAAACTCTTGACTGCAAAAAGGTTTATTTTAGAAGAGCAAGTTTTCAACAAAATGGAACGTTTGACAGTGTTGCCAATGCGCTAGATCGATGCGCCAATTTTGAAATTGATAAACGCTGACAACTGCAACTGCAGGCACGCTTACAAATGAAAAACTCTCAAATTTGGGGACGTCGGCAATGGTCGTCGGTGAGTCGGCAGCGGTCGGCACAAAAAATTGCTAAAATGGAATTTCTGACTAGGGAGCTAGAACTCATATGATTAAATTAAGACACCCGGTTTTCGTTTCGCTTGCATGGTGAGGAGTAATTAACAAATTCTATTTTGCAGTATTAAAACACCAATTGTGTTTTTCCAATTTTGTCGTCAAGCATCAGCGAGTTTCAAGAACTTAATAGCAATCTTCTGAATAACCTAATGACAACAAAAACTTTAACACTAGTCAGAAATCTAGTTTACCGCCTAGCTATTTTGACGCCATATTTTGGAAAAGCCGCAGAAAGCAATGGAGGGTCCTTTTGAGCCATCCCTTTTTATAGTGACGACCAAAAAGGCCCTGGGAACGAGGTTGAGTGACGACCTTCGAGGTCGGTGACGCTGACGTCAGCTAAAAAGAAGCGGGAAAAACAAAAATAGTCAAAATACAGACGAAATACTCAAACTTCACACAACGATTTCATCTTGGTTATCCACTCCAAATCACCATTATCCAGGTAATTATGTAGAAATGCCATGAAAGGTTAATTGATAGCCGTGAGAAAATGCATTTAAAGTAATTTTTGAGCAATTGAACGACTAACTTTCGTTCGGCTGTTCGCGTACGGTCGGTTGACGAATTTCACTCTTGGTTTCCCGTTCGAAATTGCATAATTTTTTTTTTATTACCTAGATAGTTGAGTCAAAAATACCGTACACGGTTCACTGGTAGTTGGGAATATAAATTGAGTAATATTTTTAGTGTGCTGAATGTTTATATATAGGGCTTTTAGCTTGTTACGTGACTTCGTTTGTGAATTTTAAGTTTGAAGAAGGTTTTTTTTAAATAAGTTAGTGGAATAAATATAGTACTCCTGAAGGTTTCGGCCAGTGAGAAAGGTTGCATGAAAGTAAAAACCGGTGAAATACCACATACTGAAACAATTTAGAGTCTGAGGCCCCATTTACACGGGACCGGACGAATTTTTATCCCGATAAAAATTCGTCCGGATGGTTACGTTTACACGGCCGGCTAAAATATTCGTTCGCTTAACATTTCCGTTTATATGGAGTCGGTCGGGCCTTTTGGCTAAACTTTTCGGGTTAATGATTAGTAATTGTGGGGATTGGTCTTGTGATATGCATAAGGAAACACCGAAACGAGTCACCATTTTGTAACGTTTTGGTGTTTATAAAAGTTTCTTCGGTCGTTTGGAAAGTTAATTTAATACGTCGGGAATTGCCTGAAAGCATTACGAAGGCTGAATTCAGGATCTCGGCAGCCGAAATAGTTGTCCACAGAAGCACTGACAGCAATATAAAACAACTTTCTTCTTCCAAGGAAATATTTTCCTTGAGGAGCACAATGAAAAAGCGGCTCTTTGCCGTTTACACGGTACCGAACGAATATTTATCCGCCACAAATCGCAATTCGTCCGCTTTTGTAGGCGGACAAAAATCCGACCGGATTCGTGTAAAAAATTTGAGCGGATAGGCGGGTCTCGTGTGAACGCGAGGTCTATCCAGACGAATTTTTCATCCGCAAAAATATTCGTCCGATCTTGTATAAAACCACAGTCCTTTACGCACAGTAAATATTGTTTCTTATATAATTATTGGAAGATAGGTCTTTAAAAAGATAAACTTTGGTAAGGAATGAAGTTCTTGCTTACTTAATCCATGTTAACATGATAAACAATGTTTAGCTAGTTGTTATTTGAGCTGATTGGAAGTCGCAAAGCATTGTGGTTAAATGTACCGCCGCCATCTTTTTCAGTATACGGACAGTGGTACAGACCAGCAGTTAGCAGTAGTCAGTACTCAGTATTGCAAAGCTTATCCAAGAAAAGTTGTAGAACCAAGGAGGTAAAAATCACACTATTTACGAACAAGGGGGCAACCAGGATTTTTGAAAGGGGGGTCGTTTTACCACAGAGCATGCCCCCCCCCCCGAAATTTTTTAAACTTTGGGTCTCTAAAACGGCATTTCCTGCATTCTGAGGAAACTTTTGAGCAAAATATAAAGGTTTTAAATCAAATGTTTTAACCGTACAACTACTTTTAAGAAATATCTCGGTGATTTCGGTCCAAATGAGATTAGACTTTCATTTTGCATTCCATTTTAATACTGTTTGAGAACATTTTTGATAATTTGTAAGTGTCAAGTAGCCAAAAATATAACGTATTGATCGTGGGTACAGTTTTCTTTCAGGTTTTAATTGTGCTCATGTTAGAGCAATAGAATGTTGACTTGGTATTGTCTTGGTTCGAAGTATTATTATACAATCTCAATATTCAATGGCGACCACTGTACTCGACCCAATTAAACATAACACAGTAACACAACAGACCTCAAAATGGCGATCAGTATCCCCAGGAGTCACGACATTTGCATAAAACGTAAGGAGAAAACAAGGTCATGACAAAGTCTTTTGTAAATTTTATAAATTTGGAACTTCATATCTTCAAAGTTTAGTATAAAAACGGCAAAACTCAAAGGCTCCAAAAAGAGTAAAAATAGCTTTTGACCCCCCCCCAAAAAGGGGGGGGGCGATCGCCCCTCAGACCCCCCCCCCCCCCATCGTTACGCCACTGTTTATGAATGTCGAGAAAGACAAAATTCTGGCTATTTTGAGTAGCTTTATACTCAACCTGTTATTCAATCAACTCTCATAACCAGGCGCGATTGAAAGGGTGAGCGCGTAAAGAGCAATCGCATTGGAGGCATTCCCCCTACGCAAGATACCTGCATGGGTATGAGACAGCTGGTTTGGAAGAGATAGAGATGGTGCAGATGATGGTGATTAGTATGAAACAACTATCGTTGTTTTTTTTCTCGTCGTCGAATTGTTAAATAGTTACATTGTAATGTTTAGATAAATTATATGAATGCAAGAACGGCACCAAGTAAATGTATAAACATGGAGAGTTTATTTTATATGAAAAAGTTAATTTACACTTGCAAGACTTGCGTGACGAACCCAAGATCAACGTAGTCTGTGTAAAGCCGGAATATATATGATTGGTCCAAAGCGCATGCATGTATTTGATTGGATTATTTGATCGATTAAGGATTGTCAGAGAACCAACTATAATTGGCGAATTTGGCGTACGAGAAGGCTTGCGCTTTGGACCTATCAGAATATACGCCTCAGATCTGAAAAGCTCAACGCGAGTTTTTACTGCCTGAATTACAATTAGGTACAGTACGAGCAAAGCTAAACGCTTGCTTCGAACGGTCCTCGATTTCTTGCATTACACCCTTGTCCATCTTATTCTTGTGTTTTTTTAACCACAAGGTAACATCTTTCACGTCCTCATCTGCAGCGTTCCTGTCATTATCTAAGAAGATAACCTCAGCCTCCTTTTGACTGACATTCTCGATATTTTGAATACAAAAGATGATCGCCTGAAAAAAAAGATTAATAGATTATCGTTCAATTTTCCGATAATGCACCGATCCAGATTACGGGTTTTGCCAATCATTTTGTTTACAGAAAAAATATATGGAAACTTTGAAAAGCCTTACTCCGTCCTGACTGAGGACTCATGCAGACTTCTGTGTTATACTGAATTTACTCTGGATAACGCCGGACTTGTCAAGGGCTTGGTGTTAAAAGAATTCAGTAAATTGAGCACTAACTCATGTATGAGTCAGACAATAGCAATACGAAAGTTAGTTTTACTATCACGAAAGCAATGATATGAGCACGGATGGCGTGTGCTGTTAGGGCGCTGCCTCTCACCAATAGTTAAGCCCGGTTAGACGGGGTTAGTACTTGGATGGGTGACCGTCTGGGAACAACCCCGTTCTCGAGCTTGGGACTCATGTGAGTAGAGTTTAGTTGATCTCTCCTGTGCTCCGAGGGTTTTTCGCCGGGTTCTCCGGTTTTCCTCCCTCCGTAAAATCAACACCTAGGGCTTAGCAGGGATCCGTGGTCTGAACTGTGTCGTATGGCGGCTGCTTAAAGCGCCTTTGATATGCCTCGACATGGCCACATTGAAAAATCCTTAGGAGTAATTTCATAGTAAAGATACACGTTTGATGTATTCTAATTAAAGACCATTATACCTCTTATTGACCTCGACCACTTGGTCATTACGAAGAGCAGGGAAATTTGTTAACGCTATTGAGAAATACAGCAGGCTCATTGAGTTATGCGGCTGTTTACATCGTTTTTTTGAAAATGTGAAGAAGACATAACCACAAAGATGTTTGCAAGATTTACTATAACTATCTGTCGGTTAACCAGAGCTTTAACATATGTCGATAATTTCCTGGCAACACGGACCCTGTTCCGAGATTTGATTCAAGTGGCAGGTTATATAAATACTGGAAGATGAAATGGCGGTATGAGAAACCACATTAGAGCCAAATCGGTGGGGGATGACTGATCGACTATATGGTAAAATTTACCTTTTGCTCCAAAATTTAATTACCGGTTCATGTTTATCCAAGTTCTGCTCTTGATATCTGAGGGGTATTTAGTAATGGGAAAATTGCCGTTGGTAGGTAAATTATGTATTCATTCAGGCATTCCCTTCATCCGACGACTTGTTTACTAGTTAATGCTTTCTGTGAAACGAATTTAGATTCTGTCGAGCAAGACCTTTTAACTGCCACAATGTTGTGCTAAATTTATGTATAATTCCGTTCGTACATAGAAATATATAATCAATTTTTTTGTCTTGCTCAGATCTTACAATAAAGTTTGACTTGTCTATGCTACTAATTTCAGTGTGACGACGACATGCAAATATTGTTAATTTCTGCAAAGTTTGCCTTTTGCTCCAAAACGAAAATCATGTGATTTCATTCTCTGGTTGTATGGGAACGTATTGTTGGTAGATGTTTACCGTTAAAAATTGCCGTTGACCTCTCATTTCGTCTTCGAAACCGTGCGTTTGTCGCTGTTATTATACGGCTGTCATTCTGGACATACCACACGTTTGTAAATATATTGTTTGGCTTTCGACATTCCGCGTATTTTCTTTATTTTATTTACAATTTCTATTACAGGCTATGCGTGTAGCTTTTGTCGAGACCCTTGTACATTTCAAAATGCAGGAAAGCAACGATATTAAATAGCAAACCTTTTCCTGGCCATCCAAACTCCATATTTGTTTACACTGAATTATCTTTGGAAAACCCCAGTGGAAAACCCGCACTAGACTGGCGACTGAAGCATGCGCAGAGAGATTTCCCTGCTCTTGTCATTACGTGGAAGCATCCGACCTCGGTCTTTGGGTCGGCACTAGATCATGGTCGAGATACGGACAAATATGCGCCTGCTAGGTTTTAATACAGCGGAGAACCTGCGCGTCATTACCATAACATTGCTCTGGATTCAAACGCGTTCGAATATTCTGTAATTCTAAAGATGATATTCTGGCAGAATTCGATGAATATAAAAGTAAACCATGACAGTGTGTGTCGTACTTACATTGGGTGACGTGTGTTTCAAAACATGTTTAAATATTTTCTGTTTGCCCGATTTAAATAAGTTTTATATCGAAATGATCGCTTGAATCTGCCGAATCCAGCACTATAGGTTTTGTCTACCGAAAGTATTAAGATCCGTTGTTATTCGAATATGTACTGAGTCTATACGTCCAACAAGGAACATTGAAATGATGCCGTGAACAACGAACTTCGCAATCTCGCACGTAATGAATTTGCGAAGTTCGTCGCCAACTTCGGAAATAACGAACGAACTTCGGAACACATTCGGCAAAAGTTATGTGAAATCCTCTGTAAAATATCACTGAGCATATCTCTCAAAATGTAAAATTAACATATTCAATGTTCGTTCTTTCAATCAGAATTGAATGACGCGCAGGTTCTCCGCTGCACTTTCAGCTAGCAGGCGGATATTTGTCCGTATCTCGACCATGATCTAGTGCCGACCCGGTCTTTGGTGCATAGACATCGCCCTGCGGGCTCGGTTCGTACTGTCAAGACCTCGGTCTAATATATCACGTAATGGCCACACGGTTAATAAGTTATTAATATACAGCCATTGTTAAGTTTACAGACCTCAGGTAACCAGACGTCGAAGATGTAGTCCAATACCAAAAATTGTTTTTGTACCACTTCTTTGTACCAGGTCTTCAGTATGTCTATAATTTCTTGGCACTGTAAGATTAACAATACAGTATTGTGATTAAACCAACCAAATGAAAGGGGGGAAGGGGGGAAAGAGGAAGGAAGGGAGGTAGGGAGGGATTTAGGGAGGGAGGTAGGGAGGGAGGGAGGAAGGAAGGAAGGAAGGAAGGAAGGAAGGAAGGAAGGAAGGAAGGAAGGAAGGGAGGGAGGGAGGGAGGGAGGGAGGGAGGGAGGGAGGGAGGGAGGGAGGGAGGGAGGGAGGGAGGAGGGAGGGAGGGAGGGAGGGAGGGAGGGAGGGAGGGAGGGAGGGAGGGAGGGAGGGAGGGAGGGAGGGAGGGAGGGAGGGAGGGAGGGAGGGAGGGAGGGAGGGAGGGAGGGAGGGAGGGAGGGAGGGAGGGAGGGAGGGAGGGAGGGAGGGAGGGAGGGAGGGAGGGAGGGAGGGAGGGAGGGAGGGAGGGAGGGAGGGAGGGAGGGAGGGAGGGAGGGAGGGAGGGAGGGAGGGAGGGAGGGAGGGAGGGAGGGAGGGAGGAAGGAAGGAAGGAAGGAAGGAAGGAAGGAAGGAAGGAAGAAGGAAGGAAGGAAGGAGGGAAGGAAGAGGAACAAAGAAAAAAAGGAAGGTCCACAAAAAAATAATACATCTGACTAATTTCAAACTCACAATATCGTCATCGTGAACAGGACCAAATCCAGATTGATGTTTCAAAAAGTCCTTTTCGGCTACCGTCCCGTAATGGAATTTCTGGTGGCGATCTGAGGGTACTTTCTCGTGATAAATTTTCACCAGCCAGCTCTAGAAAACGAAAATTTTTGAAACGCAATGATTTATTTCATTACAGCAAGGAAATAATTATGCATACAGGGGAAATGTTACAATAACTGAGAAGGCACGGAAGATAGGCAAATTGAAGCACCGACATTAAACTAACCTTACAACTGTGAAACTCGAGCAAAATTTCATTGTACTTGGAAGTAGATCTAAGAGGATACGGATTATGTTAAAACTTTAGTGTAAAATCCCCACCCGCTCCTATAACCGATCAGTTACAGGGCCATGCACCTCTGTATTTATCAATCATGATAAATCTTCATCATCACGATAATCATCATTGTCGTCATTATGATCATCATGATCATCGTCACCATTATCATCACCATCACCACCATCAACATCGTGAACATCATCGTCATCATCCTCATCATAATCGTCACCATCATCATTATCGTCATTATCAGCATCATCGTTATCATGCACGTCATTATCATCAAGAAAATCGTCGTCATAATCATCACCATCCATCATCATGATCATCACCATCATCATCACCATTCATCATCATGATCATCACCATCATCATCCATCATGATGATCATCATCGCCATCCATCATCATGATCATCACCATCATCATCATCGCCATCATCATCATCGCCATCCATCTTCATGATCATCACCATCATCATTGCCATCCATCATCATGATCATCACCATCACCACTGCCATCCATCATCATGATCATCATAATCATCACCATCCATCATGATCATCACCATCATAATAGTCATCATCATCACCATCATAATCATCACCATCCATCATCATGATCATCACCATCAAAATCATCACCATCATCATCGCCATCCATCATCATAATCATCACCATCATCGTCCATCATCATGATCATCACCATCATCATCGCCATCCATCATCATGATCATCATAATCATCACCATTCATCATCATGATCATCACCATTCCATCATCATGATCATCATAATCATCACCATCCATCATCATGATCATCACCATCATAATCATCACCATCATCATCATCACAATCCATCATTATGATCATCACCATCATAATAGTCACCACCATCATCATCATCATCATCATCATCATCATCACAACCAGTAAAGAGTTGACACTTTTTCATTTTAGGAATGCAGATTTCTTCACTTTATTACCGTTTTCGTCTCTGGCTTTTCCGGCGTTCAGGAGTGATTAAACTGTCACATTCAATTGCATTAATATATGTTTTGTTCCCTGAGAACTCCTCATCTTCCTCAAAGCCACTGGTGTCCTCTTTCTCGTCCATTGGTGACAAAGGCAAGTCGTCACTTGGGGGTGTGGAACATATACTGAGATCTTAAAGCATAAGATGGATAAGAAACAGTTTGAATTTGGATGCACTGTACTAGAAATCGTGGAGATGAAAGTTGAAGAGCGTTAAAAGTTGAACATAACGGTATGTACTAAATACCTTCGTCTTCAGGAAAGAAATTGCTGTCTTTGTGAGAGACTAAATTAAAAAGAACGATCTGGTATTGAGTTTGGTAAATAGAATGGATAAGGAAGAGAAAATGAAAAAAGGAGGAATGGGAAGAAGGAAGAATGGATGGACAGATGGATGGATGGAAAGGAATGAAAGAAAGAAAGAGGGAATGGCATAAAAACGAAATGGGGAAAAGAAGAAATAGAACTAATAAGCGATGGAACAAAAAGTAAAGAAAAGAAGAAATGGAAGGAAGGAAGAAGGAATAGAAACAAAAATGAAAGGAAAGAAAAATGGAGGGAAGAAATGAGGAAGAAAAGAACGAAAAGAGAAAGGTAAGGAGGGAGGGACAAATAATGGGAAGGCGAGAATAAAAAAACAATAATTCACCCCGACTCGCCAGAATATCTTCCGCTTCCTTTAAAGCCAGATCAAATTCATCTCGTTCAGTAGACTTAATTTCTTGGTTCTGGCGAGAGAAAGAAAGGTTCGTATCACTATCAACTAAGTTTGACTGCACTGCTTGTAGTAGAATTGTAGTTATTATCAGTTGACATAGTGGGAAGGTATCTATTGAAGTTTATATTTACCTTGTAACGCTCGTGATCATGAGCAAAAAATATAAGATTGCTTTTCTTAACTTTGAAACTAAAAAGTGAATAATGAATCAATCAATCGACCCATCCACGTTTCTCTCTGCTCTGACGAAGCTGGGCCTTCGCTCGAAACGTTAGACTCCTACGTTCTCTGTTTCGGCAGTATATCTAACCTTAGTTTATTCATGCATAAATTATCTTTGATGTGCCGCGGTTAATTAATAAATAGGTTATTGACCTTGCATATTAAATGACCTACTATATCGCTTTAAAACTACGTCTAGAATACCATTTTTTTGTTAAATAACGACAAATATCGTCTATGTCATGAATAAACTAAGTCGGTTAGTGACCTCGGTTTCGGTCACTAACCTATACTTACTATATATCCATCAATTAGTCTGTCAATCAATCAACCAACCAATCAATGGACCCATCTATCAATCAGTCAATCAACTGACTAATTAATTATACTGTCAGTCCATCAATCAGTCAGTCTTGTCTGTCCAAAGCTCTATCGGTCAGAGTGTTGACAGTGCACGCGAGTCATTCAACAATTTCATGGTCTGACTATTTTATTGATTACTCACCTCTTATGGTGTCCCTTCGGAAGGAAATAAACGTAATAGTGCGTCAGCTTTCGTTTTCTCGTTAACCGGTCTATCTGTACCACAATGAGAAAACACGACGTGCACTTTTACTTTAGAAAATTGGTAGGGCAACAAAATTATATGCAGGACAACAAAGGTATATGCAGGACAAGGGGCAGTTAGATAAGCACAGGCAGGGTGTATGCTTCCCTGCTGGCAGAAGTCTCTCTACAGGAAAGACTGAAAGAGACCTCTGCAAACATCCGACGCTTTGTTTGATGTAGCCATGCACCGTCCATGATCTTGGACGTGTCAAACCAGTTTTGAGAACAGGTTTGGCGAGGTTTGGTGCAACACACATTCTGATTGGCTACCGAGCGTGCTTAAGACTAACGAGTTGTTTACCTGAAACATAATTAAGATTATGTCAGCCTCGTACACTGAACGCCGTTGCGTGACAAATTTCACAAACCATATATATCTGCACCGTGTAACACTTGTCTCGCTTCCTTTGGTTCACAAACCATTGCAGTTTTACGAAAAAATTGCCGTTAAACCACCACAAACGCCTTTTGCACCTTTAAACCAGTATATCAACATGTACGCACGGCGTACCTACTTTTATACATGCAGTTCTATAGCTACCTACGGTATGTCGTGCCTCGAGTTTTCAATTACCTGTGAGGGCCAATATGGGAACTTTCTATACTTGGCCCATACAACATCGCCTTGTTGGAAGTCGATAGACTCTAAACCTAGAACACAGGTATATGTTTATGCCGATGTTTACCTATGTCTAGGACTACATAATAGTATATCTCTGCCTACTGTATGCGTATGCCTCATGGACATGTCTACATCTATGAATTGTCTATGTCCATGTCGTTGTACATGTTTACATGTAGAGTCCCTGAAACGCCATTTCCTGCACTTTGAGGGGTGATTTTACAGAATTCTGAAGGTTATAAAACGTCATAAAAAATGCACAAAAGAAAACACATTTTAGGACTTTGAATATATATTTTATTATTTTTCATAGAATTTTTCATAATAATTATAAAATGCGCTCAAAATCATTCCATATTATCTCGATCTTATCATAATTCCATATTATCTCGATGAGGCGATTACGAAATTTCGCCCGAGCCCTAATTACTTCGTATCAGCGGAGGGGATGCGACCACCGACCGAGCGTACTTTATGTAACCCTTCATGAAATGCACCAACGCCGGAGTGATTAACAGTCGTGAGCGCCACTGACAAATATAGTCTCAATACTACTTCGCCCCCCCCCCCCCCCCCCCCCCCAATGTTTTCTCCACGGATTTGGAAAAATTAAGAAATCGATCTGGAAAAGAACTGAGGTGGACATGTTCACCCCAGTCCACCCCGTGGCGCCGCCACTGCATCTATGTCTATGTTCATGTCTATATAATGCATGTCCATTTGTGCATGTCCACTATGTGCATGTCCATTTCCAACGCAATGCCTATGTTCATGTCTACGTCTACTTCTATGTCTACCTTTATATCTATGTCTACCTTATGTCTATGTCTACATATATGTCTATGCCCATGTCTACCTCTGTCCATGCCCATGTCTACCTCTATGTCTACTTCTATGTCTATGTCTACCTCTATGTCCATGTCTGCCTCTGTCCATGTCTACCTCTATGTCTATATGTCTACCTCTATGTCTATGTCTACCTCTATGTCTATGTCTACCTCTATGTCCATGTCTACCTGTATGTCTATATGTCTACCTCTATGTCTATGTCTATGTCCATGTCTACCTCTATGTCTATATCTACCTCTATGTCCATATATCTACGTCTATGTCCATGTCTACCTCTATGTCTATGTCCATGTCCATGTCAATGTCTACCTCTATGTCTATGTCTATGTCCATGTCCACCTCTATGTCTATGTCCATATCTACGTCTATGTCCATGTCCATGTCAATGTCTACCTCTATGTCTATGTCTACCTCTATGTCCATATCTACGTCTATGTCCATGTCAATGTCTGTCTACCTCTATGTCTATGTCCATGTCTGGCAATGCCTATATGTCCATGTCTATGTGTCCATGTCTATTGTCTACGTCTATGACAATGCCTATATGTCCATGTCTATGTCTACGTCTATGTCCATGTCCATGTCAACAGGTCTGTGTCTATTGTAAGAAAAAATTAAGAAGTACTGTACCTGGTGAAGGCGAAAATGCCTCAGGAAAACATTCATCCTCATCATCTGAACTTGAATAATTCTTTGAATTTTCTAAATTAACATGATACTTAAAAATGTGTAGATTTGGTGGGCGTTAAATCTTAGGGTCTCAGAGACCAGAGTATGGTTTACTGTATCCTAATATGCAAATACTTACCTAAGTTAATGTTTTTATTGTCGTCTTCATTGTTTTGTCCGTTACATACATATCCATCTTTCTTTTTAGACTTGACTTGATGAACTGTCGTTATAAAATCATCTTTTAACATACATGTACTCTTAGGAACAAAGTTTGACATTGGTTTGTTCGTTTCATGCTTGTTATCTACCATTGTTTCTCCACTGGTATTACTAAGTTCAGGGCTATCTTCGCGAATCTCATTAGAAACACTAGAAGAAACTCCATTTAGACCATTCGGTGTACTGTCAGACACACTAGTACTGACCCTTGTGTTCCCATCGTCTTCTCCAGTCGTACTCCTAGTGTTTCTCTTGCCTAAATTCTTTTTATTGGCATTCCTAATACTAGCTTTGCGTGGGGGAACTCTTCTGTCTTTCTCCTTTGACTTGTATAGTTTTTTCTTCACAGAACGCAATCCTCCGACAAGTTCATTTTTTCTCCCATGCTTACGTGAATTTTCAATATCGTCTTCACTAGGTCTAGCTTCGTTTACTTCCTTTCCTTAATTGGGACTTTGATTTCTCCGGGATATTTTCAGTGCTCTTCTCACTGCTTTCTCTTGTAATTCTGGTAGATTCGTCTGGTATGTTCACTGCCAATTTTCTTGAGCTGCTTCTAAGAATCTTACTAAAGTCTTTTGGCGTAACACTTGCTTGTGTTTTTCTTGGGGAAGTCCTGGGGATATCACCAGTACTCTTACCAGCTTCGGCAGGTGACATCTTTGGTGAACACTGCCTACCTATACAAAAAATAAGTAATGTTGATAAAAAAAAACATGAACAGCAGTGTTTTGTCGAACACTTCGAACCCATGCGCACTTCACGCTACTGAATGTACTTCACCGATGCTGTCCCACATGCGGTTGTCACCGACGATCGCATGTGTATAAGTAATTGATGAAATTCATTCAGATTGTTCCAAGCTGCACCGATGAGCTGTAGTACAGCGAAACACCGTGTCTGTAGATTGATATTATATATATAATATATATATATATATATATAATATATATATATATATATATTATATATATATATAATATATATATATATATATATAAAAATAAAGTACAGTTTTACCTTAAAGTCTTCGCTACCAGAGGTTTCACCCTAAACGGGATCATCAGGCGACTCCGTTTAGGGTGAAACCTCCAGGTAGCGAAGACTTTAAGGTAAAACTGTACTTTATACTTATTTTTGCTCTATCTATATATGGTATTGAGCACTCTCTAACATTTCGTGAACCATAACCACACTATATATATATATATATATATATAGACCTGGCATGTTTTTTTTTATTTTATGCATTTCTGGGACTTAAGAATTAAAAATGTTTTCAAGGGGGGGGGGGGACTCACAGAGACCCAGACCCTCTAGAAGTTTTACGTGCCTTCACTCACCACATTTCGAAAATCCTGAATCCACCCTCTGTACATTACAGTAGTAATGTATCCCTTTTGAGGGGTTTAATATCCACAATTTAGTCCCATCTTTTCATGTATATAGTAGAAGCTTTACTTACCATGACTTTGCATCTGTTTCTCAGCCTGCTTAACTGCAGAATCAAACTGTAATCTTTTGAATGGATCCTTTAGACCTAGAACACAACCAGAATAAGTATGGTATCTACTGACAACAGATTTTCACACGGTATTAACAATTTGGTGTAATTACATGTATGTACAATGTACAAGTAAAGCACGGTACATAGACCTACCATGAGAGCACAGGTCGGTGAGGTTGCGTGTGCTGTTAGTGCACTGTGGCTCTCACCAAAAGTTAAGCCCGGTTAGACAGGGTTAGTACTTGGATGGGTGACCATTTGGGAATGACCCTGTTGTTGAGCTTGGAATTACTCATGTGAGTAGATAGAGTTATAGTTAAAGCGCCACTAACCCCCAAAAGTTTTTTGCACGAATAAACATCACCAATCCAAATGATGAAGAATGCAACATAAATTAACTAAATTGGTAAAATCCTCTTGATTTAAGAATCGATTGAAGTGGCGATAATGACAGACATGACGGAGCACTTGGGAGACTGCGTCGAGAAGGGTTTGTGATGTAATACCAGGAATTCTATATTTTTTTTACTGTAAAGTAAATAGGAAAGAATGTAACCAGGTTACGTTTATAGCCAGTTTGGCGATATTTTTCATTTTAATTCTTTTATTATAGTTCCAGTGTACTACACTTTATAGATTTTTGAAGACGAATTCCTGGTATTACATCATACGCATCCTATACCCATTCCCCTCACTGCTCCACCATGGGACAAACAGATGCAAAATTTTGCAAGTTTGAAGGGGCATAAAAAATGAAAGAAGTGTTCAATAACAGAAAAGATATGTTGGTGCTAATATACTCAACAAGGGCTATTTGAATCCTGAGAAAAAATTTTTTGGGTTAGTGGCACTTTAATCTCTCCTGTGCTTTGAGGGTTTTTCACGGGGTCCTCCAGTTTTCCTCCCTCTGCAAAATCAACACTTACATCATGGTAGTCATGTTCAATTGGGGCATTTTACCCTGTTTCTATTGGCAATCAAGTTATTAAATCAGATCTAAATCAAACCATATTTAATTACCAAAACCAAGCATGCATCCATTAATTCTGACTGTAAAACTGAGAACACTAATCATATTAATTACATAGATTACCTCGGCCTTTCTTAAGAAAGGTATTTTTCTGCTCACAGTCAAATGGTAGCACTTTTTTGCTGTCTGTAATAGCTTCACTAAAATAACAATATCATCAAAAATATAATTTTGATTAATTTAACCTAAAATTGACTTCTGTCCAATAATTTCTATTATTCCATTCAGCTTTATATGTAGCAGAAATATACATTAAAGAAATATATATTAAATTGTAAAACTTACTGCGTCTGCTCGACTAAAAATTGAACACATGCAATGACAGGTTTCCTCAAATGGCATGTCAGTACACTGATAAAATCAATGACCTAAAATAGCAGAAAAATCACCTACAGTATTCTTGGTTTTCATCTGACATCCCAGCAGCCATATTGGTGCACAGAAACAATGAAATTTTGGCCACATTGGTGCACCATCTTTATCCTATGGGAATTTAAACCTATTCTTATTCAAACATTTTTTATTGTTTTACCACCCTGAATGGGGCCATTGATCACAGGAGTGAAAACAATCATAGATATACATAGCCAAGTTTGCACGCAGTCAACTTCCAGTACATTCAAATTCCTAGATGGGCTTCGGCTTTGCCATTGGACATCTACTGTTGCCTACAGTAGTTCCCCTTTATGGAAACTCTAGCTGCACACCTCACTAGATGGTTCATAGCACCCCCCCCCCCTCCCCCAAGATTCTTATATATACCACTGGCTATATACAAGCCTTGTTGTCAACCTTGTAGGCTGTAGCCAGTGGCGGATTACCTATGGGGCAAAGGGGGCATTTGCCCCTGGCCCCAGATTCTGACCGGCCCATAAAAATGAGTGAATAAAAAAATTATGCAGTTTCTCTTTGAAAGTCCGAACTAGCCTGAGAAAATCACATGCTATCTCAGCCACAGCCCCCCTTCTTTTTGAAAGCGGGAGGAGAGTGGCGCCTGAGGCAGCCTAAAGTACGAACCTCCAATGATCTGATCAACCTACGCTTTCAGTTCACCGTACTCCAGGGATGGCTCTCAGTTTGTGACCGGCCCTAAAATATTTTTGCCCCTGGCCCTGGGAAGGTTAATCCGGCACTGGCTGTAGCAACATAAAATACAAAACAACAGTAACTCTGAAGATGGTAAACATTTTATTAATGATTCAACGTTTTGACTAAATTGTAGTCATCATCAGGAATGCATTCCTGTTATCGTTGTTTTGTATTTTATCAAAATACTCGGTGGTTCCCGGAATTTTTGTAGCAACTTGTTGCAGTCAATGCCTGTAGGGTTAAAATAAAATCATTAAACTTAACAGCAAATTTCCTGTTTGTATGTGAGCCGTCACACATAAATAGTTTTTTCTTGCAAAAGCATTGAAGATCAGCGCCAAAAACACATTATTAATAGTCATCATGTACTACAGTAAAACTAGACGTACCAGCTGCGTGAAGTGGTGAAGGCTTATAGATGTCAAAAACAAGACATTAATAAATTTGATCGCTAAGTAAAGAGGCTCTTCTGAAAACATGCACTACAACATGTACCACAGTAAAACCAGACGGTATCAGCTGCGTGAAGTGGTGAAGACTTATAGATGTCAAAAACAAGAAGACGTTAATTTGATCGCTGAAGAGGCTCTTCTGAAAACCTCGCCCTTCAGAACAACTAACAAACGATAAGAATATCGAGTCGATCGCAAAACAAATAAAAAAGTAATACGGGCCTTACAGTACCTTCGCAGGCCAGTAGATTTGCCTCGCTACAGACGATTTCGCCCAAACCAGTTCGTCCTTTTTAAACATCCTATGTACTACATATACCGCGAGAAGATGCCAGTGAACATCAGTTTAACGTTGAAAACAGCAAATTCGGTAAAGATTTAGTTTGGAAGACGTAAATTAATACTCTTGGGGGAAGCAGTAAGTCTCATCTGTAAATCGAACGACGCGACCATGTTTAGTTGTTTACCGCCACAAACGTGGAGACTGGTATCGAACAACTTTCGCTTGCATTTTGGCGGGAAGCGCCGGGATTATGCCGGGACCAGGGCGTCCTGGGCGGGACTGCGAAAAAAGTAGCCTACGCAAAAAGGTAAAAAGATCGGGGGGGGGGGGGGTTTAAATGAAAATAATATATGATGATGATGACGCTGCAGCGCTGTCTGATGATGATTAAGCTTATATATATAACGACAACGATGATCATAATGATAATGACAATGACGATGATTATGATATAATGATCGCAGAAATAATGATGATAATCATGATAATAATAATGATGATGATGATAATGACAATGATCGACGATTATTATAATAATCTTAATAATGATGATGATGATGATAATAATGCTGTTAATAGTGATGTAATACATGGATGCACGGAAATATGAAATTAATTTCGAGTGTTGACTAGCTAGGGTATCTCGGGGTATCTCACGAGTGAGCAAAGCGAACGAGTGAGATATCTTGGTCAACACGAGAAATAAATTTCATATTTCCAAGCATTCATGTATTGTTCTGTTTATTATATAAAAAAATAGTCCTATTTCCCCACAAAAATAGAACAGTAAACTCTAATACGTTTCACGATAATCGACACTTGTGAGATCATCATAAATAATCACACATGTGAGATTATCGTTTTTATTATGGTGGCGGAAACATCATTAAAACACTGTATTTTATATAATAAAATGATCGTAATAAATATGATAATGATAATGCTGATAATGATGCTGCTGCTGCTGATGATGATAATGACGATGATAATGATGATGATAATGATGATGATGACAATAATGATGATTTAGTGGAAATGCAATTAAATGCGATGCAGATGTGAAATCAACTAATTGGCCCCGGAGTTTACAACCAGTTTGGTCAAAAATTAAGGGGGGGTGTGCTAAATAATGACGTCATATGTAGTTGGAAAAAATATAAATTTTGGAAATGTGCAGGTTAAACATTTCTGCCAGATAGATCTAGATAAGTGGACAAAAAATCTCAATTGGACTGATTACTCTCAGTCATTCGTTACGGAAATATCGTTGACCAAAGTTTTTGAAAAATGCTGACTAAGCATTTTTTATCTATTTTGTATCTCTAAATGGTTCATTGTAACTCGTTTATTTTTCTACCAGCAAATTAAAGCTTCTATTGAGAGACCATCTTTAAGAGAATTGTCTAAAATATTTCTTTTGCCCTAGTACCTTAAATTCAGCACTCAAGTCTGTCCATTAAAGGATGATAGCTTTTCTCTTAAAATGGTAATCGACAAACTGTGGAAATCAAGTTAAAATAAAACGTCCAGGAGAAAAACAAGAAACGTTGTTAATTATTTCTTCATTTCTGCCACAACTAGTTTAATTATCCAGTTTTTAGGCACCTCAGAAGGTCATTGTACTACAAAATAAAGAAGTGGCATTTTGATACTACGCTTAATTTTTAAGGATCTGGATGACTCATTGAATGCTTAGGAGTGTGGCAGAAAATTTAATTTTTGCTTGCTCTCCAAATTTTACTCCACATTTTTAAAAGAAATTTACCATCTTTTGATGCACACACTGGAGTGCCGAATTAAAGATACTAGTGCTATGTAAATCTTTTAAGCCTTTCTCTAAGAGATGATCTGTTAACAGGGACTTTACTGGTAGAAAAATAAAGGATTTGAAATGAACCATTTGGACATATAAAATAAACAAAAATGCTTAGTCAGCAATTTGTTTAAACTTTGGTGTACGATATTTCTGTAACGAATGACTGAAAGTAATTAGTGCAATTGAGTTTTTTTGTCCACTTATATAGATCTATCTGGCAGAAATGTTTAACTTGCAGATTTCCAAAATTTATATTTTCCCAACAACAAATGACGTCATTATTTAGCACACCCCCCTTTTGACCAAACTGGTTGCTAACTCCGGGGCCAATTAGTTGATTTGACATCTGCATCGCATTTAAATGCATTTTCACTAAAGAAATCTTATTCTTTAAATGTGTCCAGCGAAACTTCATTTCTAGGCTAGTTTTTGACCCACAGCCGCCGGCCTATTATCGAAATCGATCACGCGAAGCTAAGCTACTCGTCGCGCGAATGCGAAGGCTGGGTTCTAATGTCCACGTTGTCTATGACAAAAGTACAAAACGACGACAAATATTGACAATTGTGATGCTTTTTAAACAAATATTATCTACTGCTGCGTAATTTGGAAAAATATGGCAGCAATGAACGTGGGTTCTGGCGAAACGTCTTCCCAAGACGACATTGCCAGAGAGGTTGCCAGCGCAATTGCAGACGATAATTCAGGCGATCAACAATCAACACAAGATGTTTCCCAGAACATTAATTTCGTATCTAGTGAATCGGGGAGCTTTGTTCGAATATCTACTTCTTCCGAAGACATGGCAGGGCCTTCAGTTAGACCTGCAGTGTCGTCGACTGGTGCTGTTGCTGTTAATTTTGGTGAAGAAGGCAGCACACTGCAAGATAGCGAGAGAGGGTCGACGTCTGGTGGTAATGGAGGTGTATGGGGATGGATCAGCAGTGCTGTTGGTGGTGACCTCGTTGAAACCACTCAAAGATTGGGAAGAAATCTTGTACAGAAAACAAAGGTAGTATCTATAGCAAAACCTGAGTGCACGAAACACATTTATATTTTACACTTAAATTTGGAATTGGGAAAACTGAAAATAATGGCCAAATGTTTCTTGACTCCATCTCCCCTCGACCCCCACCAAATAATAATAATAATAATAATGATAATGATAATGATAATAATAATAATAATAATAATAATAATAATAATAATAATAATAATAATAATATATAAGTCAAGACTTAAATATTTTCCATATTGGGTTAAGATGAAACTAATACTGCTATTTGCGAGCCACCGTTAGGCCAACCTCGTACCCAGGGTTTTTCACTCTAGCGAGAGAAAAGACCCTGGTAGGAGCTGCTGACGCCACCTCCCATATTCTGGGTGGTAACAATTATTTTTCCCTGAGAGGGGAGGCAAAGTAATATTGTGTTCGGAGTCGGCTAGCGTCAGCGTCATGATTTTCCTACTTTTATTATAAATATTATCCCTCGCGATATTTCCCATTGAATGTAAAAACATAATATCAGTCTTGAGCAATGTCATTAAAAGTAAAGCTGTACCAGAAAGTCCAAGAAAAATCTACGCAACTCAAAATATAAACACAAATTGCTGTCGCCTGTGCCGTTCTGTTTGTGATGTGCGACACTCGAAAAAATTAATTCAAAATAAAGAACAAGATCTTATCGGCCGCGGAAGATATATACTGTGCTTCAATTCCCAATGTCGACTCACTTCCACGTTTGGTCTGCAGAGTTGGGAAAGGCGACTTTACAGTTTCGAGACATTCAAGTATGTTATTTCTGAAAGCCAAGCCACTTTTACTAGAGTTAAAAGATGCAATACTTTAAAAAACGGCATTTAAAAAAGATAGAAATGGCCGGACCTTTATTTACTTCAACCGAAAACCAACATGACAAAAAGGTACGTAAAAAAATGGGCTGTTGTTCTTTCATATGTTTCGTTTTCAGTATGTTTTTGCGACCGATTTTGACAAAAGTAAAACCCTCTATCCTTCCCCGACAATAACCGACAGAAACTCATCAAAAATGAAAAACTCCTGAAACTCGGCACAATATAAACTATCTGTTTATTAGTTAATTCATGTTTCCAACCCCAAATTTCTCTCTCCCCTTCTTGAATCGCAGATATCATTAAAATTATACAAAACAGCAGTTGGTTTTACTGTGTAATTTATATCTTGGCATGCCGAGGCTTAGAATTTTGTAAGAAATGTTATTGAAACGACACGTACAAACGTTTAAAACAGAACTGAAAAACTCTTCTGCATACTTCTTCGACAAAACTTAACTTCATTATAAACTATAATCAGTGAAAAAATAACGTGGGACACTGTTAAAAATCGCATAACGATGAATAATCGCTATTGCTGACTGAAAGGTCATATATAAGGTTTAAGCCAAACATTGCATTTGAGTGAACTCAAAAAATGGCAGATAATTTAAGTTTTTAATACAATATCCATTGGCGTTATACTGGTTTTAAATTGAAAACAATGCTCTATACTTGGTATCAAATGAAGATGCCAGACTTCGAACTGTTTGATCGACCTGCCACTCAGCTATTGTAAAAGATAAAGTGCGAAAACTAACCTGCTTTAAAATTCCAAAGCGATAAATCGAAGATAGAATTTTCAGCTAGCCAAGACAATGTTTTAGGCATGAAATCTCCAATATAAGTAATCTTCAATTGATGTCTCCATTTTAAAACAAGTAATTATTGACCAGTAAGTGTTTGCAATGATAATCGACAACCAGGTAGAAACATTTCAGGCTTTATTAATAACAACTAGATTAGCCGGCGTAGACGACAGAACTCACCAAAATAACAAAAAGAACATCCCCTCCCGTATTAAATTTTTTGCTCGGTGCAACGTCAGCAAATCATCAGCAGCTCCTACCAGGGTCTTTTCTCCAGCGGGTGCAGAGAAAAACCCTGGGTACGAGGTTGCCGTTAGGCTTGCGCTTATTTTCACATTTGTTTTCACGTTTGTTTACGTTTGAAAGTTGTTTCACCAGAAAACGTTGAACATTTAAAAACAAATCAATCAACTTGCAGTGTAATTTTAACAGGTTTCTTTGAAATCACACTGCAAATTGATTGGTTTGTTTTTAAATGTTCAATGTTTTCTGGTGAAACTAGTAGTTTAGCTAATGTTTCGCGCGAAGGCCCTTCGTCAGAGAGAAACGTAAAGAGTGTAAACACAAACAATGAGCTTATAATTATTATAAGAAAGATAATCAAGCTCATTGTTTGTTTACACTCTTTATGTTTCTATCTGATGAAGGGCCTTCGCTCGAAACATTAAACTACTACGTTCTCTGTTTCGGTGGTATAACTATATTTCTATTGTTGTTGCAATACTGCTTACGCAGCACGCTACTTTTAGTATACATTTGATTGGGTGATTATTTGTGAGATTATAATAAAGGTTCATAAATTTAGGGATGTGTAAGGATTTGGGGAGTGTACAAGCTGCATGCCCCAGGCGAAAAAACTGGAAAGTAGTGTCTAGATTTTTTTGGTTTCATGACTTTCATCAGTGGTAAGGGTACCTAAACAGTCATCTAATTATTTGGACACTTACATATCTTTGTTTTATTTGCTAGAATTCCATGGACAGTGTAATAACAACATTAGATCCTGGCATGGAAGATTACCTACGTATGTTGCTTTAGTTTACTTTTATGCTGCTAGTGTCAACTTATTTGAAGAATAGTATTAACCCTTTAACTGCCACCATGTCAGGAGGCCTTCCCTTGGCAAGTAAAATTGTCTGGCATTAGACAGAGTAAAAAATAAAAAGTGCCACGTACTAATAGGAATGAAAGGGTTAAATTGTTTTGATCAGATGTAGCCTGCGTAGCCGGCACTGGGGTGATTGGGGAAGGGAGCACCTGCAGGCACCTATTGTTATTTTTCGTGCCGCCCCCTAATTAAAACAGTGTATTTTTGGAAGTTGACAATTTCAAAATCCTGAGCTAAATAGCTTAATTAATTTGGAAGTTGATCGAATATTTACTCCATTTAAAAAACACGTATCTAGACTTAACTAAAATAGCACAGTTATGAATGAGTATGTGTATCAAAGTGCTTTCTTGATTCAGGAATTTGTGTGGTATATGTTCGCTGTGTCAGCGTCTGACAACATTATATTATTCTGCTGTTGCTATATCTTGGCTGGTTCGGTTAATAGTGTTGACTGCAAAATCTTTTAAACAATTCAAACAATTTATGTTGAGTGGGCTACAGAAAGCTCAGACAGATTATTTTCGTAGTTATAAAAGATGTGTATGTAACAACGATCAATATAAATATAATCATAACATCTCGCGACATAATTCGCACTCATACCAATAAATACTGAGTTAAATTTAATAGCGAATTTTATTTTCCACTGATAACTGGCGCTGATGGCCAATGCAGCAGGAGAAGTATGCCTGAGTAGATCCCACTGATTCGAATCAAATGCGAGTGTAAGAAATTCTACATGATGTTTTGCTCAAGCCAATGTCAGACAATTCAGCCGAAGGGGCCACATCTTGCGTGAAAACCTTACCGTAATTACGGTAATGGTTGGGAAACCAGCGAATAAACATTTTCCTTCTGATGCACATGCAGCTGCCTTATGGCAACTCTCCTCTCAATCTCAGTTTATTTTGAACTTGTTTAATATTATATGCAAGGCACATTTTCACAACGCTCTTCTTCGCCAACGTCTGCAGTGGAAATTCAAACTCTCTTTGATTGATAGGTCATTAGTGTGTCAACCAATAGATTGTGAGCGTTCGCCGGCGAACGCTATACACGAAAAATAACAATGGGTGACTGCAGGCACTCCTTTCACTGTCTATCCCAATCCTCAGCACTGGCTACGCAGGCTAGATCAGATGGATTGAGATAATGAATGTTTGAGATATCAGAGTTGCCATACCAACAAAATGCATGGTCTTGATGAGACTGGTCTTCTGACCCCTGACCTACATAATTATAGCTGGACTGCGGAACTCATCCAAAAAGTGAATGAACAAAGATGGTGGAAATATGAGTCCATGGTGGTAACTGCTGACCTTATTCTGTCCATTATGTTTATTTGACTGCGGGCTCAGCCATGCCTGCAGACCAATCAATTCAATTAGAAATTTATTTATTAGAAAAAGGTCACTTGGTTATTACTATATAGGACAAAGGACAAATAAACCCATAGAAATCATAAATAAAACTAGAGTGGGGCATTGGGGCCGAAATCGGATAACCATTTGAAGGCTGCCATCTTGGATCAGTTGGGGGAGGGGCAAAATTGCAAACCCAGATGGCCAGATGTAAAAGTACTTGGTCCCAGTACTTTTTGTACTACCCGAGAGCTCTCGGATGGTAGGAAAGATCTGGGACTGAGTAGTTTTACATCCGGATTCAAGCCTTGAATTTCATCAAGGTCATCAAGGACATGTCCTCCGATAATTGTCATTTTGCCGCCGATAGGGATTTTTTCCCCATAATATATAGGAGACTTTTGTCCACCGATGGAGTTTTGAGTTTTTAAATTTTCCCGGAAATTCAGCCCAGAAATGCAGGCACAACTGTGCTAACCACGTGTTCAAACACTGGTGGCCATATTGTGCATTGGCATTAAAATAATTGCAGAGGACATTGTTCAGTGTTGGAGTGAAGCGATCTGCATGTCCAAGCAAAGAAGACAGTCCTATATCTATGTATATACCAGTCACTACTAACTAATACTATAGCACATAAATGACATAATATCATGTGAATGTTAGTCACTCTTTATCATGTGAATGTTAGTCACTCTTTATCATGGATTTACGGTAGTCATTTCCTGACTGTATAGGATAACAGTTTTGTCCTAGCCGAGAGAAAAATGTCCTTGGATAGCCTCATGGAAACTCATTATCGGAGGACATTTTTGTCTTTGGATGCAAAAAGTATAATTCGAGGCCTGTCCAGGTTAGCTTTCGGATAGTAGAAAAAGTACTGGAACCAAGAGAAAACGTACTTGCCCCCCAACTGATCCAAGATGGCAGCCTTCAATTGGTTACCCACATTTGACTGTAGTTTCCCCCAATTACCCCTTACGTTTCAGCTTGCTTTTGAAATCTGATACCTATAATTGAAATGAACATTCCGAACTTACCTTGCAATGTTCCGAACTACGTTGCGAGGTACAATCCTGGCCAAAATTAACTCGGACAGTCGCGTAAAACGAACTTAAGCGCATCAATTCCTAAGATTATGTTCAAATAACATCGCCCCCCACTACCCCCGTTCAATGTTGGTTAGAAAATGAAATGCAAAGTATGTTCAGCGCAAATTTTTATCAACATTGAATGGCGGGAGCGGGGGGAATGGTTTTTAGAAGGAAATTTGATATCGGATGTGATTTAAGGCAAGGTGTCCGAGTGATTTTGACCAGGATTGTAGATACAAATTTAAGTCGGCAATTTGTTTCTGCTTAACCAAGTATCTATTATTATATTCTGTACAACAAATAATCTTCTTCTCCGTGATTTTACCAAAGGAATTCAATTCAAAGCTTATTAAATTCGAACTTCACGACGAACTTCACAACGAACTTCCGTACCAAGTTCCCAACCTTCCAACGAATGTTGACAAACGAATTTCAAAAGCAAGCTGAAACTGACTATAACTGGTACTAACCTTGAAAATATAAAAGGTAAAATGCTTTGTAATAAAGACATGGTTTCTATTTTTATAGACAAGACTGGTGCTAACTGTATCAATGTTTTGGTCACCAGCACAGATGAAGACATAATCGAAGGAGTGAAAGATGGATTTAAACAAATTTTTGAGCATGTCTTGGTCAGAAGTCAACCATCCCGATCAAGTCTCGCTCCGTTACCTAACAGTTTTTCATCAGCACTAAAGAGTGCTCGGCAACGTATCACAAACTTGCAGTCATCTTCTGAAGTTGGACTTGCCGTTGTAGCTGTTGAAGAGTTTATAGCTGAAATGATGCCTGAAATGTGAGCTGAAAAATAACTGATTTAAACCTTGGAAAACTAATTTAGACACCCACCATTAATAACGTACCTTCCACCTATAAGAACAAGCTCTATTGAATGTTCTTGGTCCTGTGACCTAAAACATAATTGTTTGGGTATGGCAACCAAAAATGTCAATAACAATTTTTCTGAATGTGGTCATTTGGCCATTCATTGGAAAGCCCTAATGTTGAGCTCCATCAAAATCATGCTTTTGGTCTTGTGACCTAAATTGTAGTGGAATAAAAGTAGCGTGCTGCGTAGGCAGTAGCCTGCGTAGCAGGCGTTCTGTTCTGGGGGAAAGGGTTGAGAGGGGCAGCGGAAAGAGGCTTGAGAGAGCACTGGTGGAGCTCGCGCGACAGGCGAGAAAGAAATAAAGCGAGGCGAGAAGAAAATAGGGGGGTAGGCAGTGTAGAAACAACAATCGAAATATAGTAAGGTTAGATATACTGCCGAAACAGAGAACGTAGGAGTCTAACGTTTCGAGCGAAGGCCCTTCTCTCTGACGAAGGGCCTTCGCTCGAAACGTTAGACTCCTACGTTCTCTGTTTCGGCAGTATATCTAACCTTACTATATTTAAATTGTAGTGGTTTGGATTTGACAACCAAAAATGTCAATAACAACTTTTTTGAATCTGGTTGTTTGACCATTAATTTGCAAACCCCCATCGAGCTCTATTGAATGCTCTTGGTCCATCCTGTTTATACATAAAATGTAATTGCTTAGGCCTGATGACCAAAAATGTCAATACTCAGACTGAAATTTTAAATTTTGTGTTCCACCAAATAAGAACTGTTTTGAACCTCAGTGATATTTGAAGTTCTTGCAGATATTCCAAAAAATCAATTTTTGGTAGGCGAGTTTCAGGGTATTGCGCACGCATCATTTTTCAAAAAACTGGCAAGCTCCACTCAAAGTAATCAACAAATTATAGTATTATACATACAATTTCTGGATGTTTACCACTGTTATCCTGCTGTTGTTGGCTCACTAGCAAGTCTGTTTTCCATTGGCTTAGTTTGTGGGGAGCCCACCAAGAGCCCACCAATTGATGTTACCGAAAAACCAATGCTTTGCGACCTCAAATCAGCTCAAATAACAACTAAACATTGTTTATCATGCTAAGATGGATTAAGTAAGCAAGAACTTTTTTCCTACCAAAGTTGATCGTTTTAAAACCATATCTTCCAATAATTCTGCAAGAAACAATATTTACTGCACGCAAAGGATTGTGGTTAAATGTACAAGTCGCCATCTTTTTCGGTACGGTCAATTGATATCCGGTCGTTTCGCCCCCGAGTCGATTCGCCTCTGGTCGTTTCACCCCAAACCCTGTGCTTGCAAGTTGGGGACACTAATGTAAATGAGATATACCGGCATTTGTTTAGGTAAGGAGATAACTAGATATAAAGTCGATTAATAAAACGTTAATCTTGGTAAATACTGGTAAATACTTAAAATATCATTAATAATTCATGACGAAAATTCAAAAGAAATCAATACCGTAGGAGTGGTTGTAAATCGGATACAGCATCGTCCTAATTTACATAAACTTTAGCTTCGATTTTCTCGGCTAAAACAGACCGTATCCCCAAAATAGTTGGTGAACTTGATTATTAGATGCATTTGTATTTTAAAAAAGATACATCATTCGCATCCGAGCTGTATCTGATTTACTACGGCTCGCTTGCAGCTCGCCTTGTAAATCAGATACAGCTCGGCTGCTCATGCTTTATCTATTACTTACAAGGCAAGATGTTTTATACTCCAATATTCAATGAGTATTACTGTCATACTCATATTTTTTTTTGAATGTGCTAGCTTGCTTTGCTATTAGCTTTTTCTCCTGTTTCTTACGAAAATAATATATAAGAACATTGCAAAATCTCAGGAAAAACGACTTAATAAAACTGAGATAACCTTGAGATGGAGGCAAAACGACTGGAAGCGAATTATGCTAAATGATGCGCAATACTTTGAAATTCGCCTATTGTATTATATAGCAAAGTTCCAAACCATTTATTTCTAAACTTTTGTCATGCGATATTTTGTGATGTTGCTGATTTTCTATTTGCTTTGACAATTACTGTAGGTGGTTTGGAATGATGTGTCTCTGTCTTCATGACTCATCAAGAAAACTCGAAACAGAAACCTTTTCACAAGCTTTTGCTTTGCCAAACGACGTGATGAGAAGGTTGGAGGAATTAACTCCGAATCACTACAGCCTTCGATGGTCTGGTCTCAGTGTGAGCCTTGTTGAAGTTCTTCAGAACAACTGGACTAAGTTTTTGACAGGTGCGGTAACTGCTTCAGGATCCAAGAAAGCACAATTTGTAACTCCTGACAAGTTGCTGGGGTAGCAACCTCGCACCCAGGGCATTTTGCCTCTACTGTACATTGCCCTGGCATCGGCTGGTTGATTCTATAATCTGATTGGCTGGTTTAGAAACCCGATTAATTCAAATAGAGTATAATTTATTCATGAAAATTTGAATTGCAATAGATCAACTCTGCAAAGATTACCCAAAGAATGGAAACGATAGCTTTGGTTAAAGTCAAGAGCAACGTTAGATATATGTTTGTTCATGACATTTACATGTATCCTGGATAATCATGGGGAGTATCATGATAAATAATGCTAGCCAGTTGCTTTTCTGATAAAGGGGGTTCACATGAGTGATTCGCTAGAGCATTAATTATAAAAACAAAACAAATACCACATAAATTTTCTTGCCAAAACACCCCAAAATTCTGGGTATCACGTGACCAGCCGTTTCGCCGCCCTCCATTGTGTACAAATATTTTGAACGTTACACAGACAGCAAACAAACAAACAAACAAACAAACAAACAAACAAACAGGTAAACAGACAGATGAATAGAAAGACAAACGAACAAATAGACGGATGAACAAACAGACAGACAGACGGACGGACGGACTGACTGACTGACTGACTGACAGACAGCCAGACAGACAGACAGACAGACAAACAAACAAACAAACAAACAAACAAACAAACAAACAAACAAACAAACAAACAAACAAACAAACAAACAAAGAGGTAAACAGACAGATGGACGAACAAACAAACAAACAAACAAACAAACAGAAAAACGAGCAGACAGACAGGTGAAAACATATATCTTGGCAGAGATAAGCGGTTAAGCATTAAATTGTGCGTCAACTAAATTTTAGACCGAGGTTTGGACGTCTGTGGCGCAGGCTACTAAATTTAAGTGTTACAAAACTTTTTCTTTTACAGGAGTCCCAAAAAGACAGGTTGTTACTTTGGCAGCCAAAACTTTAGCTGGTCAATATAGAGAAAAAATCCAAAGGAGTTCGTCGGTTATGGAGAAATCAATAACGTTATGATTTTTTAGGGTCTTATATTCGTGCCTGTTGGTGGTGTATTGTAAATTGTCCGTGTTGTCTTTTCGAGTCGTTTAGAAGATTATTAAAACTTTTGTATTGTACAAATATTAATTATATCAAATATTCAGAATATATAAATAAAGGGAAGATCGATGCCTAGCTTTGTTAGTTCGTTCGTTATTGCGTTCTTGGCTATGATGATGTTTAGCAAAAATGCAAAATCAGTGGGTAGTATATTCCAGGAATCCCATGCGGAAAGAATTTTAGAGATTGGATATAGACTTAGACTGATATAAAAAGTTGAATTCAAAAACTATTTTTGTTATACAGTTGAGTTATAAGTGAAAAAAACCCAACTCTGCAGTCAACCTCGTACCCAGGGCCATTTGTAGGGAACTGGGCCAAGATGGCGAATAAAACAAAATGGCGGGAACAAATGGCCCTGGTGAAGGCTGGCTCAAAATGCGCAGTATATTGCGCATTTTATTAACTAGAACTCAGTTTTTTACACAGTAATTGTACCTAATTACACCTAATTATTGCATGGTTTAAAATATAATTTCCCGTGCCGTGTGCAGTTACGTTTGGGGGGGGGGGGGAAACATTTTTGCCCGAAAAATTAAGAGTCGACTGTCGATTATTAGATCGTATTCAAGATACGTTTATGAATATTTAACAGCAATATTACCCGAATTTACCCAAAATTTCTTTCAAAAAGTGCCCGAAATTTTCATTTTTAAAACGTTTGGGGAGGGGGGGCAATTGCCCCGCCTGGTACGCCTATGGACAAGTTCAAAATACAATTTTAAAAAAAAAATACAAAATCAAACCGTCTGATTTTACGCCATAAGCTCTTGACCAATCAGAAGCTGAGATAGCCTGGCCTCCACCAGGGCCATTTGTTCCCGCCATCTTGGCCCAGTTCCCTACAAATGGCCGTGGGTAGAAATAAATAGAACCAAAACGTACCGAAATGTACCAAAACATATTCAAACGTACCGAAATGTACATAAACGTACCCAAAAGTACCAAAGCGTACCGAGATATACCTAAACGTCCCCCAAAATGTTCCGAACCGTGCCCAAACGTACATAAACGTACCGGAATGTACCAAAGCGTAATGAAACCAGTACTAAAACGTCCGAAGGAATGTCTTGCATTTAAAACATTCCAGTTTTGCAACTACCGTGATTAAACTTCATTGTTATTTTTTATAAAATTTGTGATTTCTTTCATTTATTATTGACTTACACAAAGTGATGTATTCCGCGCATGCTCAGTACAGACGTGCATGATTTTACTATATCTATTGTAGAATATAATATAATATAATAGTTACATTAAATTGTAACGAGATCTTTTTAGTAAGAGGTAAAATTGTCTTTGCCATTTTATTTTTAAAATTTTTCACTTTTTAGAACATTTTTGATAATCCCACAATATGTTGTTTACAATACGGGCTATAAGAATGGTAACTTTCAAAATGTTTGTTGGTGACCCTTCGTGGTTCATATGGGAGGTGATGATTGGGTGAACCACCTAATGTAGGTGAAAAGTGTCTCCACACACTGTTACGCATGACACTTTACCAATCTGATCCCAGTCTGGTGAAAAACCACCCAAGTTACCCAACTCAGATTAAATAGAAAAGTTAATACTTGGTGTGCATGGTCTATTTTTAGATAAGCTACAAGATTTTTGATATTTTCAAAACAACACACTTTTTAAAATTCATATTGAGGGTTTTTTCGAAGATTTTCAAGGAATTCCCAGAGATTGCTATACACGCGAGTTGCACGATCATGCGCGCGCACGCATCATTTTGACGGGCCACAGGCATAATTTTGGTGGGCTATTATATGCAAAACAAATGTGGTAAATGTAAGAAATTCGACAATTTTTTAAAGATATTAGTATATATCTATATTATCATCTAATTTCTATCTTTAAAAATAGTTAAATTTCGTTAAGTAATGCACGTGGCCCGCGCCAAAATAATGCGCAAGCAACATTGTGAAACTCCCAGGAATTTTAGATTTTTTTTTATTTTCAGACTAAACTAAAAGGTTTTGAGCATAAAAGTTATATTACTGTTCATGATTATTCAGTCGAGGTCATTGTGATACAGTTATAGGAAATGTATATCAATATATATATATTACTATTTACTTTCTATTATTTGGTAGTACTTTTCTGTCGCTTGACTCTGGGTTTTGCCGATTTGCGTGAAAATATGTTATTTAATTCGCGTGTTAGGACACTTCTCTCGAACTTCGGGCGGCTATATACGCAGAAATAAAAATGCATCAGACAAAATTCGGTTCTCTATTATTACTTGTTTATACTTATAAATTTCAAAACGCATGTTTTAAACTTTTAATACTTATAAGACAATCAATTATTTTGAAGTTAGGTCCTTACTCTTAGCTCGTTAAAGGCGACAGAACATTAACAATAAATTATGCCACTCATTTGTAAGTATTCTAGCAAGTCTAGCATGTCAAGATTATTGGAATTATAGCAATAAACTTAGTAACCAAAGTAGTCTAGTCTTGGCAAATTATGGTGCAGGAACAAAAGGAGTCACTTTTTGGAGTGACAAGAAGACTGCGCTGATTTCGATTTCGTTAATAATAATCGGCCGATTACCGATTATTGAATAAAGGCCGATTATCGACCGATTAATCGGCTCATCTCTACTTTTAATAATTATCCACAACTTTAAACTCGTTTAAATTGATAATTTTCATTTATTTTGAGTTTAAAAATCAGTTGTTTTTTCTTATAAATAAAAAAATTATTATAAATAAGTAAAAAAACTATCAAGTAAAAAATATTATTCAAATCTACTATACTTTCTATAGATCGTTTTCACTCACGTGATCGATGGCCCCATTGCCATTGGGGTGGTGAAACAATATGAAATATTTGAATAAGAATAGAGCTAAATTCCCATAGGATAAAGATGGTACACCAATATGGCCACCATTTCATTGTACTTTTGGTACACCAATATGGCTGCCGTGATGTCAGATGAAAACGATCTATATGTCTCTTCACTATAAATATATTTACATATTTACATCAATAAGTTCAAATGTCTGTCTTTCAACAAAACCATTTTCATCCAATTTTGTTACACAATTAAGACTAACTTTAGGTCTAGAGTTATGCATGGCATTAAAAATATTACAGAAGTGGTCAAACAGCTCTTTACTTTTGGTGCCTTCCATGACATCTTGAGGATCAAAGCCTTTGATGAGATTAAGTGTTGATTTATGGCAAGACGTTAGAAGAATGGATGCTGATGCATCTGAAAACCAAATTCGACACTGTTTATAACAGTACATCACACCAAATGGGTTATTTGAAGGATTATTTAAACAGTGCGAACAATGGGTGTAGATGCTATTATGATCTTGCTTAAGAGCTCTCAAACATGACTTGCACCCTAGGTATACTAGTTGCTTGAGAAATTGTTCAACACTTCTGAAATCTGATGCTTTATCAATGCTTGAAACAGTATTCATGTCAACTGATGCATTGTCAATACTTATACTTGTCATAAAAGCAGAAACATATACTTTTCCAGTGAGGTTAGCTTTCAAGAGGTCAGAAATACATGAAAATGTGGTAGACCCCTGCACATTGTCTATCGGTTCACACGTGACTAAGTGTGGCTGAGTTAGAAACTTGGTTGATTGTGGTGTTGTGTGGAGTATCAAATCACCATGAACATCTCTGCATTCAACGCTCAAGTACTTGAAGTCCCACATCTGACCAATCTTGGTCTTTAAGTTATACTGCCAATCAGCTTGACTACCCCATAGGTAGATCGGAACCTCCTCGGATGTTGCTGTGTCAATGGCAACTAAACAAAAAATAATGTAAGCTTTTGCAATTTACGTATTAAAGTATAATTACCCCAATATCACCTCAATTCACAAACATGACCTTTGACCTTTTGAATTTCAAGAACATTTAGACAGAGTATTGTATTAATCATTGCTGGTATTAAAAGGGCTGTTTTAAGAGAGGTTCAAGAGGGAGTGCCTCAATCATCTATTTCCAGAACTGATGATGCACGGCATGGCCCCAAAAAAAACACATCATGATTTCTGCCCAAACATTAATGAATCTCTGCATTCCTAAACCTTTTTGGCTGGAGAATTCAAAAGTAGCAAATGGACCAATCGTATTTCAGTGATCTCACAGTGTCAATTTCAAAGGCTAAAGAATGCACATGGATTTGTTAATGTTTTGGTGGAAAACATGACATGTTTATTTTGGGCCATGCCACAGATCATCGGTTTTGGTACGGTAATATATAATATTATTTTTCACTCACTCGCTATAACTTTATTCACTTTTCTTGAGCCAAATGTGTAGCTTCCTTTAAAACTGCTATATGTCAAAACCTTCACAATTTTTGCTCTATAGTGAACTAAGGTGTCAGCTTTGAACTGTGGCAATGTTTGCCATTCTACTTCCTTGTGGGATGCCAAAGGTTGGCGAACAGTTAAATAAGGATGTCTGAAATTCAGCCAGCTTATGAGGAACCTTGCTTCATTCTTGCTGACAAATGTCAACCATTGTGGAGGAATTTTAGTAGAATTTGCTCGTTGCAATTTCACAAGAGTGGTGCCAAATGTGTTTTGACCATAAAACTCATCTTTCCATTTTTCGATTTTGAGTTTCTTCACAACAACCACATCACCAGCAATAAGACCAGTCACCCACTCAGCTGCCTTTCGCCAAAACGTTAACTTGAAATAATCCCTGCTTGAATCACCGACCAAAATTGATGAAACCCTAACATACTGGCCAGCATTTATACCAGATTTCACTAGAATCTCTTTGACTGGATTTACTTGTAAAACCACAGCAAAGATGTTTACTTTTGAAAAATGTTGAGTGCAGTTGGACAGTTTGGTAAAGAAAGATGGGGATACTTGGGCAGTCGGTAGCTCTTCTGGAGCCATTAATGAATTCAGTGAGTCTGATGATGTAATATCTGACTGGGTCACCTGTCTGTCTTTAGAATCACCCAAAGACATTTCTACAAAACCCTGACTTTCTCCAAGCAGTTTTTGACTTTGTTCCAAAGACAACTCATATTCATATTGGGCTGTTTTTCTGGAGTTATCTGGAGTGCTAATATCCGATAATTTATTTATGGTATCAGTGTATGTTTGTGAGGTTTCTCTCTGGCTTTCTACGTCCTGTCTATTGCTATCGCTAAAAGTGTTTTCAAGATAAGCCAAAACAGAGTCTCTCATTTCTTCCACATCATAGTCCAGGTTGATCTCGGACATTTCTCGGGAGTCCGTTGACTCTGCGTTAGAACAACTACAGCCATTTGTCGTAGATGGTATCTTGTTACGCTTGGGCCCTGATTTGCTAGAACTAAGATCTATTTCGAGCTGTGAGATCTTCCAAGATAATTTTCTTTTGACTTGCCCTATTAAGAAAACGTCCATTTTTTTAATACAAAAGTATGCATTTGTTAACAATTGAGTTCAAAGGGGAGGTATTATTAATTTTCACCTTTCTGTAAAGCGTTTGGTGTAGTTTCAAAAACAGGAGGGGTAAAAACAAAGACTTTTCCAATTTTCTGATTTTCAGTTGAAGGATCCGCCATTTTGTTTGACAACGTAAACTGACAATAAACAAAACAACATCACTTGAACTTCGAATTTGAATCTTCGGTTACTAATTTTCATAATTATTGCGACCCGAACCTCATTTTGAACGATGGCATTTCCTGTTATCAAATTTTCAGAAATTGCAATTACAATGTCCACAAGGAAAGGTAATAACAAGAAAAGAGGTCAAAAATATCAAAATAGAAATGGATTTAAGAACGATTTACATGATAGCAGTAAAACTACGAAACTAGTCAATGAACTTGTGGTTGGTGGAGTGTGTGAAAGGTGTTGTGGGATTATTGAATGGAGGAAAAAGTACAAGAAATATAAACCATTAACAGCTCCCAAAAAGTGGTTAGTATTCAACCTATATGGAATCGAAATAGAAATCAATGTCAATCAATATCAATGAATTGATTGATTTTGATAGTCATTTGATTGATTTTGATAATCATTTGATTGATTTTGATAATCAAAGATGATTGACAAAGGAGGTTCTTGTGATTATTCATTGGTATTGATTAATATTAACAGTACCTGTAATCAATAAACTACTTGGTATTCACAAAACTAAAGTACTCAAAACAAAAATGTTTGCCAAACAACAAAGTAATTTACAGTCAAACCGGGTGTTCTCTTGCAAGCTACATTGTAATATTCTCACGCAACATTGCAATGTTGATTGACAAGTTGCTGTGAGCAATTTGTAAACGTTTCGGGAATATTTATTTTTGAAATTCAACATTTCTTTGCTTAAACTACCATTTGCATTTCTGAAAATACTATCTACCCACCAACAGTACTATTTTAAACATAAATAAAAAAAGAAAGACAAACCTTTAAAGGAATCTACTGATCAATGAATCTTCACTTGACATTTACAAATTGCTCAAGCCAAATTGACAATCAACATTGCAATGTTGTGGTGTGATTTTGCAAAGTAGCATGCAAGAGAACATCTGGTTTGACTGTAAATTTATGATACTTTTCCTCTCTTCTCTTCTTCTCACTATGTGTTTTGCCAACAGTGTTTAATTAACTTTTTTGAGTTCAATTTTCCAGATTTATATACTGCTTTTTGTCCTGAACAATGTTGGCTCAAGGCAAGGCAACTCGGTACCAAGAGTCTTAAAAATTGATGAAAATCAATAGACCTTATTCAAAAATGGCCACTGAATTAAGATTCTTTTATATACATATAAATTAGTCCTTATGAACTTGTTTTCATGTGGGAAATTCAAAAAAAATTTACGTTAAAAGAGGTCATAAGGGCCAATTTATATGCACTAAGGTTGGGCGGTTTACTGTTTTTATTCGGTTTTATTATTAAACCGGTTTTTTCAGTTTAGCTTTTAGAAAAACCGGAAAACCGTCATCCTTATTTATTACAATGTTACAATGTATAATTTTGTTTAGTTCTTAAAATTGTTACTATTAAAGATGAGAAAAGCAAAATAAAATTAACGTTAGCAAACGTTTTCGCTGAACGTTCGTTTTTTGTTCAATATTTTGCCGTGATTTATGCAGTCATTTATAATTATACAGCCAAATTATGACGTCCAGCGCTATTAAAAATTTGAAATTGCGTTAGTTCTGAACTTTTGAAAAACCAGTTTTACGGTTTAACTGGTTTAGAGTCGGACGGTTTGGCAGTTTTTATTTTAATCAAAACCACCCAAGCTTAATATACACATAAAAGAATTCTAATTTGGTGGCCATTTTTGAATAAGGTCTATAGTAATACATATTCATCAATTGACAAATGGACAGATTTTGTGACTATTGATTGGTCATCAAGGCAAATACGTACATTGCTGTCATGTGATATTTCGATTTATGAATTGGCTTTCCAATTAGCATCAAGAGTCAGGACACTCTTATAAACATGTTGGTTTGAACAAAATTGGTTGGAACAAAACACTTAACACTTTGAAGCCTGACGACGAGTCTTTAAAGTTTATTCTGGCTAACGCCAGACGATTTTATTCAGCACAGGGAGAGGTCCAGGTCTCGAAGTGTTAATATAATAAAATTGTCCAATTCTTCAGGAAACTGTAGTCAGTTTTGTTTTCACTTGATGTTTTCCCAACTTCATCTTGGGGAAACATTGAGACTCTCAGGATAACAAAACTGTTTACCTCGGGTTCTTTTCCAGTGTCAAATGTGAACAGAAAACTGTGAAACATGCATACCACACAATTTGTATGACTTGTGCTGCAGCAAGTGGTGTATGTGAAAAGTGTGGAATCAAATCAGATGAGATAACAAGGTGGGTACCAATAGTTTAAATTTTGATTGAACATTTTTTGCAGTACAGTATACTCCTTAATAATTTGTAATTATTACAACTACAGTGGTTGCAAAACATGGGAGTGTTGTAAAATCAAATTCTTATATTTTTACAGATCAAAACCAAGTGCTGCTGACCAGGCAGCAGAAGACAGTCAACTACAAGCTGAGCTTAAACATTTATCTGAAAGACAGAGAAGTTAGTCAAACTATTTTATTGTACACTAGCTACTACTTTAAGAATTGAATAGTGTTTAAATTCATTTATTCTTTTAGGGGCTTTCTTCCGTGGTTTAGAAAAAGGAACTCTTACATGCAGTGCCTCTGGGAAAACCAATGATTCTGAGAAAAGCAGTGAAAATGGTGATGAAGAAAATGACGAGCTAGATGTGGGCAATGAACACCCAGTAACATAACACTTTGTTTATGTGATAAAAATGGATCAATTCAAGTGTACACCCTCCTCAACAGTTGTCAGTGCAACTGTAAAGCCCTAATCAAATGAGAACGCAAGTCATCACAAGTTGGCAGTCAGAATTTCTGTGGCGGTCATTTGAACACCCAAATTAACAAAATAAAGGTTTCATGAGTGTTTTAAACAAGTTTTAACTTTGTCACGGTACATGATATTTTCGGGAAACTATTCAGAGTGGCTGGCTGAGATAGCGTGACTGCCAACTTGCTATGACTTGCATTCTCATTTGATTAGGGCTTTAGAGAAATAGTTCTTTGCCAAATTCAGCAAGGTTTTTAAGCTACTGCTGCCTAGGATGGTGAAATTATCTGGCATTAATTAAACTGAAATAATAAAAGGGGTGGGACTGAGCCAGCAATGGGTTAAAGCTAGATGAAAACAATGCTATGTCAAATCGATTTTATGACTTTATTTGGGCTGCCACGCCCACAGTTTTGGGTGTCATGTGACCAAACCTGTAAATTCGGGTAGCCCGCCTCACAGGCTTTACAAATATATAAGTTTCGTACCACCATGGATTGTAAAAAGTCTTTGTACCATCCATGGTATCACCAAATGTTTGGGTCAGGTGGGTGGTGTAATTGTTTCATCTCAAACTTGCAAAAGCCAAAAATATTATTCCACTCGGTATGTCATTTTCATGTGCAAAAATTTCTATTTTACAAACCTTTAGTCAAAATGGAAATACCTTCCCACTTCTGTTGTTGGTTGTGTATTACTGTATTTCTGTAGCTGCTACTGAAGCACGAGGAAAGTCTAACAATAAAAGTCACTAATTCTTGATGTATATTCATCTGTTGGTATCAATTTGGGATAAACATCCATTGTACAGTAAAAACCCACTAACCTACATTTTACCAAATCAGCCTGGGATAGGTTCTTATATAACTAAATTCTTAATTTCAGCCTGAGGTTCTTAATAGTGGTAGGTTCTTGTTTGTGGGTTTTATTAAATGCCATTTAAGGTGGCTCCATACCAGTTCTAGAAAAATGGAAAATACAAGTTTGAGAGTCCAAAACTGGCAAAACACATACATAAACAGTACGGAAAAAGAATAAAACTAAATGTTATGCATAGTTAAACATTCTGACAACCAAAAACTGTTAACCAAATAAATAGCAACAGTTGTTGCTATGGCAACAATGACGTTTCAAAATGGTTGCCAATTACCGTTCAAACTAATTCAATTGGAAAAAAACTTTGGTGACCCCCCATTTTTTTTCATTAAAACTTTTCTTGAAGTATGAGTAATCAATAGGTCGATTTTAATAAATTCTGTAGATCCAATTTTTTTAAAAATTAACAAAAACAGTTGTTGGTTGTCAGAATGTTTAACTATTTATAACATTTAGTTTTATTCTTTTTCCGAATTGTTTATGCATGTGTTTTGGACTCTCAAACTTGTATTTTCCATTTTTCAAGAAACTGTGTATGGAGCCACCTTAAAGCTAAATTATACTATTTATATAGTTTTCAACAAAAAATTTTCTCAGGCTTCAGTGGCTGCTACAGAAATACACAAAACTGTTTTGACTGTAAAATTAATTTGGTTAAGTTCTTAATCTTTTGTTATTTTGATTAATCCTCTTTAATTCCTCAGACCATTTTATTCAGCACTGGCCACTTAGCTTTCTGGCAGGAGAATTTTTATTTGGCACAAGGAAACATTCCTTAGGTGCTACCCATCTAGTCCCTCCCAAGAAAGGACTAGGGGAGAATACTATTTCAACTACCAATGTAACCATTAGAGAATATGAACAGGGCCCAAAAAAAGTCTGACTAGCTCAATCCTAATCTTTTTATTGAATTTGTGAGGAGCATCGGCTCAAGTTGCAGTGCAATTTGCATCTTAGGATAACAAGCACGGCAGCAGAATCTACTGAAATTTGGTTTTGGAAAGAATGTCATACCTTGTGCTGAAAAAAGAAATCTAGCTATTTTTTTGGTTAAAATAGGAAACCCAGTGACTTTTTTTTGGCCTAGTTTAAATATTAGAAGACATCACTTGTAACTATATAGCTGGAGTCAGGACACATGACAAGCTAATAAAAATAAAGCCAACCTGATGACACCCTTGGGACAAGGTTGTTGGTTAATTACCACTTCAGAACTCTTGATTATCTTCTGTTCATGAACTTATTTTAAAGTAGAGTCAGCTTAAAATTCACATCTTAGTTCTGAGAATTTGACATCATCACATTGAAATATGACACCAAGCCTAAATATAAAGTCACTTCCCTTTGTCAAAATGAAATTTACCCTAAAGAACATCCTGTTTTCACGCACGTAAATAAAAACACCCCCAAATGAAAGGAAAAACGACCCAAAAATTCAAATGACACCATAAACGAATTGACTATCAAAAGCATCATCAAGATCAAAATGTGTATTCACCATATAAACCCAAGTAAAATAGGTTAGGAGTAGATCACAGCAGAATTTATAGTAAGAATCGATACAGCTTTTTGCCAATTCATGTAGTCATCGTGACTCACGGCCCAGGGAATTTTCAATAACTTTTCAATCACTCAACGGCAATAATGAAGTTTCAGACACAACTTAGTCCATTAACTTAAATATAAAATACCGTAGTCTATATACACTTGGTAAAATAAAATTCCTAGTATTTACAGAGAATCCCGAGACACGAACGAGCCGGCTTTTATGGCGGACTAACTATCATGGCGAAACTGAAATTGTGAAACAAAAATTGCCCCACTATTTCAGCGCTAGATAAGTCTGTAGACCAATAAACCAACAGCAACAGTTTATACGTAGGCTTTTGAGAAATAATGCCAGAGGCACTTTTTCATCTTTACTTATACGATTACAGACATTTCTACACGAGAGCGAGAAAATCGTTGTTCAGTGTTTATGATTAGGCTAAAACAAGTAAAAGTACTTCATTATTTGTAGACGCGAGTTGTAGGATAAAATGACAAAGTCAAAATTACATGTGAGAAGTTCTTGTTATTTATATTCAACAGTACGGACATAATCGAAGGTTTTTAAGCTCGTTCACCACGGATTCGGCGGGCAAGCTGGATGTCTTTTGGCATAATCGTTACTCGCTTCGCGTGGATGGCACACAAGTTCGTATCCTCGAATAGTCCAACCAAATAAGCCTCGGCAGCTTCTTGAAGGGCCCCGATCGCGGCGCTCTGGAATCGTAAATCCGTCTTGAAGTCCTGAGCGATTTCACGTACTAAACGTTGGAAAGGCAGTTTACGGATAAGCAATTCTGTCGACTTTTGATAACGACGAATTTCTCTCAACGCCACAGTTCCTGGCCTGTATCGATGGGGCTTCTTTACACCTCCGGTCGAAGGAGCGCTTTTACGAGCGGCTTTCGTAGCCAGTTGTTTCCTCGGAGCCTTTCCTCCAGTCGACTTACGAGCGGTCTGCTTGGTACGAGCCATCTTGTTGTCTTATTGTATAACCTTTGACAGTATCCCGATATCTTCACTTGTAACCTCTTCAGCTGTCTCAAAGAAAGAATCGTTGAAAGAAAATGCCACGCGTTTTTATCTTATAATTTCTAGATTCGCGCTGATTGGCTAAAATTTTGACCAACGCAAAGCTCCCATTGGCCAATTTTACAGGCTTTTCATTGGTCAACTGAATTCAACGAAATAACGCCATCTGATTGGTTACCTGTGATCCTGTCGATGGGCGAAGCTTCTCCAAGCTCGAGGTACTATCAAATAGCAAAGGTTTTCCCGGGATTTTCGGATATTTATCACCTTTTCTCCCAAATTTTGAGTTATTGCCGACTCGTAGGAACTTTTAAGATTATACATATGCGACTTGAAGTACTATAATAAGGATATATAGAAGGAAACTGGAAATAATTTGTGCCTATTACTCAGTAATAATTGACTAAAAATAACCATAAATATGTGAACTAGATTAGAAAATGGCAAAATTGAGAAATCATTCATTGTTTCAATGAAGGGGTGACAGAACATTATCCTGACACTAATTAACATGCCAATGACTCTCAGATGGTCATGGCAAGCCGTAGTACCCTGTGAGTAGGGTGACTGGTGAGTATGGGCCTTTATATAACATTGAGATTCATAGAAGTTAATGGTCAACTCATTTACATGTTGTATTCAGATTTATATGTGTAATTCTTTCTCTAGTTTTAAGTGGGTCAAATTGCTGGCAAATCCTTAAGATTTTACCTTATAATTGAGACTCATTACTGAGTCATGCTCATAGACCTTTTGTCACAGTCATGGAAAAACTGCCTTGCATTCTGATTCTGCTACATGTTGCATCAGATGATGCAAATAGAATGTGAAATCCTGCATTTCATTTGGTCTCTATATGTGACAGAAAATTCAGTCCAAGTCTATCACGAGAGTCCTGGAGACTTTTTCAATTTTGTATAATTGAAGACTTACTCTCTTTGATATAGAACACAGTTCTATTTCAGAAACTAGGTCTCCAGCATAAGTTATTTACAAAACGCTGAAGGTAGACTGAAAGCAGATCTTGACATGCAAAAATCTTGGAGACCTCAAAGTGCATCACCAGTATAAAAATTACATACAAATGACAATGTCAAAACTGAGGAGTTACAATTTTTCATTTGCCATTTAACTTGGAGGGGAAATTCTGGCTGCAATTGCCCCACCCTGGATGTACCAGTGGATGGACAACTTCTGATTCAATATTGAACTTCACATAAATATTATATGATGTTCAACATTTGAAAGAGCGGTAGAGCATTCCAAAAATTAAGAAAGCATTATTGCTGTCAATATTACAATTGGTGGTTTGCAATCAGTCCCTTGAGATTTGGAAAAAGAACCGGTGGCCATGTTGGAGGAAAACATACTCCAAATACAATAGTTGCTAATGAGATTCTTTTGTTAAAGTTCCTCCAACATGGCCACCATGACGTCAAGTGCAAACCAAGAATTAGGTTGCATTGTAAAGAACATCTCATTTGACTATACAACAATATAAATGACCAAAATACAGTCATTGGCACCTAAGCATGTACACCGCCCATCAAAACATGTTCTAAATTTAAGCCAAAGTTAACCGTTTTGAAATCAACACTGTGGGATTGGTGAGACGTGATTGGCTAAGGGCACATTCATGTGACAATAATGCATTGGTTCGAATGTATTGAATGAAAACGTAATACGTTTGCAAGGTAAACATTTAACTTTGATGTTATATATCATACACGAGGAGGAGTGTTTCATCAGGATTTCCAAACACCGAGACTTTTGTGGTGTTTGGAATCCTGATGAAACACTCTTCCGAGTATATGACATAGCTTCTAAACAAATCAGTATTTTAAGAGAAAATGGAGGCGAAAGTTGGCTTAATTTATGTAATTTCTTCCTCTGATATCAAAACCTCCATCTCGGTTCTGATTTCCTTTGTTTTTGGTTCATGAATTATTAATGAATTTGAGAATTCGACATAAAACATGTTTTGATGGGCGGTGTACACGCTTAGGTGCCAATGACTGTATTTTTGGTCAAACAATCTTGTTCAGCCATGATTGTGATTGCAATTGACTAATATGTTAATAGAGTTTGCAACATTTTGTCCTGTAATTTCTAAGAACATAGGTTTTCAACTAATTTTCCAAAATTTCTGGAATTAGGTAAAAGCCCATTTTTATAGCTATAAAATACACATGATTCAGTTCTGTCTTGAACCAAACAAAACCTTTAATAGAAATATAGTTCACAAGAAATTTCTACTATAAATTCTGGAAATTGAAAAATTCCAGGAAACCAGCTGGTCATAAGAAACTTGTTTATAAATTTGATTTTGCACTTTTGTCCTTCCTTCTTGCAGCTCCATAGCTTCTGAAATCTTCAAGTTTCCATTCAAAGGTTCAACCACACCGCAATCCTGTACATAAAATAGTTTTCGTGCAGTCTGTTCACAAAGTCACATCATTCCTCATCCAACTCCTCCTCTTCTGCTTCTTCTTCGGTTTCCAATTTCGACTGTCCTTCAGCTAATAGGAAATTATACAGTGGTAATCCTTCGTGTGTTTTCATCATATCTTTGTACCTGCTCTCTACACTCAACTCGAAGATATGCGCTTGGTAGCCGAGGAAAAGACCAATTCCTATAGTCGTTAGATGAAAACTGGGCTTCTTTAACGCCGGTATATGGCGAACAGCATTAGCAAAACAAGACGTAAAAAGACCGCCAACACCAAACCAAACAATAGTACGGATCATTTTCCAGTTCAGGAACCAGGATCAACCAGCCAAGGGACTAAACTTTAACAAAAATGTCAAAAATTGTACAAAATCCCTCAATCCAAATGTGAAGAAAAAACATGGAGAATATCTCGGTACGTGTTCGTCTCATATTCGGGAGACCCCGTCGAATGTTCGGATATCACGAAAGTCATTTTAAAAATGGCCGCTTTGTTTTGCTTCAGGGGTATTCATACTGTCAGACCTCATATTCCTTTAATTCAGTTTCCAAAACGAATTCCACTAGGTAAGATGCAAGACGTTGATGTCATTATTTATGAAAGTTTTAATGTTTATCGAGATTTCGATTTGTTTCAATTTCTTTCAAATTTTCAGAGAGTTTATTTTCTGTCCATTCAGCTCAAACGTCTCATGCAAAACCGCTCGGGGGCAATGTGAAAATAAATGAAACAAAAGCAAGACCAAGCATTTTCAACGTCTTAGAAGAATCAGAATTACCTAGTAAATACCGAAGAGCAAGTATATTGCCAGAGGAAATGGAATATATTGAGGTATTTTTATTTCCTAGCTAATAGAATGAGGCATATAGAAAAAGTATACTGGACTGGATGTTGGATTGAATTGGATTTTGGACTGGAGTTTGGACTGGACTGTGGACTGGATGTTGGCAGTGCTGTAAAAGTTACATAATTTTTGTAACTAGTTTCAGTTACAGTTACATCATTAGAAAAGTAACTAGTTAAGTACCGATAAAAGTTACAATGAAAAGAAAGTAACTAGTTACAGTTACAGTTACAAAGTAACTCCAAATATTTTGTAACTAGTTACAAAGTTACATTTGTCCATGTTACTAGAATCAACAAAGAAATTACTGGTTTTTAGATGCCAGTACCATAATTATGTTTGTACAGCTAAATATAGTTGTCACTAAGCAGAAATCATCAAATTGTATATAATGTATCTTTATTATTATATCAAAACCATTTTTTATCAAGAAAGAATGACATCCTCAACTGAAAATCAGTAACTATAGTCACATTTTTAAACCAAATATTGTAACTAGTTACAGTTCTTTAAAAAAGTAACTAGTTATAGTTACTTCAGTCTTCAAAAAGTAACTAGTTATACATGTAGTTACAGTTACTTCTTCAGAAAAAGTAACTAGTTTCAGTTACAGTTACTTAAAAATGTAACTAGTTACTGCAACTAGTTACTTGTAACGAAGTTACTCACAGCACTGGATGTTGGTATTGTTGGACTGGGTGTGGATTGGACTGGACTTTGACTACAGTACATGTATACTATACCACAGAATAGAAATACAACCAGAAGTCCAACTCACGTTGGAACCTTTGAAGTTTATGTCCTTGTGCATGTCGCCTCGCGCATCTTGATTCCTCGCCATCCTATGCAAGCCAAATGAAGGTCCAAACTGCTGGGGGAACTTGCCAGGCTTGCGTAGGATGGTGCAAGACATTGCGTAGGATGGTGTTGGATGGCATAAAATATCGCGCAGGCCTGCACATTGAAGAAATGCAGACAAGTTGTCACTCGAGTTGGACTTCTGGTTGTATTTCTATTCTGTGACTATACTTTGAACTGGACTTTGGACTAGACTTTGAACTGGACTTTGGATTTGACTTTGGACTGAACTTTGGACTGCACTTTGGACTAGACTTTGGACTGAACTTTGGACTGGACTTTGAGGATTTTTTAAAATTTATTCCAAATGATGGAATCTTGGCTAGTTAAAGTGTATTTGCAATAAAAATTAAGTTTATCTCATTTGAAAGACCTCATCAAATGGTATAAGAAGACCTTTTACAATTTTTCCGTATCTGTTTTGGTTTTGGAAATGTTTCGACCAAACTCAGCGTGCTGTCCACCATCTTGGAATTATTTTCGATATGCAAAATTATGCATGTGATGACATAAGCAGGGTAAAGTGAAATTTTTATCTTGCCAACCTTATGACATTATGAGCTAGAAACTCGATTTTTTGTTGTGCTATTTCTATTTTAAATTGACCGACAAGATTTAAAAAGCCTTCCATGTAAATTTAGGCACCCATGGAGTAGTTTCATCAGGTTTACCCTGCTTGTGACATCACCAATTTCCTAGTTAATTAGACCCAATATTACAACAAGATGGTGGACAGCACACTGTCTTTGGTTGAAATATTTCAAAACACAAGAAAGATACAGAAAAACTACAAAAGGTCTTCTTATACCATTTGGGGAGTTCTTTCAAATGAGACAAACTTAATTTTTATTGCCAATACCCTTTAAGCTAAAATTAAACTAATTTTATTAACTTGTATACTGTACTGGATAACCCTATATCAGCCATATCTGAACTCCCTAAAGCTCCAGTAAAGCCGTTCATTGGCTTTCGTCACTGTATTATTTCTATTTTATTTTATAGAGAGGTGGACGAGATTGAGCAAAGAACTCATGAATGATGTCAAAATTGAAATTCTTCTCAGAGGAACGCTTTTATAAAACAATGAATTTGTAAATATTTATATAAGGATGGATATATTGTTAACTAAGCTTTCTGAAAAACAAAGTTTTTCTTGGATCTTAGTTTAGTCATTGTTCTAATACGGTGCCTGCTTTGTTATAATTATTTTACTTGGATCACTATACATAATATAATTCTTCATATGACAAGTATTAGTCATTTTTACAGCCGTGTAAACTCTGCATCCAACGATTACTGGATTGTCAATTTATCAAGATCACAAAGACATTAAGATTGGATTCATTTGGGGGACCCTTCTAGAATCCTTTCTTCCATCCTTGCTTTTTTCTTTTCTTCCTTAGTTCCTTTTTTTTTCTTTTTTTCTTCCTTAATTCCTTTGTTCCCTCCTTCCTTCTTTTTTTTTTTCTTTCTTTCTTTCTTTCTTTATTTCTTTCTTTCTTTCTTTCTTTCTTTCTTTCTTTCTTTCTTTCTTTCTTTCTTTCTTTCTTTCTTTCTTTCTTTCTTTCTTCTTTCCTTTGTAATTGTTCCCTCCTTCCTTCCTTTGTTCCCTCTTTCCTTCCTACTTTCTTTCCTTTTTTCATTCCTTTCTTCTTTCCTTTTTTCCCTTCCTTTCTTTTTTCTTTCCTTTTTTCCTTCCTTTTTTCCTTTCTTCTTCTCTTCCTTCCTTCACTCTTTCTTTCTTTCTTTCACTTTTTCTTTCTTTCTTTCTTTCTTTCTTTCTTTCTTTCTTTCTTTCTTTCTTTCTTTCTTTCTTTCTTTCTTTCTTTCTTTCTTTCTTTCTTTCTTTCTTTCTTTCTTTCTTTCCTTCCTCCATTCCTTTCTTCTTTCTTTTTGAATTTCTTCCATCCTTCTCTTCCTTAGTTTCTTCTTTTCTTACTTTCTTCCTTGCTTTGGTCCTTTCTTGCTTGCTTCCTTCTTTCTTTCCTTGCTTCCTTCATTTTTTCCTTCCTTTTTTTCTCCCATTCATTCATTCATTCATTCATTCATTCAATAATTCATTCTTTCATCCATTCATTCATTCATTATTCTTTCTTTCTTTCTTTCTTTCTTTCTTTCTTTCTTTCTTTCTTTCTTTCTTTCTTTCTTTCTTTCTTTCTTTCTTTCTTTCTTTCTTTCTTTCATTCATTCATTCTTTCTTTCTTTCTTTCGGTTTCTTCCTTCCTACCACCTTTCATTTCTTCCTTCCCTCCTTCTTCCTTCCTTGCTTTCTCCTTCTTTTCTTTCATATTTTATCATAAAAACCTTGTGAAAAAGACCATTATTAAAGAGTTTGTCTTCCCCCTGCCTCCCCACCCTAGCGGATAGCTTATAGGGATAGTTTGAATCGCACAGTACTGCGGGGGATCTGATGTGTTCTCATGGGATCCTCACCGTTAATCCTTATTCTGTGTCCTCACCGTGCTATATTTGTGATGGCGGACGATAAGAGCTCGTAATTTTATTAATTTGATCATAGATTTGATACAACTACAGAAATGGTTAACGTTTTTTTTCTCGTATCGCTATGGTATCGGAAAAAGAATGGCACGTCGAAACGATTCTAAAGACGTAGAAGCTAGTCGCCTACGAAGATGGTAGAAATCGAGGTGCGTCTGTTGCGAGGCTGTGTCTATTTCGCTGGCGAACCAATACGTTGTCAAATCACTTTCACGAACACAGCGAAAAGGTCAGTTTCAAACAGCGGCGTCGAGTCACGCACCAATCACACTTTCTCGTCGCATTTCAATCGCAGAAAAGTCATGGGAATCGAGACGATCGCCTGGGCCAGCGCTCAAATACATTGCCAATGCACAATCAATGACTCACGAGTACAGATTCCTGAAGGAGCTCGCCGCAAGAGCTTGCAAGAGACGGTGGAGAAAAGCGAAGATGGCACAACGTCTTTCATGCCATCCAAAGGTCGGTATTTCACTATTAATTTCCATTTCTATGTTTTATTTTTATACTCAGAAATAAATAGACGTTATCTAAAGCTTCTGAAGTATACCTTGACTGTGATTTTCAAACATTTTTCCTTTAGGAAAAAATTGTAGTAAATATTAAGTAGTTAATATACCCCTTGCGCCTTATAAGGAGTTTTTAAAGTTCATTTAAGTGTAGTTAGAGACTTTTAAAATTCGTGTTTTTATTAATTTCTAAAGCTTTGGGGGGTTTTTTTAATTATTTTTTCAAAAGGTGAGCGTGGGCGATGTTTGCTTTCTACGAAACCAAAGATTTTATTCTGTGATCTAACGTTGGCAGCCGGGGAGTCGAAATCATGTGCGTATTATTATAATTTGTGTTTTGCTGACGTGTTGTTTCACCTTGGTAAATTTTAAAGTGCCTATGTCATCCTAAGGGACTTTACATATTTTTACTAATTGGAACATTCTGAGAAGATTTGTAATATATCTTCTCAGGCGAAAATTTCATCTTCATGGATTTTTTTGCCGTTAATGTATGAGTCAATTCCAACTGCAATCATCCCCCCCGGGAATTTGACTTTTCCGAAAATTTTTGGTCAAATTCCCCACTATGCGGACGGAAAACACAGTCAAATGCCCCACCGTCTGGGACTGTCAAGGCTCTATTAAAAGATTTTGTTTGAAATATTTCATACATAGACAACAAAAAATTCACTACCATGAAGTTTCAACGTCCTTCTTTGCATCCCAGACTTTAAACAACGGCATTTTCAAATGTTCACATGGAATATCGACAGAAAAGATCATGCAGAATGAAGAGATGGCTAGAACGAGGAGATTTTTTAACATGCAACCGCTGACCAACTTTTTTCAATAGTCAAATGCCAGACCGGGTGGTATTGCTTTACGTCAAATTCCCACCTATATGGAGCTCACCTTGGGTCAAATGCCCGGGGTTTGCCCGGGAGTGGGGGGGGGATGATCGCAGTTGGATTTGACTCGTATATAAAGTTGATGGAAGTGACGTCAAAAGAGGAATCTGTAAAGTGGTTTTCATATAGACAAATTCCTCTTTCAACGTCACTTCCGTCAACTTTAATGGCAAAAATATCCATGAAGATGAAATTTTCGCCTGAGAAGATATATTACAAATCTTCTCAGAATGTTCCAATTAGTATAAATATATCCCTGAAGATGACATAGGCACTTTATTATGATCAGCTGTTGACTAAGTGCAGCGTCTCTTTGATTGTGCGCTTGTTATTACAATGAAATGTGTTATACATATTTAATAAAATTTAGGTTTACATGTAATATGTTTTATCACTTAAGAATGGCAAATGGATATTTACCTCAGCCTAAATATTTTAGGGCAGCTTATATCAGGAGCATTCAACAATTTGCCAGTTAGGCAGCCAGCCAAGGCTTCAAAATATTACTTTTGATGGCATTTCTTGTTACAAGCAGGCAACCATGCTAAATCGTATTGGATAGTGTATACTTTGAAGGTGAGGGGTGTTGGCAGCCGTAATTATTGATTTATATACTAACATTTAGAACCTTTTGAAAGCACAATGTGATGGATGGGATATCAGTACCCTGCGAGCAGAGCCTTCTTTTCCTTATTTCTTCGCTGAGAGAGAGGAAGAAAAGTAGGCTCTGCTGTATTTGTGACTGGTTTCCATTGCGCATGCATGTCAGTTGCTTGGTTACAAACTCAAACCCAGTCCCAATCAGAGCAGAAAACAAAACGAGAACCGGTTAAATGGGTCTTAAACGGGTTACTTTGTCCTAAATCTTGGACAAAGCCAAACATGAATACAGCAGAGCCTACTTTTCTTCCTCTCTCTCAGTGAAGAAATAAGGAAAAGAAGGCTCTGCTCGCAGGGTAGGATATCTGTAAAGTGCTGCCTATTTATGTTTGTGTTTTATTTGAATTGGCTAATTCAGAATTCTATCCAATCAGCATGCCTGAAGTTCTAGCGAATTAGAATAATCAGAACTTCAGGCATGCTGATTGGATAGAATTCTGAATTAGCCAATTCAAATAAAACACGAACATAAATAGGCAGCACTTTACAGATATCCCATCCATCACATTGTGCTTTCAAAAAGCTCTAAATTCTAGTATATAACTCAATAATTACGGCTACCAACACCCCTCACCTTCAAAGTATACACTATCCGATACGATTTAGCATGGTTGCCTGCTTGCAACAAAAAAATGCCATCAACGGTGTTTTCGAGACACTTTTATCGAGGTTGGCTGGCTGTCTAAGTGAAGATCCATTAATTTAAGCTAAAGTTGTTTTTTTGAAAGCCAGGACAAAAACTGATAGCCTGTCTCCTCCTTTACGCTGTACTATACTGTTCTATACAGCCTGCACGCAGCACTCATGGATCTAGGGGATGGTTGCCCCCAACACCACTACCAAACATTTTCCGAGCTCATACCTCAAAAAAAAGCAGGAAAACACTGAAATATTTGGACTGTTCTGAGAGTCCACACAAAAATTAAAATTATAGGCATACTATGAAAAAAATTAAATTAAGTTAAGGTAATTTGTGCATGGCTTCTTTGTCAGTATTGTAACATATTCTTTACTGTCTGGCAGTGGTATTGTTGCCCCCCTATTGCAAAAGGGTTGCACGCTCACACTATGGAAAGTGCACCCCTATAAGACAAGAAATCCCATTTCCGAGACCCTAGAATTTAAACATTTTCTGGTGGAGCAAATTACCTTCCAGGCCCACTAATACTGAAAAAGGACCCAGAGAAAAACTCCAAAGCACAGGAGAGAAGCTCTTCTAATGAGCCCCAATAGCTTGGACAGGCTGTCACCAAGGTGTAGTACTATTAATATCCACTTTAGCTTCGGTATTTCAGACAGAAGTGGCGTTGGAGTTCTGGATTAGACTAGAATTCAAAATACCGCGTTTTTATGTTTGTTTTATGCATATTTCAAAAAGTGCATTGCAATTTGCGAACCGCGATATGTTAATTCGAACCCTGTGGCACGTGAATGCATTCGATGAAATTAACAGATTCAGTGGAACAAGATGTTATTTTTGAATAGAGTGTGAAATGAATTTGATATTATAGTACATTTCATTCAAAAAACCTTCTTTCATTAATTACATGGCATACTGGCCTGCATTCCTGAGCTTAGTGCTGGCCTGGGAAGTAAAGTTTGATGATGATTTTGAAATACCATGCACTTTTTCCACAGATTACTATGAAGACTCTATACCATTTGATTCCCCACCTTCGTATCGAGGTTTAGCCATAAAATATTGTTATAAAATAACTGTGGGAGCCGGCAGACTTCAGTCTTCAACAAGATTGCTGCGATTACCAGTTAGGATATTAGTTTTAGAAGGTAAGTTTGATGATACTATTATTTGTTGTGCAGTGTTTCATCTGTGGTAATATGTGGTGATGTCATTTCCACGTGAAAAATTAATTAAGCTGCTCAGCTTATTTCTTTTTTCAAGGTTTGAAAGAGCTTCATCATTGTGCTACAAACAATGAATGTCCATCTAATCCTTTCTTGAATGAAAGTGTGAAGACAAAAACAATCTTAGATGTTGCTCTAGAAAAATTGACCACTGTCACCTATAAGAAAAGCCAATGTAAGTAGAATTTATCTTGATTAAGATTTAATGGTTTGAGATAAGCAAGTTCATTAGAAGGTTGATTATTCAACAGTGGTGTAGTGTGGCCATTCTGGGGGTGGGGGGGGGGGGGGGGGGGTACCTCTATTGCTTCCTCACATTACCAACAAACTCAATTTTATGATCAATTTACCAACCAATCAGACATAGTTTAACGCTACTCTGGCTCTGACCCAACGTTTCGACACTCTGGTCTAGTGTATATCTACGATCCACCAAATTGTGTTGAAAATAGTAAACAAATAAGCAGGTCATGCACCACTGGATTGCGGTAGGATTTTGTTTGATACTTTCAAAATTGTCTTCATGGTCAAATGTTTGAGAGTTGATAGAGGAACCTTTATCTTGCATGTAATATATTACATATTGACCAAATTGGCTGAAGTTGTATACCTCTAATTTAACAACTACCTGACTTGTAATAACAACTTGAAGACAATGGGCATTTTGAACTTGCCATGATTGATGGAGGCTCAAACACTGACAAATGATAGCTAGAGAGGTATAGTCATTTGGCAGATTGTAGATATACCTGATTTAAAGAAATAAGGAAGTGAATAATTTGAAAATCGCTGTTGCTTAAATAGCGAGGTCGGCAACTAGTAAGCAAGATACTCAATTAGCAGAATTTTCATTTTAATATTTCCCCTCTATATATATATATATCTACAGTACTGTCCAAAATTGAACACCATCTTATAAGGGCTGTATGTAAATTAGCCCGGCTTAATTAAGCAGTGGCCATTTTTTATCATCAATTGACCACTTCACCCTGAAACACGTGTAGTGAAATACGACACCAAAATCAAAAATGCGGACAAGAAGTCGTTCGGTCAACAGAGGCTAAATAGGAAGGTGAACATTTTATTTCGATTTTTATCGAATAACTCGCGCTTATGCCCATTCTAAGTGGAAAGTATCGCGCAAGACGTTTTCTGTAACAAGTATGAACCTGTAGAAGCTCCTTATGAGCAAAGGATGGTGAGTTATGAGGAGAAATTCCGAGCGATGAGCGGCAAGTCGCTTCAAAATTTAATATCTTCAAAGCGCTGCATGCGTGGCGCCTCACTGGATCCAAGCCGGTTCTTAAGGACGAATTAACTATTGACTTTTGTTTCAGTGACTTGAAAGGATAGAAATACCTTAATCATTCGGTGCATTCCGTTTTCTTTGTATTCTGCGTAATTAGAAAATACAAAAGGCAAGTAGAGCATTACTAGTAAAGCTGATTAAAGCATGCAGTAGAGCATTAATAAGATTATAGCATCAGGTAAAAAATCTTAATCATTATTTATTCTTAATCATTATTTGCGCAAAATATTTTAATATTCGATATCAACAAGAAACCTTATATAGACAGGTTTACATTCAAAACTTACCGTTTGTTAAAACTTTGCTCGTTGTATAACTAAGCAATATGGGATTCAACAGTCGAAACAACAAGCTCATTGTTTGTTTACACTCTTTACGTTTCTCTCTGAGGGCCAAACTGGCTCCTAACGACCTAAATATAACACTACCACGACTCCTACATGTAAACACTTGCGACGGAGGACTTTTTGCACTAAAATATTTACACGGAATGGGCATACTCTCTAAAGTATCTATTAACTGAGGCGCCACGTAGCGCTTTTGAAGATATTAAATTTCGAAGCGAGTTGCCGCACATCGCTCGGAATTTCTCCTCATAACTCACCATCCTTTGCTCGTAAGGAGCTTCTATAGGTTCATACGTGTTATAGAAAATTTCTTGCACGATACTTTCCACTTAGAATGGGCATAAGCGCGAGTTTTCGATAAAAATCGAAATAAAATGTTCACCTTGCTATTTAGCCTCTGTTGCCGAACGACTAGATATTGTCCGCATTTTTTGATTTTGGTGTCATATTACACTACACGTGTTTCAGGGTGAAGTGGTCAATTCCTGGTAATGATTTCCATCAATTTACCAACAAATCACATTTTTCTCTACAGAATCTCTGTTTTACCAACAAATTGTTCAAAAAGTGGGGGGTGTCACCCACACACACACCCATTTTGTTAACAAAACTCAAATATATGCACTACTGTACATGTATTAGTGCAACTCTTATTAAAGGATATTGGCAATAAAAATTAGGTTTGTCATTTGAAAGAACTCGTCAAATGGTATAAGAAGACCTTTTACAATTTTTCCGTATCTGTTTTGGTTTTGGAAATATTTGGACCAAAGAAAGCGTGCTGTCCGCCATCTTGGAATTATTTTCGATATAAAGTGAAATTTTTATCTTGCCAACCTTATGACATTATGAGCTAGAAACTCGATTTTGTTGCACTATTTCCATTTTAAATTGACCCACAACATTTAAAAAGCCTTCCATGGAAATTTGGTCACCCACGGAGTAGTTTCATCAGGTTTACCCTGCTTGTGACATCACCAATTTCCTAGTTAATTATACCCAATATTACAACAAGATGGTGGACAGCACGCTGTCTTTGGTAGAAATATTTCCAAAACCAAAACAGATACGGAAAAATTGTAAAAGGTCTTCTTATACCATTTGACGAGTTCTTTCATATGAGACAAACTTAATTTTTATTGCCAATACCTTTTAATTAAGCGTCATTATTATTTTAGTCTTGTGGAATTCCTTTCTATTTAATATTTACCCTTATTTGACTGTATTTTTATTATAGTAATATCTTCAGATATATTTTTATTTATTTATTTATTTACAGATGTTTATAATGTGGTGAACAAAGATGGTCAAGTAGGATGTTTTATTTTATTCAAATCAGCATATAGAATAGGAGATGAAATTTTAGGTATTTTTGACTTTAGAGACTGCAAAGTTCAATGTACAAAGGTGGGTGCTTGATGATAAGTGTATACTTGTTGCATTGTGTGAAACATACGAGATCTGATGCCGTTTTTTTAGGAAAATTCTAGCTAGCTAGTTAGTAGAGCTAGATAATGCAAATTTGAATTAAATTGCCTATATCATGGTTGGGGATTTTACATATTTAGGATATTTGGAACTTTCTGAGAAGATTTGTATTATATCTTCCTTTTCTAAAATTTCATCTTCATGGACTTTTTTGCTGTGAACGTTGACGGAAGTGACGTCAAAGGAGGAATCTGTAAAGTGGTTTTTGTATAGACAAATTCCTCTTTTGACGTCACTTCCATCAACTTTAACGGCATAAAAGTCCATGAAGATGAAATTTTAGGAAAGGAAGATATATTAGAAATCTTCTCAGAAGGTTCCAAATATCCTAAATATGTAAAATCTCCAACAATGATATAGGGGGTGGGGGTGGTGACGGTTTCCCTCTATTCAATGCTGAGTAAACGTGGAAATGAGCGCCTTTTTATATCGGTCGTCACCAATATTGACAATATTGACTGTACGTACAGAGTGGAAAACTGTCTTGATTGTAGGACACGGCTATAATGATTGTTTCCCATATGCATGCCTGATCGTTTGATGCGCGCGATTGCCTCGTCACGTGCCTTGAGTCATCGAGATGCGCATTTTGCCACGAGCTTCGTTTGTTGTGACAGCAATATATCACGCGCCGGTTTGCAAAAAATGTTTAAAAAAAAGCTTCTTGAGTGAAGCATATAACGTCTTATAACGTAGGGCAATGTCTTATGACGTACATGTATTGTAACGGAACGTCTTATAACGTAGCGTTACATCTTACAACGTAGCGCATTGTCTTTATATGGTGTATCTTATTAATCTTAACATCGTAGCGTAACGTCTTACAACGTAGCGCATTGTCTTTATATGGTGTATCTTTACTATCTTATTAATCTTAACATCGTAGCGTAACGTCTTATAACGTAGCGCATTGTCTTTATATGGTGTATCTTATTAATCTTAACTTTGTAGCGGAACGTCTTTTAACGTAGCGCAATAGTGTGTAGCGTTACATCTTACAACGTAGCGCATTGTCTTATGATGTATCTTAACTTTGTAGCGGAACGTCTTACAATGTAGCGCATTGTCTTATGATATATCTTAACGTTGTAGCGGAACGTCTTATAACGTAGCGCAATGTCTTATGATATATCTTAACATTGTAGCGTTACATCTTACAACGTAGCGCATTGTCTTATATATGATCAGGGCGCTATAAAACACGGGCGGGGAAACGGCAATGGGAGCCCTGATCTATGTGTGATGCGCGTACCCCCCGCATATATCACTTCGAGCTTCGATTTAATTTCATTTTCGAAAGTAGAAGAAACCATGAGCGAAGAAAACTGAGACGGCTGAAAGAAGATGCTAAGAAACCTCCGCATTAAAAATTACAGTAATGATGAAAAAAAAAAAGATTCACTATAATTGCATGTTATGGCTGATTCAGATACCTCAAGACGAAGCCGAAGACTGTACCTGTGGTCTGTGAAAGTCAAACCTCCATGCTACCAAGTATATGTGTCGTTTCCAGCTTTTTTTAAGTCGTAATCTTGCTTTGTTTGCTCTATAAATGTTATTTTGATGAACTATATACCTCCTATACATACTACTTATAGTCTTGAAAGACTTGAATGAATCTCAAACTTTAGGAGCTTCAAAAAAAATAGTCAAACTTCAAGCGACTGTATCTTATTACTGTAATCTATAAATAATGGACTTGACTGATCAGATGTGTTTAAAACGGAGACAGAAGTAGATGGTAAGAGACACTTCAGTACTCTTTTTGTATGTAAAATATCTATAACTATATTATCGTACGTTGTTGGTCACTTGTGCTGTAGCTACGGATTTGACTAGAGTACTGTCTTCGGCATTCGACAACTGTAATATAATTTTCAGATATAAGCTTAGTATGATCGAATTTTGTCTCCAAAATGCAATAATTGTAGTTACCAGTTTCTCGTACACATATATAATGTTAATCTGCATGCATGGACGTAAGAGTGTTGTTTAGTTTCATGTTTTTTTCTTTAAGTGTTATGATATTATCTAAACAAAATGTGCTGAACTGCATAAGATTGTTTACTCTGGATATAAACACAAAGCCGAAAACGTTCTCGATTTTTATTGTTTCTTTTAAATGCTTTCCAGCTAAAATTTGAGCAAGCCTGTTGTTAACGTCTATAGTATTTCTGTGGACATAAAATTTGGCAAACAAAGAATACTATAATCTTGTTTTTACCGTCGTAAACTAGCTTGAGTCGCATGCAGACATAGTAATGCAGACTTGCAGTAAACTTTGGCATTTTTATTTACATCATTTGGTTGAAATTTGTTTTAAAAGTTCTCCTCGTATGTTTATAAACACTATTGGCAACAGGGTTTTCGTACTGTGTATATATTCATGTGATTGCTCTTTAAAAGAAGCAAGGGGTTTTAAACTTGAAAGTGTTAGCAGTTTCTCAGTTTATAAAGCTATAGTCAGTGACGAGAATGGAAAAGAAAATTTTCAAAAATGGGTTGGCGAAATGTCAATTTTACGAAAAAAGCACAAAAAAGCACGTTCGGTGACTATGTCACTTCGAAAGCCTATTTAATTGTCTTTACGTTGGTGTATTCAAATTCACTTTTGTTAACCGATTCGCAGAGAAAACATGATTTTAACGGCGTGCGCCCTTCAAAAATTGTAAATTTTTAGGAATTTTTTCAACTCTCCCGATAAACAATTGTGCTTTTATTAATCTAAAATAAATCCTTGACAATATATAATTAAAACAAATTTAATCTGAAGGAGTTACTTGTTTTTTATTTGTGTTTCTAATGGTAGTAATAAGTTTTCTTCCTTTTCAAAAAGAGGAATTTATCTCGAGTACTCTTTATCTTTTTGGTCGCCATTCAAATTGTGTTTTTGTTGATTTTCAGAGCCCAAGCGCGCTCGTGCCAGTCCTTTGATGCATCACACATAGCTCGCCAAATTATATGCGCGTTTCCCCGCCCGTGTTTTATAGCGCCCTGATATGATGTATCTTAACTTTGTAGCGGAACGTCTTATAACGTAGCGCAATGTCTTGTGATATATCTTAACATTGTAGCGTTACATCTTACAATGTAGCGCAATGTCTTATAATATATCTTAACTTTGTAGCGTTACATCTTACAATGTAGCGCATTGTCTTATGATATATCTTAACTTTGTAGCGTTACATCTTACAATGTAGCGCATTTTCTTATGATGTATCTTAACTTTGTAGCGGAACGTCTTATAACGTAGCGCAATAGTGTCTTATGATATATCTTAACATTGTAGTGGAACGTCTTACAATGTAGCGCAATGTCTTATGATATATCTTAACATTGTAGCGTTACATCTTACAACGTAGCGCATTATCTTATGATATATCTTAACTTTGTAGTGGAACGTCTTACAATGTAGCGCAATAGTGTCTTATGATATATCTTAACATTGTAGCGTTACATCTTACAATGTAGCGCATTGTCTTATGATGTATCTTAACTTTGTAGCGGAACGTCTTTTAACGTAGCGCAATATATAGTGTCTTATGATATATCTTAACATTGTAGCGTTACATCTTACAACGTAGCGCATTATCTTATGATGTATCTTAACTTTGTAGCGGAACGTTTTTTAACGTATAGCGTTACGTCTGACAAAATAGTGCAATGTCTTATGATGTATTGTAACATCGTATAACAGAAGATCTTATATAGCCAAATGAAACGTCTGATCTTATGCAATAAAAATTAAGTTTGTTTAATATGAAAGGACTCGTAAAATAGTGATAGAAGATCTTTTACAACTTTATCGTGTCTTTCTTCGTTTGCAAGATATTTCAATTTGTTTAATATGTAAATGAGATGGGCTCTGACGTCAGGAGCATGGTTCAGTATTTTTACACAAAGCAACATCAGTTATGAAATGTTCAGTGTCACAAGGCGTTTTTATGTGCACAGTTTCAAGTGATTTCGTTGAACAAATTTAGAGATATAAAACTGCTATAGAGATATAAAACATGCTGCGTGTGAAAATACTGTACCCTGCTCTTGACGTCAGAGACCATCTCATTTAATATTAAACAAATTGAAATATCTTGAAAACGAAGAAAGATACAAAAAAATTGGAAAAGATCTTCTATTACAGTTTTATGAATTCTTTCAAATTAGACAAACTTAATTTTTGTTGCCAATCTCCTTTTAACACGTCAAGTTTTGTCATTTCGCGCCTGACTCTAATATGTCGAGCGATGTCCTTGCTGTGATCTCTTTATTACACTAATTACCACTGACCTTACACTTTGTAGTTGGTAGTAACACTTCAGAGTGAAGAACACATATGTGAAGAGTACAAGAAGAGTTCTTCCAAACAGCTGCATAGTCATACTTCATATTCGACACAACAGGAATTCTGTCTTTATTCAAAGAAAATACAAGTTCAACTACCAATCCCAATAACAGCCACACCAGAATTTACATCTGATATTGGTAAGTGTGACTTCTGTTAGGCATTCCTTTTCCTCATATATATTGGGGCAATAGTTACACACACCACTCAAATGATGCCATGCAAGACGACCGATTGGCACACTTTTGACACCCAACCCTTTGTGTTCAAACTCATTACATGCAGTGGCATTAATTATAAGCATTTGTTCCCTGGGCTTTCTGAGTATCAATTAAGTTATGTAAATAAGCTACGCTATGTACAGATATTATTAAAGGGTATTGGCAACAAAAATTAAGTTTGTCTAATTTGAAAGAACTCATAAAATTGTAATAGAACATCCTTTACAACTTTTTCGTATCTCTCTTCGTTTTCAAGATATTTCAGTTTGTTTAATATGTAAATGAGATGGTCTCTGACGTCGGGTGTGGGGTAAAATATTTTCACATGTAGCAAAACCAGTTATATCTCTAAGTTTGTTCAGCGAAATCATTTGAAACTGTGCACATAAAAACTCCTTGCGACGCTGAACATTTCATGTTAGATATGTAAGTGATTTTGCTCTGTATGAAAATATTTTACCCCACTCCTGACGTCAGAGACCATCTCATTTACATATCAAACAAATTGAAATATCTTGAAAACGCAGAAAGATACGAAAAAGTTGTAAAGGATCTTCTATTACAATTTTATGTATTTTTACGTACCCAGACCCGCACGTTCCCATGAGCGATTTGCGACTGAACATTACTTGATACTTTGTCGGAATATCTGAATTTTCTATATATTTATTTTCTGTGTTTAGTGGATGTGCGATGGAGATTGCATTTCGAATTTTACCTCGCCACCTCTGTAGTATCTCACAAACGTTGTGCCAAAAATACAAAACAGGAGGCCGGAGAACTGTCCAGTGTTTGGGAAGGGCCATCATCATTGGACATTGAACCTATGACATGGGATCTTCCGGTCAAGATAGTCCCTTGTAATCCGATGCATGCGTCTGCTATCTCGCTTTTACGAACAGCATCGTCTTCCGTATTTTGAAATAAGATAATACAAATATTTTGTTTAAAGGGCATATGACACAAAAACCAAGTTTGTCTTATTTAAAAGAAGAATTAAAATGATAAAGTAACATATTTTGCAGTTTTTCGTTTTCTAGCTTCGTTTTTGAGATATTTCAGTTTGTTTCTGCATGTCATGCATATGTTGTGTTGTGATCATAGAAATAATAGACCAATATTATTTCTATTGTTGTGGTGTACTAACTACTTAATAATCGAGAGTGAGGTCTTTACGGTAAAATATTAAACCGAGGTTAGCGAGGTTAATACGTTCAAGACCGAGGTTTAATATTTTACCGTAAAGACCGAACGGTCGAGGTTATTAAGTAGTTTATTATATGGCACTTTTTATTTCAAATTATTGGTCTTCGCTTCCTTTAACTTCGTCAAAACACCGAACTAGTGTTATTTTCTTCTGTTTCTTTCTCGTCTGGATACTAGAATTTACTTTTATAATGTTCATCGTCATCTATTTCATCTATTTTCGCCGTTTTTCGGCAATAAAAGTTTCTTATTAGGATTTTTTGTTTGTTTCCAATCGTAGGGCATTAACAATTTTCATAATGCCCGTGGGCATTACGGAGAAATCTCGCCCCGTCAGCAACCAATCACAGCGCGTGATTTTACCGGAAATAATCCGTGCCATAACCAGAGAAGGTTATATATCTTTGCCATTTATATCAAACGAAATCACTTGAAATTTTACATTAATAGCATTTTACATAATAGCAAAGATATATAACTTTCTTCGATGCGTCATTATTATATATACGTGTATATGCCACAACATGTGACATTTACATATCAATAAACTAGCTGAAATATCTTAAAAACGAGGCAAGGAAACCAAAAACTGCAGAAGGTGTTACATATACTGTTTAATAAACGAGCAGGAGTGTTTTATCAGATATTTAAAAAACTCATTAATAATTCATGAGGAAAACACAAAAGAAATCAATACCGTAGCAGAGGTTGTAAATCGGATACAGAATCGTCCTGATTTACATAAACTTTAGCTTCGATTTTCTCGGCTAAAATAGAGTATATCGCTAAAATAGTTGGTGAACTTGATTACTTAGATGCATTTGTATTTTAAGTAAGATACAGCATTCGCAGCCGATCTGTATCTGATTTACTACGGCTCGCCTTGTAAATCAGATACAGATCGGCTGCTCATGCTGTATCTATTACATAAAGACACGAGGCGAAGCCGAGTGTCTTTATATCTGATAAAACACGAACTGCGAGTTTATTGAACGGCTTAAAAAAACGAACCACTTGGTAAGTTCATTGGCGTAGTAAGTTTGAAAAATAACCTTGTCTAAGCCGAGAAAATCAAAGCTAAAGTTTATGTAAATCAGGAGGTATCTTTATCACATATAAAGACACGATATACGGTCATGATTTTCTTTTGTGTTTTCCTCATGAATTATTAATGAGTTTTGAAGTTGTTATTCAAGTTGTATATAGTTAAAATATGAGCGGCCGATCTTTATGGGCATTTACAATGGCGAGCCTAATTTACTTATCAAATTCTAAGTGTACATGATGAATACTTTGTTTAAGAGTTGTAAGAAACGTTAGATGAAGATCATTTTAACTCAGAATGTTTTAACAGTATTTACAAACACCTGATTAAACATTCATTTCTTTTGAATTTTCCTTATGAATTATTAATGATTTGATAAGTAATACTTATCAGTAATACTTATCAAATTCATTAATAATTCATGAAGAAAATTCAAAAGAAATGAATGTTTAATCAGCATCTTTAACTACGGATAAAACATTGATTAATAAAACATCAAGGTTTTATCAAAGTTAATAGGCACTAGTGCCTCGATAAAGATCGGCCGCTCATATTTTAACTATCACTTAAAACACGTACTGCATGCGAATGTTTTAAATAGCTTCAAAAACGACCCATTTGGTAAGTTCATTGAAAAATAACGTTGTCTAAGCCGATAAAATCAAAGCTAAAGTTTGTGTAAAACAGGAGTGGTACTGGTTTTCTTTCCTTGTGAATTATTAATGAGTTTTTGAAGTGTTTTTAAGACAAACTTAATTTTCGTGTCATATGCACTTTATAAATTCTAGCGAATTATGCTCAAAAGAGACTATATTTTTGGAATTTTTTACTTATATACACTTTCCTAAACCGTACATCCAGCCGACAATTTCAAGAAATAAAGAATGAACGATGAACTGAAAAATGTCATCTCCGCGAATATATGTCATTTTTCAGTTTATTTTTTAGCACTTTCAAAAGGGATGGTCGGTACGAAAATGTCACTATTATCTGTTCAAAAGATGCATGGCTGTAAGATTATAGAAATTATTGTATTCAGATGTAATAATGTAAAGTTCAGCTTTTTTCCCTTTTGTGGTAGTGATATAGCCAAACTTGCAGTACTGTATGTCCTCTCTCCTCCGCAGAGGTTAAATTTCGGAGATTGGAGGTTTCGGGGGTCGTCGGAGATGCTCGGAGGCGTCAGCTGGACATAAGTAGTGCGGGCGAAACTAGTCCAACGGAAAATTATGTACAGCTGACGATTTCGACGCATCTCCGACGATCCCCGACATAGCCGATCTCCGAAAGAACCTCTACGGAGGAGAGAGCTGTATGTCTTGCATATAGTCATGTAAGCTATGGTCTGGAAACTTGACGACCCCCAAAGCGCGGTAGATACGGTCCTCGCCGTGCAAAAATCTTTCGTTTTTTTCTTGGGAAAATGAAATGAAAATTAAGGGTTTTTATATTTTCTAGATTTCCTGAATGCGATAAATAATGGCTTTAATCTTAAAATTTCGGTAGTATTTTTAAAATTTGCAAGAAACGTGTGGCAGTTTCGTCGAATTACACAATAACAATGGTTTCTCGCTCTTTTTTGTTTGGGAGCTGGCGCAGGCGTAAAACGTTCGGACAGCGGTGTTTTACGTCGTATAGTTTAACTCATTTTCATATCAAAACAAATCTAAGGGGATGTTTACATGGAGGAGGTCAACTTTTTATTTTACCATAGTTAATAGAAACTAAACATGGTTTGGAAGCTCAACAAAAGTCATTGTTTTATGTTTTTGTTCAGGTTTATGGAAATTTGTTACAACATGGTTACTGTAGCCTGCTTGCAGCCCGAAATTTCTTCTAAACCCGGAAATTACGGTCTGCTGAACTGCGACGCTAATCGTGTTCCGTGACGTATTAATTACACGATTATAAGTAACTGCGTGTGATTGGTTCAACTGCACAAATACAGTAAGAAGCCTTATGATTCGCTTGTTTCGTATAACTTCTCCAAAAACATGGCGTTCCAATCGTCAAGCCAATCGTCCAAATATTGATCGCTGGAATAGTGCCTTAGAAATAGTTTGTTATACGTTTAATTTGAAGGAACTTTATCCTGAACAAGTAGAGGCGTTGGAGAAATACTTTTCAGGCCAACATGTTTATGTTAACCTGCCGACCTCGTTTGGAAAATCTTTGATTTTTCAAGCAATTCCACTGGTTGCTGACATCGTAAATCTACGACCCAAAAATACAATCATTGCAGTCGTGATTTCTCCGTTGAAATCGCTTATAGAAGAACAAGTTTCTTACCTGAATAGTTTAAAAATACCTGCTGTTTGCATCACGGACGAATCCAAAGATATTGTGGATGTTTATGCTTCGCCCGAGTGTTTAGAAGAAATTTCGGGCTGCGAGCAGGCTAGGTTACTGAACAATATTGTGTTTTCTGTATGATGAAGTAATCATCCAATAGAGCGTTTTCACTCACGTGATCGGTGGCCGCATTGGGGTGGTGAAACAATACGAAATATTTGAATAAGAAAGAGCTAATTCCCATACCGTACACCAATATGGCCGCCATTTCATTGTTTTGGTACACCAATATGGCCGCCGTGACGTCAGATAAAAACGCTCTATAGCAACGTTTGTGTTCAATCACTCAACCGTACTGTTTAAATATTAATAAAGCTAAAACAAAGGATTTGTGCACCTTCGTGTACCTTTCAACATGAATCGTAGCTCGATTGTTAACCGCTTTGAAGTTTGCCGGGTTTCCAAACCATGTTTATTTTCTATTAACTATGATTTTACAAGTTGCGTTTGTTCATGTATTTGTTATAAATACAAATCTGTGTTTGCGAATACATGATTTCGGGCTTCGTGAGAGAGCTGCACAAGTCGTTAACGCGAGGTGAAATCCAGTCCTCTCTAGACATAAATAAGTCGAGAGCGAAGTGATTTTCAAAGATTTCGGCCGAGTTTTCAGACCATATTTCGATTGACTTATGCTTCATGTAGTCCCATCAATATTAATAATATTTTATTTCGCAAGTTAGGAAGTTCATATATAGTATATATAGTTTACTCATTCAACACAACGCAATACTGAACACAACAAATGGTCGTATTTTGGTATTCTCTTTTTAGCTATAAAATATTACATTCTGTTTTCTTAGCAAATATCTATACATATACCTTTATTTAAATTACATTGTGGTACTATATACAGTACATGCGGTGCATGAAAATAAAATTATTCCAAACAAAATGTGTGTGAAAAAAACAAACTGCATTAGCAAATTTAAATCTATACTTGGCTTTTATTCACTGACCAATGAATGTTTTTAACCCTTCCATGCGCATCGTCGTTGTCGAACAACTTTATCTTTTTACACTGTCTAACGCCAGACGATTTCACCATGGATAGTAAAATGAGTGGATTGGAAACTAATAGTCACGTGAGGTGTTTCCAGGCCGCCGATTGGCTGAAAAGCGTTTTTCTTTGCTCGAGAGATGTTGAAACCTAGTTGCAAATTGTGATGTCACGAATGGCGTGAGTACGCTTGTTTTACTGAGGTTTTTAGTGAACTTTTCTTCAAATTCTTCATATCCTCACATTCAGATGACTATGTTGACGTTTCAAATGATTTTATCGCCTTACAAACCTGCCTAAGCCACAATCGAGCGTTCGGGGTAAGCGTTGTTGATCTTTGTTTTGATGATTCCTGTGTTGTTTTGAAGAAACTGGCATCCCCAAATTGTGCTTTGTTTTGCTCGGAATTTGGGATGCATATTTTAACTAGTAAACCTTGATATCTTCTTTTAAAATGAGTAAGAATAGACGGGCATTTTGTCGTATTGTGGCTTTGTCGTATTTACAGACAATTCGATTATCATTTTAGGCTGTATTAATCCCAAACTTTGAATATACTCGGGTTTTTTAAGCTTGTCAATTGCAACCAGGTTGTTATGCTCACGCCATCAAGTTTCCAATCCAGTCTTTTTACTATCCATGATTTCACTCGTCAAGGGGAGAAATCCCCTCGACAGGCACGCGCGGAGGAGCTCCTCAAAAAATCGTGTTTTTTTCTCGTTTTGATTGCATCAAACTGGAATCCTAACTCATTTAAGACTTTCTAAGAGCATCGTGAACCAATTTTGGGGGTATAAAGAAGTTCTACAACTGTGAGTAAAGACTTTATTAAGTATTTCCTAACATTGCTGGAGCAGATTTTATTATAACGTTATTTTTCGCAAGCCCGTTAACTGGTTACGCTTGCGCACGGCCACGTGGTTTGACGTCGTCATCAACGGTCAACGAACGCAAAAGGAACGCAACGAAATCCGCGCGGCAACGATCTTCTATGTGTTACTTCAAACTTTGAACTTTGATTGTATACGTGTTTCGTGGGGCGTAAACTGGAACTGATGTACGTGTCTCAACTTTGGAAACTACAGAACCTCCTGTTGGCCTTTCTACTTGTTTTCCTGTTTTTATTTCTCCCGATATTTCTGCAGCAACAAACTCCTTCAAAACTAACTACTGATAACTATTCATGCCGAAACACTTCTCCGCTACCTGTTTTTATCACCCGCGTCTACGTATTAACGTCAAGTGATTTAAAGTAAAGTTATAATTCGTGGGTTATTTAAATAACCTGGAAAAAATTTCTGAAACTAAATAAACTGGACATATTATGCCTTGAAATCCTTCATTCTACGATACCGATAAATTTCAAACGAATTTATGTAGTTTGTCTATTTCTAGTTTTTTATATTTATGTATTTTTAATTCCTACGGGGGAGCGCCTCGCATGGTTCCTCGAGTCCCGTTCGCGCTCTTCCCGTTTGGATATTGTAAAGTATCCAATAAAGTTGTTAAGAGAAGAGAAGAGAAGAGAAGAGAAATCTTGGAAAGCCATGTATGCATGAAACGGTTAAAGGAAAATTTTAGTTTGTTATCATCATCGTCGGGTGTTCTGCCGAAGGCAGGTCCCTCATGCACGACATAGCTCCCTATCTTCTGCGTCTCGCTTCGTACTAAAATAACTTCTGCCATCCTTGATGTCATCCATCATCATTATTTTCTTTCTCCCTCTTGGTCGTTTTTCTTCCATTCTACCTTCAAGCACATCTTTCAGCAGTCCATCGTCTTTCAACACATACCCAGTCCACCTTTTGTTTCTCATCTTGATAGCTTCTCTCAGCTTGCGGGTCTCCCCAATACTGAGTAAGACATCCGTTCGTAACCTTTCCTCTCTGCTTTCTCGAGGGTCTAATATATATTTTTTCATCACAGGCAATCCTAGTCTGCTGCAGACTGTCCGCTCCCCCCCCCCCCCCCCCCCCCCCCCCCAAAGGCGTCGAGAGATGGTCTGCAATCTGCACGCAGACTAAAGGCTCTTTTCCACTCATTGCAGAAACTAGTTCGCAGCTTGCTGCGAGTACACGCGTAAAAACGCACAACTTGTTCACGGTTGTCAACAAGCGTGAACAATGTTGTGCTGCTCGCCGTGAACAATGTGCTGCTCACCGTGAACAAGTTGTCAACAAGTTGTTCACTTATGGTTCGAACAACTTGTTCACGGATAAATCAGCAGTCATGAACAAGTTGTTCCAACAGCACATTTTTATAGCCAACAACGTTGTTTGCACATGATACAACATGTTGTAACAGCATGACGAAATAACAACGATGAACAACAATGTTATAACAATGGTGAACATGGTTGATGTATCAACACGTTCTTCGGTTGTTACAACATGCGTGAATAACGGTTGTTGTTTCATCAAGCTGTAACAACTTGTTGAAACAATGATGATCAATGTTGTTCACATATGTTAACAAGTTGTTACAGCATTGTTCAGGCAACAATGCTGTAACAACTTGCGAGATTATTACGCGTGTACTTGTATCTCATTAAAAAGAACTCACAACGAGAAAACAAGCACTGAGAATTGTTTTTATAATTATATGCAAACACTCGCAGCGAGCTGCGAGCTGGTTTTTGTAGTCGAGGAGGAGAAGCGAAAAAACGTCGACCACGTAGCACCCCCACTACACAATAGTTTTTACTCCAGATTATAACTAGGCTGATACCCATAGAACGGGGCTGCCCAAATGGCGGACCGCGGTCCGAATCCGGACCTTTGGTAAATATTTTGTGGACCTCGAGCTAAACCAAATTTGCTGGACATTCCGACACAAAAGTTAAAAATATAAGCATACTACCAAAAAGATAAAGTAGGTAATTTGTGCATGGTTTCTTTGTCAATATTGTAACATATTCTGAAATGCCCCCTTCGTAATTTTCATGCTCATCTTTTTAAAACACAAATGAATAGTCGAGTCTTACTTTACAATGTTTACCCTAGCAAATTCACACATGCGCAAACGTTTGGCAGCGGAGTTACCAAAGCCTGGGTACGAGGTTGTACCATAAAACATGGCCGCCAATGCGAAGAAAAGAAAAGTAGACCTTGAAAACAGGGTTTTTAACCCAGAATGGAAATATGTATTAAAATGTTGAGTTAAACTGCTTTAAGACTTTTATATTTTTTAGCCCTCAAAATACAGGAAATGCCATTTCAGAGACCCGAAATTCAAAAAATTTCCGGGCGGGATGCCCCCGGACCACCCTACAATGGTGTCATCACATACTGGACCACTGAGTCGTACTCACAAATTGTGGGGTCAGTGGCCTGCTACATAGAGGGGGTGGGTGGTCCTTACATTGACAGACTTAAAGTGCACATGAAACGAAAATTAAGTTTGTCTTATTTGAAAGAACACTTAAAATGATAGAGTAACATCTTTTGCAGTTTTTCGTTTCGTTGTTGAGATATTTCAGTTTGTTTGAAATGTAAATTAAACAACTTGACGTCACATGTGCATAATGAGTTATCAGAGAAGGTTATATATCTTTGCTATTATCAAACATAATCACTTGAAAATTCCTGACACTTGAAAATTACACACGCACATACTTCCTTCGAATTAAGTTTGGTTAGATAATAGCAAAGATATATATAACCTTCTCTGATAACTCATTTAATATGCACATGTGACGTCAATGGACCTTATGCATTAAAGCAAAGCATGCTGGGAGTTTAGTTACACAAATAAATTTTGGAAGATGGCGACCGCTTCCTTCGAATAGGAGCCGTGAAGCATTTAGTTAAATTTGTAGATGATTTTTTTCTTCTGAAGATTTAATAAAGGTTTTTATCAATTCTAAGTGGCTTGCTTTGTGTTTTTGTGGAATTGTGGATGTGGAACTGCCATATTTTTCAAAATATTCATCATTGCGGGGAAGAGATAATTTCGTTCGATGAAGACGGCTCTGATAACTATTTGAGATTTTACACGTTTGAAAGGTAGGTACTTACATAGATTTCTTTTAAGGTAACTAAGTCCACAGTCATTCACTATTCCCAACTGCTAGAACTGCAATCGGCTTCTATCTGACTCTTCTGGGTTCAAAAATCATGTTTCAACTACCACATCTCTTCACGCACGATTTGATCAAGACTCAAGAGTTCTATTTCTAAACCAATTTAAAACATTGAAGTCTTTGGCGCAAAAATAACCGGTTTGACCAACTTAATTTTTTCGCTTTTTCCTCTGTTTCGTAAACGTCGAAGTATTTTCAGCTCTGTGTGCGATTTTTTGCTTTGTTTTCTTCTTCGATAACCTATAGCCCAGCGACAAACACTTTTCACTACTTGTAAACACGAAGTGTGCTCAACTTGGATTGAATTTTCGTCTGGCTTTTTAATCATTTTGTTGGAAATGGAGAAAGCATAATGTGGACGAGAGTGGACAATTTACCACTATTCACCCATGCATGAGTTCATATTGAAGCAACATTTGATAATAGACATCACTGGAAAACATGGAAACCACCAAATGCTCACTTGTAAGCACTGATGCAAGAAGTCTGGCTACCAAGAAACTGGTAACAGAAGTAAAAGTTAAAGCCAATATTATGAAAGGTGAAGAATGCTATTTTCTTGTAAAAGGCACTGTCCATAGAAACTGAAGTCACTGGATAGATGTACCAACAACAGGAATTCTTCCAGATTGACTCAAGCCGCACCAATCAGAAGCCCCCATTCATGGGTGACCAAAGGTTTTTCAAAGCACCGGAGTCTGTCCACAAGCATTTCCTCCACCTTCATACCCAGACTACTTAGCAACACTTGCTATGCAAGCAACACTTGCTATGCAGGCTACATGTACCTCCCCTACTGCTACACCACATGGATTACTTTCAGAATGGGTCAAATAAAAAGTGGGGTCAAAAAAAAAGCAAGCTGGACTTGCACATAGCCATGGTGTTTCTAAATTTACTAAAAATCCACACTGGATGCATGCATTAATAGATTTGCCTTCACCTATTACTTTTTCTACATACCGTATTTCTTCTATTAAGCCCCCTCCCTCTATTAAGCCCCCCTCATTCAGTGAAAAATAAAAACAAAGGCCCCACCCGCCCTCCCTCTATTAAGCCTTCCCATAACATGACATGAAAAATAATTAAATATTTTACTTTTATTTATAGAGATATAATACTTGTAACTTAATTGTATTGTTATAATAAAATTGCTTGACTAAACCAAGACGTTCCACTTTAAATAAAATAGCTCCATTAACAGAAAATCGGTTACAGATGGTTTTAGAAATTTGGAAAATTAAATAATCCCCCTCCATCTATTAAGCCCCCTCCCTCTAATAAGCCCCCTCTCTTGATGGTCCAAAATTAATAAGCCCCCTGGGTGGCTTAATAGAGGAAATATGGTATGTCAACACTGCAATTTCTTCATTGTCTTTCCCCTGAAAGACATGATGCAGGACCCATGGCTGACAAATTGTTCTTAAACTGCTAGTTGTTGAGTATAAACTTTGGGTAGATGCTTTGTTGTCTGTTCATCATGAGGCCAAAATTTGAAGCAGTTAACATACATGTAGTCTTCTTTCCATAAACCCAAAACTGCTTTTTGACTTTAGTTCAATGTCCTTCAATTTTCTTTTGAAGCATATAGTTTCTCTTTAACAAATGGGACAAATTCAGGTTTGGTAAATATTTAGTGCTGTCAGTGAAAGTACAGTGTTGTATGTTTTGCAAAATTGTATTCCTAATTTGAACATTAAACAGCTGACTAGCTTTAAAATCTGCTTCTGACCAGTAAATTTCTTTTTTGATGGCATACCCTTGAGAAAATCACTGCAGTCACGTGGTTGACATTTATTTGATTCAAGCAGTCCTTCAAAATATAAAGATGTCCCAGCCTTGGTCAAACCATCTTTTAGTTTTTTTATGTCTGAATCATTGAGTTGTCTTACAATGATGGAGCTGACTTGCATGGCTCTTCTTTTATTAATGTTTTGTGCTGTGCTGTTGCTTTACTAAATTTAATCATCAAATAGTACTGCAGTTTTAAGTTCTTCTTTGCTGGGGACATGCCATTGTACTGTAGTAGCAGCTGAGTGCATGTTACTGTAAATAAATCATCAGGGGACCTCTGTTGCCTCAAGCTGTATGAACTAAGAAGTCGAGCAGTTGTAATATTAAAGCAGCTACATGTTTGTAGCAACCACCTAGACCTACCTTGCATAAACAAACAAGATCTGTTGCCAGTGAAACCTTCACTGTTTCCTGGTGTAAGTGAACATAAACATCATATTGTATTTTCTTCATGGAAGCCTTCCTTGGTACATCTATCCAGTGACTTCAGTTTCTATGGACAGTGCCTTTTACAAGAAAATAGCATTCTTCGCCTTTCATAATATTGGCTTTAACTTTTACTTCTGTTACCAGTTTCTTGGTAGCCAGACTTCTTGCATCAGTGCTTACAAGTGAGCATTTGGTGGTTTCCATGTTTTCCAGTGATGTCTATTATCAAATGTTGCTTCAATATGAACTCATGCATGGGTGAATAGTGGTAAATTGTCCACTCTCGTCCACATTATGCTTTCTCCATTTCCAACAAAATGATTAAAAAGCCAGACGAAAATTAAATCCAAGTTGAGCACACTTCGTGTTTACAAGTAGTGAAAAGTGTTCGTCGCTGGGCTATAGGTTATCGAAGAAGAAAACAAAGCAAAAAATCGCACACAGAGCTGAAAATACTTCGACGTTTACGAAACAGAGGAAAAAGCGAAGAAATTAAGTTGGTCAAACCGGTTATTTTTGCGACAAAGACTTCAATGTTTTAAATTGGTTTAGAAATAGAACTCTTGAGTCTTGATCAAATCGTGCGTGAAGAGATGTGGTAGTTGAAACATGATTTTTGAACCCAGAAGAGTCAGATAGAAGCCGATTGCAGTTCTAGCAGTTGGGAATAGTGAATGACTGTGGACTTAGTTACCTTAACAGAAATATATGTAAGTACCTACCTTTCAAACGTGTAAAATCTCAAATAGTTATCAGAGACGTCTTCATCGAACGAAATTATCTCTTCCCCGCAATGATGAATATTTTGAAAAATATGGCAGTTCCACATCCACAATTCCACAAAAACACAAAGCAAACCACTTAGAATAGATAAAAACCTTTATTAAATCTTCAGAAGAAAAAAATCATCTACAAATTTAACTAAATGCTTCACTGCTCCTATTCGAAGGAAGCGGTCGCCATCTTCCAAAAGTTATTTGTGTAACTAAACTCCCAGCATGCTTTGCTTTAATGCATAAGGTCCATTGCAAAGTGTTTAATTTACATTTCAAACAAACTGAAATATCTCAACAACGAAGCAAGGAAACGAAAAAGTGCAAAAGATGTTACTCTATCATTTTAAGTGTTCTTTCAAATAAGACAAACTTAATTTTCATTTCATGTGCACTTTAAGTCTGTCACTGTAAGGACCACCCCCCCCCCCCCTATGTAGCAGGCCACTGACCCCACAATTTGTGAGTACGACTGACCTAGCAATGTTCTACGGGTATCAGCCTATTATCTGGAGTCAAAACTATTGTGTAGTGGGGGTGCTACGTCGTCGACGTTTTCTCGCTTCTCTTCCTCGAATCGAGGCTTGTACTCAACCTCGTACCCAGAGCCTTCTCTGCTTTCAGGCTTGTACTCCGCCTTTAGATTAGGGTTGTGCGGGTTGACAGTATGACATGCAGTTGAGGCGCTTTGAATGAGTTTATGAGAATTCGGTTATAATTAATTCGGGAAAATATTGAGTTGAGACTTGTAACAGCATTCTTTGAACGGCCGTAGTTGAGCCATGTTCCCTCAAGTTACTCAAAGTATATAAAACAATATGAAAGATAAACGGTTAAAAGTAAGTTTATTTTATAGATTTAACGAAAATACGGCAATATTTTTCAAATTATAACCGAATTCTCAAAAGCTCATTCAAAGCGCCTTACTGTCAACCCGCACAGCCCTAATCTAAAGGCGGAGTACAATTCTGGCCTGACTGTGTTTTCATTCAAATCTAGCGGTTAATTATTTAGCCTGCGTGCAGTCAGTGGCTGGCGGGTCAAGGGGAGGGCACTTTGGGCAAGTGCCAGGGCCCCCGCGCTTTTAGGAGGCCCCACAGGATTTTGGGGCCTTCAAATAAATATAAATATCTTAGAAATAGAACCAGAGATCTGAGAAATGTAGGTTGAGTACCATATAGATAAACACAAACATTTTTACAAGATAGATATTCGCTTTTTTTAATTAATTTTCTCCGATTTTTCAAGTCTCTTTCTGACTTTTTTTTTGGGGGGGGAGGGGGGGCAGATGTGAGTCAGATACTAATGTGCCAGGGGCCCCGCTCGTGCTTGATCCGCCCCTGCGTGCAGTCTCTACCCGGAAAGCGGAAATTCGTTCCCTTTTTTTTATCTTTCTACAGGAATCGAATTTCCGCTTTCCGGGTAGAGACTGCACGCAGGCTATTAATTATTCAGATGAGAAAAGGTAAACTGAAAAAACAAACAGGAATGCCCACTTTGACGTAATTCTCATTACTATTTTGGAAATACAAACCTCAACATAACACTAAAAAAAAAGTTCAAATCAAAAAATATTTTAGCATTCAACCATTCACGTTACATATAGATAAGAATCCATATCAATCAACACTTTAATCAGTATTTGTGCCAAAAGACGTTTACAGTAACAGTTTGAAGCCTGACGACAAGTCTTTAGTATTTTATTCTGGCCAGCGCCAGACGATTTTGTTCAGCACACGGAGAGGTCCAGCCCTCAATGCCTTATTAAGTAGCAGAATTTTTCCGCTATGTCACTTGTTCGGTAAAAAGCGCTCGAAACCTTAAAGTGCCTCTATGGCCTGTGGGATCTTTACATATTTAAATAACTTAGGTTAAAAGAAAATGTTTCCCGAAATTTTTTCTCAAAAATATTAAATCCCCGCCCATTAACAGCGCTTCAAAGTTGGTACCTCTATAACTGTGACCGTGCATTAGGGACATGGTGCGAGTTTACTCTGTGACGTCACGGTCGGAACCGACCTTCTGACTATTTAGTGTGTTTTTGGTATTGTGTCTCTTAAACCTTTATTTAAGCAATGAAAACTTTAGATATATTCATCAATATGTTCCAAGATGGTTCGTCTGACTCAGACTCGGTGGAAGAAATGTTGGTGTTCAGACTGTGACGCAAATGTGACGTAATCTATCAATTAGAGCCCAGGCCCAAGAAAACGGTCTAACTTTCAAAATGGCGCGATTTGGGCTGATTTGGCCAACTTCGGAGCACTGTTAATGAGCGAGCATTTAATATTTTTGAGAAAAAATTTCGGGAAACATTTTCTTTTAACCTAAGTTATTTAAATATGTAAAGATCCCACAGACCATAGAGGCACTTTAAACCTTTTTATTTTAGCATATATTACAGTTAGTTTATTACAGTCTTTACTTTTATGTGCATTTGGGGATTAAGAAACATGTCGAAAGAGAAAAATTGAAAAATACCCTGTCGCTAGTTATGAACGTGGGTATGTCGTGCGTGTATAGTAATCGTTGCGTGAGCACCAAAATGTTGATATTCTATCTCCGGTTACCTGTGTCATTCATATGCAAAATGGTGGATGTCTCTTTTGCCAAAAGTCTTCCGAAAATAGTAAGTAAACGCCTCTCTTTCGTTCATATTTTAGTCTATTTACTATATTGTGTACATCAACTGTCTTAATAAAATTTTAATGTTAACGTATTATTCAATAAAGAAAATATAAGCACTTTATATTTGTGTCACGAGAGAATGGGAGACTAGATCAGTCAAGTCACGCGAATTTTAATATCAGAGTTTCTACGGTTCTTGAAAAACCTGGAAAGTCCTTGAATTAGGAAAATATAATGCCAGGCCTTGAAGATCAATAGAGGTTCTTGAAACTCCTGGAATTCTCCTCCTGTACCTCAGGAATTGGGTGGCTAACCACACGTCCACACTCCTATTTGAGCTCGAAAAATCAGAACAATAAAGTGCTCAAATGTTGCATTCAAAATGCTGGAAATGCCATTTCAGACACAACGGAGGAAGACGGGGCCCTTAGGCATTTTTGGTGTGGGGGCCCTTGTTGTCATGATTTGACTGACATGGGGCGGGGTTGTGGTGGGCTGGGGGCCCCTTGGCCCTTAGTTGTGACCCTAACCCTACCTAATGAGCATTATGCCACTGTATATATATATGTATATATATATACATACCTATAAGGGCACCACAAAATTAGTAGCCTTACAGTTACTGAGTTTGACAATTGTTGGGTCAAAAGTAAGTGAATGGCAAAATAATTTTAAGTAAAATACCATATTTTTCTTTATTAATCCCATTGAGGAGGGGGGGGGGGGGGGGCAGTTTGTCCCACCTCTGGGATTAGCAGCACTGCCATAGAAGAGAGGCCCAACTTTTAATATTGTAAAACATTAACAGCAATATCAAATGTGATCGACAAACACTTTCTAAGATGTTTGCAAGTGCCATGCTGATTGGCTAAATTAAAATAGCAGCTAATATGTGTCTTTTGTTCAAACTTTGCTCTAACACAAACTCGCACCCAGGGTCTTATGAGATAATATCCTGAGTATGAGGTCGTGCTCTAGTGCAGCTGTGGGCTGCCATCTTGGACCTTTATGAAGTGGCCATCAAAAAATAAAAAAAGATGTTTGGCAAATAATTTGGCATTTCTGTACTGACTTTAGTTTTGACTTTTTTGAGGGCTGTAGTTGCTGAGCATTGCATGTAATTGGTTTGAAATCATTACAATAATGATCAATGTATTATGTACTATTTACAGAATGAGCGACTGTTCTGTATCGGGGTATACAGACACGAGGCAAAGCCGTGCCGGTATCCCGAGACAGAAAGGACACAAATTCTGTAAATTACTTCTAAAACAATCTATTTGGTAAGTTCATTGGCGTAGTAATTTTTCTAAAAAAAGACATCTAAGTCGAGAAAATCAAAGCTAAAGTTTATGTAAATCAAGAGGATTGTCATTAAACATGACATGGTTTTCTTTGTGTTTTCCTCATGAATTATTAATGAGTTTTAGAAATAACTATACTGTCAGTATACCTGTAATCAATTTAGACCTGTCACTTGTAATTATTAAAATTTATAGGAGCTGCATGCTCATCTTAATGGCTCAGTCAGCTCAAATACAATACAGAAATTAATCGAATACAAAAAGTCGAGGATGAAAAATGGTTTTATTGTTCCCAAGGAGTGGGAATGTTCAATAACAGGAAATGATAAACGAACATTAGAACAGTGAGTCAGTAATGTTTTTCTAGAAATATACATTTAATAAATTAATAATTAAAAGTTTAATAATTAATTAATTAATAGTTAATAATAATTAAAATTACTAATTATTAATTAATAAGTAACAATTGGCAATTAAAATAAGTAATAAAGTAATTGATAAATTATTGATTTTTGACATGAATTATTAATGATTTAATTGAGAAGTGTATAATGATGAATATTAATAAATTATAATTAATTATTAACAATTAAAAAATTGATAATTTACAATTTATAAGTTAATAAATTAATTAATAAATTACTGAATTATCACATGAATTATAATAATAAATAATTAATAAATTATAATTAATAATAACAATTGCTAATTAACAATAATTAACAATAATTACTAATTAACAATTGATAATTAAAAATTGATTATTAATAATCTATAAGTTAATAAATTGATTAAAAAATAAATTATTACATGAATTATTAATGCATATTTAAGAAGTGTGTATATGTATTGACTTTACTACTGTAAACTAGGTGCTTTATGATGTTCAAAATTGTTCATATATTAGTCGATGACCCACATTCATTAGCAATGGTGAGTTCAATGTGATAATTGTTTAAAATTAACTATTTAAATTATTTAATACTGAAAATGAGGTCTTATTATGTCATTGTGTTGGCAACCGTACCATCTGTGACTAATACAAGTGATTAATTTTTGGCTGTTTCGGATTCAGTGATGTCTTAGTTATAATTTTAAGTTTGTACTGTAGGCTACAAGAGATGTTCTGAAGGAATTCTATGAAGATGGTGTTTATTATTTGGAACTAAGAAGTACACCTAGAGCAAATGAAGCGAATAGTGAGTCACATGACATAACCTAACTAATGTATATAATATATCAGCTACACGCGTAAAAATCTCGCAAGTTGTTACAGCATTGTTGCCTGAACAATGCTGTAACAACTTGTTGACATATGTGAACAACATTGATAAATGAACAACATTGTTCATCATTGTTTCAGCAAGTTGTTACAGCTTGATGAAACAACAACTGTTGTTGACGCATGTTGTAACAACCAAAGAACGTGTTGATACATCAACCATGTTCACCATTGTTGTTCATCATTGTTATTTTGTCATGCTGTTACAACATGTTGTATCATGTGCAAACAACGTTGTTGGCTATAAAAATGTGCTGTTGGAACAACTTGTTCATGACTGTTGATTTATCCGTGAACAAGTTGTTCGAACCATAAGTGAACAACTTATTGACAACTTGTTCACAGTGAACAGCACAACATTGTTCATGGTGAGCAGCACAACATTGTTCATGGTGAACGGCACAACATTGTTCACGCCTGTTGACAACCGTGAACAAGTTACAAGTGCATTTTTACACGTGTAACACCAGGAGATTTTACTTGTCAAGCCAGACAGTGTATGGCAGAGTTGGACTGGCTTCATATTAGGGGTGGTGCCATTAGGGAGAGGGGCGCCGTCAGGGTTTCTTTCAGAATATTTGACAAGGGGGAAAAACAGGCAATACTTACTACATGTGGGGCAAGGAGCGCCGAAGGTGCGACCAACTTCTAGGGGGGTCTGGGGGGATGCTCGCTTTGAATTTTAGAGTCTCTGAAATAGCATTTCCTGCATTTTGAGGGGGGTTTGAAAGAGTTTTGAAGGATATAAAATACCGAACAAAATATTCAAATATACTCATTTTATATAGGAATACACCATAACATGCAAGGCATACATCATGAGGACATGTCGTCATACATGGCCAAATCAACTCACATTGTGTGTACCATTAATTAGGTGACTACTTCATGTCAGGCTGTCAGCTGTGTGAAGCGTACTAAAATATTATTTAATCGTAATATACTATTAGCTGTACCATACTGATTAAAACATATAATGACTATACATGTAAATCCAAAATCGGGTTTTTAAATAGGAATTGCACTACATATCAAATATAATATTATACAACGGGAAAGGGGCGCAGTAATGGCATCCTAAGGGCCCGGGTGCATGTGCCATTGGCACATAGGGCCAGTCTGACTCTGGTGTATGGTTAAATTTTATGTTACTGCATGCTGAATTATTTACATTTCTAATCATTCTTACAAACTTAATTCCTAGAAATGACTAAGAAAACTTACATTGAGACTGTGCTGAAAGCAATTAAGGAAACAACACAGGAAATAGACATTATTGTAAGGTAGTGATGCATCTAGAATTAATTTTTTGAAAAATTTAAAATGTGTATTGAAAAATGTGTATTAAAATATAGTGTGTTATGAAGTGTCATGAAAACAGCTCCGGTAGGATTTTCGTGCTAAAGTTGATTTTCCCCCTTTTTTTGAGTTAACTAGATGTCAAACTATCAGAAAATGATGGGTTCAAATTTTCGACCTCTCAACATACAGGGGGGGGGGGTTGAGAGCTTGGAAAATTTGAACTGCATTGTCTGATAGTTTGACGCCTAGTCAACTCAAAAAAACTGAAAAAAGTAAAGAAAAATTATTTAGGTTAAAGTACTGCACATTTAGTAGAGTCTTTTTATTTAACTTTTTTATGACCTATGCATATTTTTTACCTTGTCGATAAATTATTTATTACTTTGACTTGAAATAATCTTTTTTTCCAGATTTTTACTCTCAATAAACCGTTCTCAAAGTATTAAGGAGGCAGAAGATACTGTGGATCTTGCTATTGATTTTAAAGAGAAGTCAGATGGACTCGTTGTTGGTGTTGATTTAAGTGGTGACCCCAATGTGAGCATATGGTAGTTGTTTGTACTTGTCTAAAAAGCAATTGTTGACATCACACTTACTACTGTATGTATATGTACTATTCTAATAATAATTGGGGACTTTTTATTCATGCATAAATTATCTTTGATGTTGGGTCATGTGCTGCGGTTAAATTAATATATAGGTTATTGACCTTGCATATTAAATGACCTACTACCGTCGATTGCATCTAAGGATGGACACCGTTGATAAAAAACATTACCTCCGCCAGCGTCAAACTTCAACGTTTCCCACGAGCATTTGACAGGTTTCTTTTAGCTCAACCAATCACCTTGAGACTGGTTAAACGTGATTGGTTGAGCTAAAAGAAACCTGTCAAATGCTCGTGGGAAACGTTGAAGTTTGACGCTGGCGGAGGTAATGTTTTTAATCAACAGTGTCCATCCTTAGATGCAATCGACGGTATATAAATTGTGTTTAGTGTATAATATAGCGTATAAAAATCACTATTTCTGATCCTAATATTGTCCCCAAAATGCAGGAAATAGCATTTCAGGGTATGAGAAATCAAAAAAAAATCCGGGGGGCCCAGACCCCCCTAGAGGTGTCAACCCCCGCTTTAAAAAAATCCTGGATCCGCCCCTGGACTCGATTTATATGATGATGCAGATCAACATGACAAAGTCGAAAGCTGGTCAGGTTTAGAGTTAATCACTGGCAGTCGGCAGGTCTGTTAGAGTTGAGAAATTTTCCAGACCAACTCCTCTTGATTCTCTCAGATAGCACTCATTTGGCTACTAAAAGACTAAAGAGACTTTCCTGTAGAGAGGCCTCTGCCAGCAGGGAACATGATCAGTGGCATACATTAAGATAATTTATGCATTAGGTTCGGCACATGAGCCAGTTCGACACATGAGAAGTTCGACGTCTGAATCAGAGTCGCTCCAACGTCGCACTGAATGCGATAGGCCTTGTTGTTCCAAATACAATCTGCCGCTCTTAATTGATTCAAACGTCGCTCTTCTGCCGCACTTAGCGCCTGTTCATATATGAGCCGGGCTAGCCCGGCAAACCGGGCTGGCTCGTTTTGTTAGGACCTTACTGTGGCTTTTAAAACATGTATAAAATCAATTTGCAATAAACAATTAGTTTAGTTTAGATGTAATAGCATCCTAAAGTTGATTGAAATCTTGTTTTGCGGCCCAGGAAAGATTTTCGTGACACAAATCATCCCGGTTAGCGGCCAGCCAGGTGTGGTGGTCTGCATGAGATTGCCACCGTGCTGAGATTCGGTATATCGATTTGTGTTATCAAATGTTGACGTTCAAAACATTCAAACTTTTTGCCTTCAAATGGTTTATTGATGAAAACTCCTTATAGTACAAAATTCAAAAACTTTGTGAACTTTGCTAGTAGTTGTGAATTTGTCACAACATATTACAACAGGGGCTTTTCCAGAAATCTGAACAGCGAATGCGATGAACGGCATATGAACTGAAACAAAACGACGAGTTACTACCATTTGTCATCACGGGATGATCGCATATTCTTGCTGTATATACATGTATATCAACCAAAAATATTATTGTTAATCTTCTAAACTCTGGATATATTTAATAATTCAATGGAATGATTGGTACAAGACATCTTAATCAGTTAGTTAACGTCCGAAACTTCAAACTGATATTCGATTTTGTTCAGGCAGTGTTCATAAATCAGTCATTTCATGGCAAAAAGTTTGATTATTCTGGTCATAAAGCAGATTACAGATCACCGGCTCATATGAACAGGCCCTTACAGTAATTATGCTTGTTGCTTGTATTATGTTTTGGCGCATGAGAAGAGCGACGTGTGAAACGGGCCTAACTTATACTATACATTGTACCTTAGAGAGAAAAAGTGAAAACCCCTCAAAGAACACGTGAGACGGACCAACAATAACTCTACTTACATGGGTCTATAGACAGTCACCCAAAACTTTACTTTTAGGTTGGAAATGCTGAAGAATTCATTCCATGTTTATCTCGAGCAAAATCAGCAGGACTAAAGTTGGCCCTTCATGTTGCTGAGGTAATGATATCACACAATATTATAATTATCTGGAGAAATTATCATTGCAGGCCTAATATACAATTAATACAATATCCTCCAGGTCCCAAACTGTTCTGAAACAAAACAGTTGTTAAAATGCCACCCAGATCGCATTGGTCATGGCACATGTATTCACCCTGACAAAGGAGGAGATCTTCAATTGGTTGACTTAATGATGCGCTCCAGGATTCCAATAGGTAAATTGGGTAAATTGTTTGCATGGCCATTAAATTTTCAGCATATAAATATAATATTATAATCAAGCGTACTTCATATTTTTTGCATATCTTGGTTCATGAATATATTTTAGAAGGTCCTTGAAAGTCCGGAAAGGTCTTTGAATTTCGTGTTCTTTGAAGGGTCAGTGGGAACCCTGTAAAGGTGAACAGTGACTCTTCAAAGCCCAAACTAACGCTACGTCCACACGTATACGTTTTCGTAGCGTTTTCATATTGTTCTCCGTCCTCAAGGGAATAGAAAACAATGGTTTACTTACCTGAAACAATATGAAAACGCTACGAAAAGAGCACTAGAGCAAAAGTATCTGGATTCACATTGTTTTTCATCCTCATGGGAATAAAAAAACAAATAATGTGAATCTGGATACTTTTGCTCTACAGTGTGTATCAAAAAAATTCGAACCTTAGAAAATGAATTAGCATTCTTTTCAAACAACCTATTGTAGTAGTTTGAAAGCCCTAAAAGCGCTGCGTTATAAATTAATCAGCACATGCATAAGTTAAACGAAGCGAAAAAGCTTTTAAATACTTTCACCATGAATACACTTCAAGTTATCTTAATTTCCCAGGTGTATAAGACCGTGTGTTTTACGCATCTGTGGGTTCAGCGAAGTGCTTAGGGCTTTCAAACTACTACAATAGGTTGTTTGAAAAGAATGCTAATTCATTTTCTAAGGGTTCGAATTTTTTTGATACACACTAGTGTAAACAGGGTCTAAATTTCTCTCATCCTAAATACTGAAAATAAATACTCTGAATAACTTGAGGAAATAATGATATTAGATGCTACTCCAAGTTACGAACCATATACTGGGTAACTAAGGGGGCGATTACATGGACCGGGCCAGCCCGGTTAACCGGGATGAGTTTACGAAACGATTACATGGAGCGGGCCAGCCCGGTAAGCCGGGATGATTCGCAATTATCAAGTAAATAAGGGCAAAGTTACGTTAGTTTTACTTCAGTTTTACACCAATTAGTCTATTATTTATTTTGTAAACCCATCGTTAATAAAAAGATTGTTAAAGTCTTATAGCTAACCCAGGAAAGCGTCTTCACGAAGACTAATTAATTTATTAAATCTTCACTTTGATCACGAAACACACAAACAACGTTGATGTTCTATTTCAGTTCCTTTCAGCACTATTTATTCACACAGTCAAGCAAACGAACGCGTATCGAAGCGAGTTCAACAGTTTTTCAGCCCGGTTTGCCGGGATGAAAACGATTACATGGACATTTTCATCCCGGTTAACTGGGCTAGCCCCGTTGCGACAACCGGGATCCCGGCAAACCGGGCTAGCCCGCTTGCCATGTAATCGAAATGTTAAAACAACATGTGTTTTATATATAAAGCGGGCTAGCCCGGTTAACCAAGCCAGCCCGGTCCATGTAATCGCCCCCTATTCCCTAAGATAGGGAAAAACTCTAGGATTCTAACCCGCGGCTGGGATTCTAACCCGCGACGTTCGGTTTACTGGTCCAACCGGCTCTATACCGACTTTGGTCAAATCACTAAATTTCCCGCAGCCGAGGGAAGGTTTGTGAAACTTTTACAAATCTTCCCGAGGCAAAGGGGAATGCATCTAATTTTCCCGTGCATGTTGATGAGGGAAAATATATGCAAGCGGGAAATTTAGAAGAAGACATGCATGCAAAGCATTTCTTTGTCTTCTAATTTTCCCTCATCAACATGCACGGGAAAATTAGAAGACAAAGGGAAAATTTCCCTCTTGCATGAGCAATGAGGGAAATACGAGGTTTACATTCCCTCGGAGAACAAAAGAATCCGAGTCGATCATTAATGCATCATTCCAGTTGGTAGAGCGTCGAACTATTGTAAACCGAAGGACAGGTCGCGGATTCAGTCGAATTATCTCACCCAGTATAGTTTGACATCACTCGGTGGAGTAGCACCTAGCTAATATCATTATTCTCCACCTGTGCTCACTGTCCCACAACTAATTATTCTAACTAGTTGAGGAAATATTTACATTATAATTTCTGTATTTCTATCTTTCGCTATAGAATCATGTCTAACTTCTAATGTCAAAACTTGCACAGTAACCTCGTACGAAGATCATCATTTTAAACACTGGTGTAAAAACAATTACCCAATCGTTATTTGTGTAAGTTTTTCCACAATTTCATGCAATCATGAATGTTATGATTCTATTTTTTGTTTCTTAGAAATTAAATTGTGCCTATCTCAAATGTGGGCATATTTTACATATTTCGTAATCTTTTGTCGTTCCAAAATTTCATCTTCATGGACTTTTTCGTTGTCAAAGTTGGTATAAATACTTACCGAAAGTGACATTGAAATAGGAATAAGCTTTTAGAAAGAGTTTTACTAGTTTTCAGTATAATATAGAATTACACGTCTTAGTGTCGTTATTTCTAGTATTTACACAGTGCATAATGCACCAGTCAATATAAACCCCCGCACCCCCCCCCCGGCCGGGACATAGCGGGGCATTACCGGGGAATTTCCTGTGATTTGATAGGAAAAACGTCCGCGCATACCGGGGTATTTTACTGCTTTTGTACTGTATACAAACAATCAGCGGGGGACAGGACCGGGGCATTTTACCCTGACGGAGAAAAGACTGGTATGGAAATTTCCGGACTGTCTCCATTCTCGTCCCCAGAGCCCTTTCATGAAAAGCTAAAACAATTTTCATTAAAATGTTGTTTTAAATGTTGTGTTGTGTTTTAAAGGGCGGGGGCATTTGACCGGGGCTTTTTATGCTATTAGAATAAAGAAACTGCCCTGGGATGCGGGGCATTAGACGATATTTGACCTGTGTGCAAGTCAAATGCCCCGCTATGTCCCGGCCGGGGGGGTGCGGGGGTTTATATTGACTGGTGCATAAGTATTATAGATGTGTAGTAGTGTTGTAAACACTGTTTCTTCGAATTCCAAAAGCTCATTCCTTTTTTGACTTCACTCCCTGTAAGTAGTTACTATAATAAGTAGTTACTAACTTTGACAGCAAAAAAGTCCATGAAGGTGAAATTTTGGAAGGTCAATTTTGAGAAAGGTCAAATTTTATAGTCAGTTTCAGCTTGCTTTTGAAATTCTTTTGTCAACATTCGTTGGACGGTTGGGAACTTGGTACGGAAGTTCGTTATGAAGTTAGAATTTAATAAGCTTTGAATTGAATTCCTTTGGTAAAATCACGGAGAAGAAGATTATTTGTTGTATAGAATATAATAATAGCTACTTGGTTAAGCAGAAACAAATTGCCGACTTAAATTTGTATCTACCTTGCAACGTACGTAGTTCGGAATATTGCAACGTAAGTTCGGAATGTTCATTTCAATTATATACGTATCGGATTTCAAAAGCAAGCTGAAACGGACTATAATTTTACTCAGGAGAACACAAAGATTACAAATATGTAAAATTCTTATAGCCCCGCTCTATTATAGGCGAGATATCATACTTTAAACTAAGTTTTTTTTCGGCTTTATTTTTTAGACTGATGACAAAGGAGTCTTCTCCTCTTCTCTCTCACAAGAATATGTTATTACAGCAAGATCTTTTAACTTGAGTAAATTAGACTTGTGGAATTTAAGTTTTGATAGCATTAACTATATTTTTGGACAAACTGTTGTGAAAGAACGACTCAGAGTTATGTGGAAAACATGGAAAGCCGCTCAGAATGACTTTTAAACTTTTAAAGTTAAACTGAGCTAATTTAGGCCAGTTTTTAAACCCGTTAGAATATCATCAGAAACTGAACTAAAGTATATATATACACAAAACAAGAGGGCACTCAATCAGAGACTGCATACTGCCAGCAGGTTATTATTTAACAATTATTCGCCGAAGGCGATATAATAACCGAGACGAAGTCGAGGTTATTATTCACCAAGCCTGAGGCGAATAATTGTTTTAATATAAATACACATTTTCGTACTTTTAGGAAGAACATTTTCTTTAAAATTGTTAATTTCCTCGTCTGTCACATTGACAACTTGGCTGGTGGCCATTTTGAATAAACGCTGTAGGTGATTATCGAGAATTAATCCGAAGCAGTAATTTCGAGTAATTTACTACTATTAATTTACCGAGAATTAATCCGAATTAATATAAGTAGTATATATATTATATATATATATATTCAAACAAATAAAGTGTTGTTCGCGAAATGTCGAAAAGTGCTCAATACCGTAAAGATAGAGCGAATATACTATAAGTGGGCTTACCTCAAATGTTGATGGTCGCTACTGTCAGTTTCACGCTGAGCGATCTTCAGGCGGCTGAAGATCGCCCCGCGTGAAACTGACAGTAGCGACCATCAACATTTGAGGTAAGCCCACTTATAGTATATATATATATATATATAAAGCAGGCATGCATATGCTGTAAATTACAATACTAAGTACTATTTAAAACATGAGCAGCAGTGTTTTATCAGATCTGATAAAACACGTACTGCGAATGTTTTAAATAGCTTCAAAAACTATCCATTTAATAAGCTCATATAGAAATCAATTTTGAAAATTGAAGTTGTCTGAGCCGCAAAATCGAAGAAAAAGTTCATCGAAAATAGCGAGCGTGTGTCTATCACATATAGAGACACGTCACGATCATGATTTTCCTTTGTGTTTTCCTCATGAATTATTAATGAATTTTTGAAGGGTCTATACAAAATGCCTCCAACTTGTTTTTACATTTAGGACTTGTTTATAAATAAATCTAAAGATATTCTGCCGTGTATCATTCTATGTTCTGGTTTGATTTCAACAAAATGATGTAATTTATGGCTTTCAGATACTTGCCTCAAAATGCAGGAAATAGTGTTTCCAAGATCAGACTCTAGAAATCCAAAATTTTCCAGGGGAAGCATGCCCGATCCCCCTAGGAGATTGGGGTTCTTGACTTCTTGCCCCCCCCAAGAAAAAAACAACAACCCAAGACCCTGTCATGCAATTCAAAAGATGACAGAATTAATGAGTCACACCTCTGATTCAATAAAAATAGAGAAATTTTGATCTGGTAGTATATTTATCTTAAATCCTATTTTAGTTTAAAACTTATATAAATAGTGTCCCCAATTAGCTGTAATAGAGCTAAATACATCAACACTTAAATAGAGAATAATACATGGATGTGTGGAAATATGAAATTTATTTCGAGTGTTGACCAGGATATCTCACGAGTGAGCGAAGCGAACGAGTGACATATCCTGTTCAACACGAGAAATAAATTTCATATTTCCAAGCATCCATGTATTGTTCTGTTTATTATATAAAAAAATTGTCCTATTGCCTTGCAAAAATTGCATTAAACTATAATGCTGATTCAGCGATAATCGTCACATGTGTGAACTCGATGTAAGTTAAAAAAATCCAGTGAACTCGATGTAAGTTAAAAAAATCTGATATCAGATTTTAACTTACATCGAGTTCACTGTATCAATCTTATATAAAAGAGAAATGAAAGAGCTTCACTAAAGTCAAATAATTATGTAAATAATTTATTTTAATACCTAAAATATCAAAAGTTAATAGATGTAAAATCCACTGGCAACATTACTAATGATGTGCCAGGCCTAAAGGTCAGATTTGATTGTTTTTCTGTGCTATTAAAGTGCACACACAGTTACTGTTAAAGTACCAGAATGCTTTGCCAGAACCTGCTATTAGTGCTAGGATACTGGCAAAGCATTCTGGTAGTTATAGTGACAGGACACCATTGTACTGTCTGTTGTTACTATGCAAACGGATGAATGGATGATTAGTTGCAAAGAAAGCTGTCATAATGATAATTTAGTTCCTGGAGAGGGAGGCAAAATTTAGTAGTTTTTGACTTAGTGAGTTTACAAAACTTAGTGAGCTCTTTTCTACTTGTCTGGTATAGTAGACCCATAGTGGAAAGTTCATTTTTCATCCACTGAAGATTTACACCAGTAACTTTTTTCAAATGTTTGTACACCAGTAGGGATGAGCCGATCAAGAAAAATCAATTTTACTGATCCGATAAATTCTGATGATTTACAATCTGATTGGCTGATTTATCGGTGGTTACCGATATATGTCAACAGGAATTCCTGACACTTGAATTTGTGGTGAAACACGACAGCAAAGCATAACATGCGACAAAGATAATGTGATCAGTGATCATCAGCCATCTGCAAGATGGAGTTTAAGTTGAAATATGAAATACAATTGATGGAAGTTGGAAACAAAAAATGTTTCACCAAACAAGAATTGTGTTAAGTCAATGATGCACTACCGGTATATCAAATTTGACAATTTCTTTGTGGAATCACTACAACTTGGGGTTTTTCTTAACAAAGAAAATGAAATTCACAAGTATAAAAGCCAGAATGGTATTTATCGGACCACCAATATATGTCGATGACTCAATGTGATTGGCCAATAACTGATCAGCCTGAAAGTAGCCAATTATTGGCTTTTACCAATTAATTTCCAGTTATTGGCTCATCCCTATACACCAGCGAGTTTTTTTTTAAAAACTTAACTAGACTTGTTTTTAATATCAAATTTGGCCTCATTGGTGAAATTCGATCTGCAATATACTGAATATAGCTCTACATTTTCTCACAGGGTATCCCTGGTGTAATCGACATGGAATCCCCCATATCATGGCCCATGGACTATAGCTAGACCTGTGTTGGTCCCCGAAAACATCTGTCCTTTAGCATATGTTTCCCCCCTTCCATATTCTGTCATTTTTAGACTTCTTGTGCTGCAACATGAGCTTCAGTTAAAAGTTAAAATCATGGCATTAAAAAAGCCCAGACTCCAATGTCTGGCTTACTGTATGTATGTATGTATATATATATACAGTATAAGGTATGTATACTGGCTTAGTGTGTCTATGTCCTTTCTAATCCCTCAAGTTCCTTTTCCAGATCACTTTTCCTTTGTAATTTCTCTTGTTGCTCTTTTGTAAGTTCCTTCACTTCCCCACTATTGATCTTGCTCTGAAGATCTTTGATCTGCCTTAGTTTCTTTTTCAAGTTAACTTTCTTGCCCCTAGCTTCATCGTCCAATGTCTGTGGCTTATCCTCGTCCTTTGCCGACATGGTAGCACAAGATAACATCTGTCAGACCCTTGTCCCTTTAGCATATATTTTCCCCCTTCCATATTCTGTCATTTTTAGACTTCTTGTGCTGCAACACGAGCTTCAGTTAAAAGTTAAAATCATGGCATTAAAAAAATGTTAAAAGGCCAGACTCCAATGTCTGGCTTACTATACATATATACATATATATATATACATATATACATATATACATATATATACATATAGAGTATGTATAAGGTATGTATACTGGTTTAGTGTGTCTATGTCCTTTCTAAGCCCTCAAGTTCCTTTTCCAGATCACTTTTCCTTTGCAGTTTCTCTTGTTGTGCATTCGTAAGTTCCTTCACTTCCCCGCTATCGATCTTGCTCTGAAGATCTTTGATCTGCCTTAGTTTCTTTTTCAAGTTCTTAACTTTCTTGCCTCCAGCTTCATCGTCCAAATATGTCTGTGGCTTGTCTTCGTCCTTCGTCGACACTGCAGCACAAGATAACGACACTCTGACCTCTTCTACGCTGTCGTTTTTCGTCCCTTCCTCGTAACCCACCATTTGCTCTCTCTTTTCCTTCCTTTGTTGCTTTTTCTTTTCGTTTTTCTTGCGGTTTTTGCTGATTTTCGCAGCTTTCTCCTCACCAGCTGGGCCAGCTGGCCCAGGTTCGCCCGCTCCTGGCGGCAATGTGGGTATGCTTTTCAACCATTGTTTGCCCTTACTCTCGTACTTCTCCGCTTCGTCTGGAGGAACGTACCCTTCCTTTACTCGTCTGGCTTTTCTCCACGTACCATCGGGTCTTTTTGTCGCTGGAATCCAACCGCTTCCAGCCTCTTGTGATTCCGCCATATTGAATTTTTCCAATGTTATAAATTACGCGTCGCTTTATCTCGCCCCAGTTATGCCACAGGGAGCCCGAGCTGGCCATGGCCAAGTCCACCAACGCAAAATTTGCTTGTGTTCAAATAACATTATTTTCTTTTTGGCGTACCACTCAAAATCTCTTAATTTTAGCATTATTTTGTAGCTCATACAGTCAACAAACTTTTTACAGTCCAAATGAAATACCTTCCCACTTCCGCTTCTGTAATTGGTTGTGTGTTTCTGTATTTCTATAGCCGCAGAGCCGCTACATGACTTTCCTCGCTAGCTACTGAAGCGCGAGGAAAGTCTAGCGAGGAACGTCTAGCTCAGCCGCTTCGGTAGCAGCTACAGAACTTTACGGTAATACGCAACGAACTACAGAGGAATTAGAAGTGGGGAGGTATTTCCATTTTGACTGTCAGTTCAAAAGATAAAAATTTCTATAGTTATGAATTAAGTAGAGATAATCAGTAGAAATTAGTTTGAACGCATGTTACAAGAAAAATAACTAATTATATAATGTATATTCTCGACATAGAAAAAGCTCAACAAAAAGCTCAACTTTACTCTGACTATAATGATAACTTAGTTTTAAGATAAGTTTTAAGTCAAAAGGATTACGACGAATTGTCAGTCTGAAGTCACAGTAGACCAATTCAATTATTCATAATGATATATTGGTGAAGAGAAAATTTTAGGGAAAGTAGCGGAACTCTCATTGAAACTTCCGGAAAACTTGAAAAGTTATTAGCCATATTATTTAACCTAGGGTAATCATAGTTATACCTCTTCATAGAAACATTAATGTATAGTTTTATTGTAAATTGTTTTCAAAGCAAAAAAAGAAAAGAAACGGCGTGTCATACAAACTAAAATAAAAAGAATAAAACGAGTTCATATACAAAGTAAATTAATTGCCGGAATAGACTAAGTGTACGTCGCGCGACTGTAAATTATTTAGGCCTAGCCCTTTTACCGTATACGTCTCGTTTTAAGTAGCTTACTAGCTTTAGCCCTTAGCTATAAGAGTTAATTAAACAGAACACTTCAAACCCGTTATCCATGACAACGTCAGCTGTAAACAACCATGCAGAAATCATGACTCAGGATTCTTCTAGAACGGATGATCCAGAGACCAAAAATAGGAATTCGTTTTTGCGTTGGGAATTTGGTTTGCTTGTAAGGTTAGTTCAGTGGCTGTGAAGTATGCAAGTAGAGTGCTGCGTAGGCAGTGTTTTGGAAATACTGGCAAAGTGAACCGTGCTAAAGTGCCGAATACCGGGATGATTTAATAATTAAGTTGCAATTGAAATATCAGACGGGAAGCGCAGTCTTGTTAGAAAAATAATAGCCATGCAGCAAATAACTTTAAGGAAAAGATTCAGGGGCCGGTTGTACGAAGCCTGGATAAATCTCTATCCGGTGGATAACTCGCTATCCGGCGGATACATTTTATCCAGGGTATAATTAGTGAGTTAATATAAGTTATAATAAGTGAGTTGACTTTGTCACTGATAGACCTCCATACTTCAGGTTTTTTTTTGTTTGTGTTCACACTTGAAAATTTTTCTCGAATTATTTTCAAATTTTCTTCCGCCATTTGCAAAATTACAGCGCATTCTGCCGGCGAAAAATTTGGTTTCCTTGCTCTTTTTGCTGTCTCAGTTGATTCCGACATTGTGTAAAAGACAATTTTATTAAAAGTTTATTAAAATTAATACATCATTACATAGCAACGCTTAGCAACCAGCTTACTACATGTGAGTAAAAACATGACGTGACGACGATTTAATCATTCGTCAAGTACTTATCCAGTGGATAGTTATCCACCCCACTATCCATGCTTCGTACAACCAGGATATTAAATAGCTACTGATACATTATAAATAGACGGTGACAGAAGTGACATAGGAGTAATTAATGAGCGTAAAGAAGTGAGAACCCCCCCAATGGTCCTCTGTCCAAGACCGTTCTCGTGAAAAGTTTAAATCCGTGGAGAAACTTGTAAGGGGGAGGGGGGTACAGTTGTTTTAAGTCCAAGTGAGTAGATAGTGATGTGTTATATATATTGCAGGCATGCATATGCTATAAATTACAATACTAAGGGTCTATACAAAATGCCTCCAACCTGTTTTTACATTTACGACTTGTTTATAAATAAATCTAAAGATATTCTGACGCGTATCATTCTATGTTCTGGTTTGATTTCAACAAAATTATGTAATTTATGGCTTTCAGATTACTCTTAAATACTTGCCTCAAAATGCAGGAAATAGTGTTTCCGAGAACAAAAAAAACACAAAAAACGAGCTAAAAGCCGTAAGTAAGATAATATTAAAAAAGTGTCAAAGGAAAAGATCGAATGTTTCCGTTAAGAGAGGGTTTTATCTTAGAAATGAGAAGACTTTCTCGTATGAGAACATCAAATTTGGTCGAAGCAGAAGACAAAATTCGGAAAAATCGTCCAAAAACACTATAAATAAGTCACGAAAATCTTTCTTTGACTGCAAAAAAGAATGAAATACCTGTGTGCTATACTTATTATAGAAAAACTGAAGGCAATTCTGCAATAGTTGTAATGATGTAAATATGATTTTCGTGACATAAAATCAACCCGAGCCTATATAGCCATCTCCTTTCAATAATTATTAATTTCTTGGCCATGGCAGTTTCTGTAAGCGTTTCGTTACATCTTACAAGTTACAACAACAGATCACAGACAATGAGTACATGTATAGTTTATGTAACTTATATACAAATACCCTCGGTATATGTCGTGTCTCCCTAATTTTGCTCCGTAATATATTTTGTCGTAAGTGTACACACGTAAAAATCTCACAGCTTTCAACAGGAGCAAGGCTGTTAACAGGTTGTAACAATGCTGTTCATTCAAGAAGCTGCTACAACGACCTTGTTAGCATCAACCTGTTAACAACTTGTTAAGTGCAGAACGGTAACAGGTTGTTGGAACAACTTGTCATCAGTCTGTTGGAGTCATCAGCCTTGTTACAAGTTGTCAACTTAATAACCTGTTACAGACATGTTAACAGACTGGGACAGCCAGTGCGAACACATGATGGTGACAGCCTGTTGAACAGCCTTGTAACAACTTGCTTCTCGACTTGCTTGCAGGTATGTAACAGCTTGCGCGTTTTTACGTGTGTAGGATAAATACCGAGAACCGGCAGTGATGTTTTTCAGGCGAAACGGCGTTCCTCCACTATTTTTGTCAAAAATTACGGTCATGTGGGGGAACGCCGTTCCCCCTAACAAAAATTAAACGTAGTGGAACACCGTTCAACACCGCACTGTTTTTCAGCTTTGGGTCAATGAGTGTACTCGTTTTATAACAGGCCCGTATCTGAGGTGGGGCAGGGCCCGCCCCCTAAAATTTGCAAAGAAATAGTAAAAAAACCCAGTTTTACTCCGTTTAACACTTATTCGAAGTCTAGTAAATTTACCATAAATGATCACGTGAAATGAATTTGGTGATGAATAAACACTCAAACAATAGATTACTGACTGATCACTGACTGATGCTGTGTGTATTTATGCGTGTTCAAAAAGCACAACAGCGTTGCATTTAAAGAGAATTCGTCTACAGTTCAGAATTTCAAAGTAGAGATATACTGAAGAACCCAAAGATTCTAAAACGTCTATATATTTGGCAAAGTCCTGAAATGTGTTGTCTTTTGTGTATCTTATATGACGTTTTATAATATGCAGAATTATGTAAAATCTCCCCCCGAAATGCAGGAAATGTCATTTCAAGGACTTTAGATTTCAAAATTTTCTGGGGAAGCATGCCCCCGGATCCCCCTAGATGTTTCTCGCGCCTTCGGCGCTCGCCCCCCCTGCACTAGTCTTTTCACACACCCATTAACTTTCACCACAGGAGCCACGTGCACGCTCATTCAATTTTACGACCAGTGGCCACGCCCATTTGACTTTAGTTCGCTCGTTCCCCCACTTCTAAAATTTGGAAAACATCACTGCCGAGAACGAGGGATGTCGTATGCTATATTACAGCCCCGAGGACGCGCAACGTCCGAGGGCTGTATATCGCATACATCCCGACGTTCGATGTATTTATCTGACTTATTTCATGATTGAGGAGGTTTTCCAGCAAGGTTTTGTCTATTTTTCCCACCTTGGACAAAGATTTTCCTAGCTTTTTTCTTCATTTCTTATCTAATTAGTATTCATAGGGCTGTATATGCTATATACATCCCGCGGTACATCAAAGAAAACCGAACTCAATTATGAAATAAAGCTAAATATAGCTCTCTCGCAAGTCTAGTCGCCCTGGTTAGCCGTTTAGGAAAACTTTTGAACCAGAATGTTTAAGGTATGTGGTAATAATAGAAATATTTATCATTGCAAAGCTAATGCGGTTTTTAGTTTCTGACATTTCCTTTAGTTGTTTTTTTCTCCGTTTAATATAATACTGCCGTCATCAACGTCATCCTAAAGTTACAATATTGTACAATATCGTCCCATATCCCCCTTTTAGTAGAATGTAATGGCCATATTTGGTAACCAGACGTACCGCCGTGCGCTTGTGGTCAGCTGGCTTCCGCTTCAGAGGGGTTCGCTGGGCCGGTGAAAGTTGAGCATTAATACAGTGAAAAATGTCCCGAGCTTCCTTCAGTTTCAACCTTGGTTTAACCCTTCTTGAATAACCTCGGACCGTTAACTAGGCCTACAGGATGGTAAGTGAATAAACTGAGTACAATTTCTGTTTATATAAGTGCTTGTATTTGGAAAACAAAAGCTTGAAGCTTCCAAGCTCGTCTTCAAGATCGCAAGCATGGAGCCGATATTTCAAACTTCGCACAACTCGTAGTAGACTTTCTACAGCGCTTTATCCCTTGATATTAGCAGCTAGAGTTGTTCGTATTTTGTGAGGCTTTCTCCCAGTATTTGTAAAAGCAGTTTGTCTTTGTTTTAAAGGCCAACTATCACTGGCAAAGCAAAGGAACTGCCAAATCCAGCGGTGTCGAAGACATGGTTCTTCTGCCCAAAATACAGGAGGCGGCTATCGTTGACAATTTGAAAAAGCGATTTATGGACGATCTTATATATGTATCCTTTAATAATATCACGGAAGAAAAGTCGAGTGCAATAACGAAAATGTTTTTTCCATGATCAAGTTGCGAATTGTTTACGTTTATCATATATTAACCTGGAATATAATTAATTTTATTGTTGTATCCAATTATTAGAATCAGTAGAAACTGAAAATGGATATCATATGTGGATAAAATGGATATAATTTTATTATGGTTTGTGGTTTAAGAAGAGAAAGTGATGAGTAATTATGTGACCACCAATGTAACATTGCATTTCCTTGATGCCATTGATGGGTGTGAACAATACACAAAATGAATTTGAGTTTCTCTTCCTGTACAAGTATTTCCCAAATTATTTCTTTGCTTTCAAATAGACTTATTATTAAGAGAAGACTAAACATGATTATTAACTTTCTTATAATACCCTTGGGTAATTATGGTTTATAAGCTATGCTAGAATTAACTTAATTTATGCTATAATTTAATTTATGCTTTAAATTTAATATAAGGCACATTCATTAAAATATAAGGCACTGGTCATTAGAAGGTTGCAGGTTTGCAAATTGAGCTTGACGAATGTCCATCTAACGTCTTTTACATTACTGACACCAAGCTCGCAAACGTACCACATGCACTACATGTATATGACTTGTACAACTAACTACATCTCATATGCAAATGCTACCACTTAGGAGCACATATGACAATGAATTTGCAACCTTAGCTCTCCATCTGAGCCTCAGTGGCTCAATGGTTGGAGTATCTAACTGGTCATTAGAAGGTTGCAGGTTCAAACCCTGTCTGGGGCTCAGAAATCTCAGAGTAATTGAGCTTGACACACGTCCATCTAACGTCTGTTGCACCTCTGTAGGTCAGTTGGGGCAATAAAATTCCTGCTTGGCTTTGTATTAATTAGACCTCTGGCCCAGCTGGTGTCATAGCCAGTGTTTTAGTTTGGGGAAGGGGTATGCTGGGAAGTGGTATCAGGGCTGCAAATTACTGTCGGACATCGGACAATGTCGGACATCGGACAATGTCCGACCAAATTTGGCAAATGTCAGAACAAAACCAAATTGTCATGGGACATGCAAATAAAATATATTGTCTGATCAAGAAATTTGGCTTTATGTTGTTGAAAGAGAAACTTCTCTTTTTGAGAGAAAAATACAGATTTCCTTTTGTAATTCTATCGACTAGATTGAGCATGTTTGAATTTTAAATCTTCCGTAACTGAATCGGTCTTCTGAGAGAAACTGATAGTATTTAATTACTCTGGTACCAAGGAGTTAAAACAATGTATAAGTATAACACACGCGCGCGACGCTAAACAGACGAGTCAGACGACCGTCACGGAAACTGGCTTTAATTATATCATGAACTCAGAACTGTATTCTGAAGAATTATATGTCCAACAAAATGTAGTGATAATGGTTTTATGTCCGAACAAATTTTTGTAATGACTGACCAAAATTGGAAATGGATCAGACACATGTCCTATCAAGAAAAAATATTTATTTGCAGCCCTGTGGTATGGTTGAAGGGGGGGGGGGGGGGGGGTATAGTGTGAGTTGATGAGAAAAAGAAAGAATAGAGCATGGGGTGAATGAAACACTTAATGCCAAAAGTGTATTGAAAGTGGCTACTTTTTATGCCAAAAGTCAAAGGACTTAGTCAGAGAAGCCATGGCTCTTCTACCCTCATGAGATATAAAATGACCGACATGTGACATAATTATTGATAAATTATTTTTTATGATGTGACATTTTTTTTGCATTTTGAATAATTATTTATACCGTATATGACATTTTAACCTTCTTCAGAATTCTGTAAAATCTTCCCCCAAAATGCAGGAAGTGGCATTTCACAGACTCTAGATTTCAAAAATTTTTCTGGGGGAGTATGTCCTCAGACCCTCTAGAAATTTATCATTTTTGCTCCTTCCCTTTGGAAATCTTGACTACGGTACATCCCTGCTAAAAGTATTGAGTACATTTTATTCCCATTGGTTCATTCAAATCTCATGTAAGTTGTCAACTCTATCAAGCATGACAATATAGACTGCTCACTTATGTATTCAAGATTGTTAATTAGATTTTTTCACTGTTATTATTTATAATTATTGTATTTAATAAATTAACTCAAAATTTGTAATCTAGTAAGTGTTTTGAAATGAGTTATTTGTGATTATACTGTATGTCTCAACTACCTGTTTATCCCATTTTTTCCAGATCAATTTTGTATGTCAAGTAGACATTTCAGTGTTGATATAATTTCCTTAATTGTTTGTAAAAATTAGACCTACATTGGTGATGTTCTTATTGCTGTTAATCCATTCAAACAGTTGTCTTACTTCACAGAGAAAGAAGTCTACCAGTACCAAGGAGCTGTATGTAATAATAATAAAATTTAAAATTGCCTGAATCAGAACATATTGTAGAATGTTTCTTAAAGTTCATTCATTTGGTGGCAGAAGATGATTTATGTTAATTTCATCATAAAATAATAAGAGTGTGTTTAGACACCCCCCCCCCCCCCAACCAAATGCTAGGCGTGTTATCAGAGATATTGGAAGGACTTAGTTTCCTTGTCAGAAATACAGTAGCTGGGGGGGGGGTCCCTTCACCAAGTTGTAGTAGAGTTGCGAGGAAGACTCCATTGATGGTTTGTCACTGACATTATTATGACATGAAAATGAAGATCTCAACTTAGGGGGTGTTTACATGAGGCAAGTCTAATTCGAACCAATTTGGTCTTCAAAAAAACCCAACTTTTTAACCAATATAATAGGAACCAAGGCCAGGGCTCGCAAAATCGCCTGCCCGACGTCCCAGGGCAACCAAAAATTTGTGTCAGGCAACTAACATCTCTTGACTAATGTCCCGACGGGCAACCACACTTTTGAGTTTTGATCACTTTTAAAATTCTTATAATCTCTTGTTGTTTCGTCATTTGGGTATTAATAAAGCTGTGTGAAAAGATGATTTGTCAAAATGTATTGAAAGTGAATGAAATATAACCAAATTTTTAGTGTTGCCTGCCCCAAGGGCAACCACTTTTTTCAGAATTTTGCGAGCCCTGACCAAGGCCATATAAATTCAAGACTGGCCTTATGTATAACAAAATGCAAATTCAGTCCAGCCTCATGTAAACACTCCCTAAAGGTTCTTTTCCACTCATTGCAAAAACTAGTTCGCAGCTTGCTGCGAGTACTTGTATCTCATTAAAAAGAACTCACAATGAGAAAACAAGCACTACGAGTTGTTTTTAATTAGATGCAAACACTTGCAGAGAGCTACAAGCTGGTTTTTGCAATGACTGGAAAAGAGCCTTTAGAATCTGTGAGTGAATCTGGAATTTGATCACATAAGTTACAGTACATGTAGTAATTAAGTCCTGAGAAAGATTGTTGGAGGTGGGATAAGGTGTAGTGAAACAAACCTTTATTAAATAATTTAGCACTAATTTTGAGTTTGTTCTTTAGGTGTGAAATAATTAACTACAGTGCCTGAGTGATGTTATTAAATTTAATATTTTGTGTCTGTGTTAATTTAGGCTACATATGAGAACCCACCTCATATATATGCCCTGGCAGACAGCATGTTTAGAAACATGTTAATTGATCTTGAAAGCCATTGTGTGATTATCAGGTATGACACTGTTCATACTATACAATGTACTGGATAAACAGTAAACAGTATGTACTGTAAATTATGTGTATGTGGCACTGGGAATGAATTGGTTATCCCTTTAATTTAAAAAAATAAATTTCTAATGCTAACAAGTTTTAGTTTGACATGTGTACAACTTGCATCACATTGTACAGTAATCAGTTTGTGAAAACTCGTGCAATATATGGGATCTAAGATTAGGATTGGTTTAAACATGGTTTAAAGAGAATATGACTTGAAAATTAAGTTTGTCTTATTGAAAAGAACATCTAAAATGATGAAATAACATGTTTTGCAGTTTTTGGTTTCCCTGCTTCGTTCTTGAGATATTCCACCTTGTTTGATATGCAAATGACACAACTTTTTACATCACATGTGCATAATGAGTTATCAGAAAAGGTTACATATCTTTGCTATTATGAAAACATGGGCTTAACTCAAAGGAAGCATGTGTGTGTTTCTACCCACAACACCAAACATGTAGAATTCCAAGTGATTTCGTTTCACAATAGCAAAGATATGTAACTTTCTCTCGGTAACTCATAATACTCGTTATGCACGTGTGATGTAAAAAGTTGTGTCATTTGCATATCAAACAAACTGGAATATCTCAAAAACGAATGAAACAAGGAAACCAAAAACTGCAAAAGATGTTATTTTATCATTTTAAATGTTCTTTTCAATAAGACAAACTTAATTTTCGAGTCACATGCCCTTTAAAGTCTAGTAGGCAAATTTTGATTAGTTCTCTGTCAATCTTTGCAAGATCAAATAGTGTGACCAGATGAATTACATAGGTGTTGGATCTGAAAAGCTCAGTGGGGGGTTGACGATTAGCTTTCACATCTATTATTTCTTAATTTCCATGTTGCAGTGGTGAAAGTGGTGCTGGTAAAACTGTCAGTGCTAAGTTTATTATGAGTTATTTGGCTAAAGTCTCAGGTGGAGGACCTAATGTCCAGGTCAGTTTTATAAATTTAGACATTTTCTATAATGTACAGCTAGGTTGTAGTCTATTGGGCACATCTAGTTTACTGTACATTATTATATGGCTTTGTAATATCCTGAGTTCTGATTGGTCAATGCATGGTCCGTAAAAATGTGTATCCGGACCACGGTCCGTCTTTTTCCGTATCCGGACCACTGTCCCAGATGTTGATTTTGCTCGCGTGAATTTCTAAGGTTTTCACACTAAGTTTGATATCGAAAAACTTGAAATAGCCATATAATAAATGCTTTATTAACCTCGTTTACTCAGTCTGTATGGGAAAATTTCAGACCTCGGTCTTTTTTATACGAACCTCGCCTGCGGCTCAGTCCGTACTGTCAAGATGTCGGTCTGATATTTTCCGTACAGACCTTGTTCTCGGTTAATAATCTCTTAGTATATCGCAGCTTTGTACCTAGGGTCTTCCCATAAATAGAACTGATTTTGCATTATGCACTAATGAGTTGTGACAATTTAATTCATTGATTTTGTAGAGAGTAAAAGATGTTATCCTGGAGTCTAATCCATTGCTTGAGGCCTTTGGTAATGCAAAGACAGTCAGGAACAACAACTCAAGTCGATTTGTATGTTTCTGTAATTAATTTTGTTACTGTGGCTATTTAATTATAATTAATTAATTAATTAATTAATTAATTAATTAATTAATTTAAATTATTTAATTAATTAATTAAATTAATTAACTATTAATTAATCAATCAAATCAAATCCATTAATTAATTACCAGGAAATTATATATGTCTGTAAGATTATTTATTGATTAAGTTACATCGTATTGTTTTTTTATTTCTACCTAGATACTTGATTGATGGTCTTTAATAGTTTTCCTCTGCATGCTAATTGAACTAGTCTATTTTACTTGTCAAGTCTAGGCAGTGGAATGGGTTGAAAGTTAAAGGGGCATTTTTATTGAATTTATGCTTTAGGGCAAGTATGTTGAAATTCAGTTTACTAGAGGTGGAGAACCGATTGGAGGAAAGATATCTAACTTTCTGTTAGAAAAGGTATTCCATATGGATTCTTATTACTAGTTACTTATACTAGATGTAGCTGCAGTAATATTGTACATTAAACACTTATTTACTGCCACCGAGGGAAACAGTGTGTTTTGTGGCCCCAAGACCAGTAAAGAAGTGTTTTGTTATATATCAAGTGTTAAATGACAACAAAAATGTTGAGCAAAACCTCTAGACATTGTTTTTAATGAAGGAAAACTGAAAAACAAAAAACAAAGACAAACTGCCATGGGTTGCGCGGGAAAATCACGATTTTCGGACTGCCACGCGAGGAATGCTCGCCCAACCAGAGAGCTTTGACATTTGATATATATAACAAGAACACTTATTAACCGATTATAGGGTCACTGTACATACAGTGTATATACAGAGGTGTGCGGATCCGATCCGAATCCGATCCGATCGGATTCGGACTAAACTTTTATTAATATCGTTCGGATCGGATCGGATCGGATTTTGTTCTTTTTTTCTCGGATCGGATCGGATTCGGACTAAACTTTTATTAATATCGTTCGGATCGGATCGGATCGGATTTTGTTCTTTTTTTCTCGGATCGGATCGGATTCGGACTAAACTTTTATTAATATCGTTCGGATCGGATCGGATCGGATTTTGTTCTTTTTTTCTCGGATCGGATCGGATTTTGTTCTTTTTTTCTCAGATCGGATCGAATCGGATTTTGCACCTTTTTACCCGCATCATATTCACTTTTGTCATTGTTTTTGTCACAAAATTAACAAATTCACTAGTTGTATGCATGAAGGCTATTATTACATAAGATTATTATTGTATAGTAGTTTTCTTAAATTTATTTGTTCATTGGTTTTCTTTTCGGAAAGTTTGCGCAACTATTGCAACATATATCTGGTGTTTTAATTTTTTCGGACCGGATCGGATCGGATTTGAGTAGTTGTTGTCGGATCGGATCGGACTACGATTTTTTGGCTTCGGATCGGATCGGATTCGGATTGACAGTTTTGGAAAACCCTCGGATTATAAGGGGTCAATCCGATCCGACTATGATAGAAAATAATGTCATGCTATTCTTTTGTCTTTGCAGTCCAGAGTTGTGTTGCAAAATCCTGGAGAGCGATCCTTCCACGTGTTCTATCAGATCTGTGCTGGTAGCCCTTCTGAAGATAAAGGTAGCCCTCTTGAGCGTCGTTTACATGCAAGACTTCCAGCCTTTCTAGTGTAGGAGGGCCGGCTCTCCTGAGTGTTGTAATACATGGAAAACATCCATGTGGTCAACAGTGTGATCTCACCTAGGAGGGCTGACCAGTGTAGATTATAACGATTTCGTTCTGGTAGGACAAATGCCCGACCTACTATAAAGTTGCTCGGACATTAGACGAGATTGGTCGGTCAATTTTCTAAGGTTTTTTATAGGTTTAAATGTAGTTGATGAGAACCACATTGAAGTTTTAGTCGTGTAAAGTGGATGAACGAGGGAGAGGTTAGAAGGGAATTTGAATAAAAAGCGCAATCAGCCTCCGGCTATGTTGCATATGAAAGGCGACGCCGACCCCGCTGTTGGACATGCAGTGTAAAAATGTTGCTTGAGAACCATGTAAAAACATCAGAAGAAGGATTAAAGAATATAAGATTTGTAACGTATAGTATATAGTGCAATGAGGATCGTAGGACACAACCCTTGACGCACGTTTCGACCTTCTTTGATGGTCTCATCTGCAGGGATTTGGGGTTGGGAGTCGATGTAAATAAGTGAATAGTTGGAAGAGAATAAACGCTATAACCACAATTATATACAGTAATAAGGAGAGATAAAGTGAGTGCTTAGCGAACTTGTTGTTTGATTTCTTAAATCCAACGCGTCTAAGCATCTTGGATTGGGTAGCTGGATGGTGGATTCGTTGTTTGTTTGTTTGTTTGTTTGTTTGTTTGTTTGTTTGTTTGTTTGTTTTTTGTTTGTTTGTTTGTTTGTTTGTTTGTTTGTTTGTTTGTTTGTTTGTTTGTTTGTTTGTTTGTTTGTTTGTTTGTTTGTTTGTTTGTTTGTTTGTTTGTTTGTTTGTTTGTTTGTAGCGTTTAGTAGCCAGAAAATCGCGCTCCTCTATTGTCAGTCTTCACTCTAGTTCATAGCTGTTAATACATACTGTATATACTAATATATATTTTTCAGATAGACAGAATATGTGATTTATTTTTGTTTTTAATTTATATTTCTTGGTCGGTCAAAATGTCCGACCAGAACAGAAATGGTCGGCCATTTCGTATTTGTGGTCGGCAAATAGCCGATTACCGACCGTTATAATCCGCACTGCGGGCTGGCTCTCTTATATAAAACCACAGCAAATTTTACAACGAGTTTCACTGATGGGATCTCGGCACAAAGCATAAACCGAAAATAAACAGCAAATGAAACGGTGATATTCCGATTTTATTACAAAATCATCATCAGACCAAGTGACTAGAATCGAATATCTACGTTCTACATACTGTATACAAGGATGGTGAAATAGGATTAAAATAACCAGTGTTCTATTACAACGGTCAGTGGTGAGATTAGAAAATTCAAAATTTGAAAATTTAAAATTACAAACGGAAAATAAGCTAAGTATATACAAGGTCAGCAAGAATTAAAATAATTAAAGGAATGCATGATACTGTATCTAGTACAAGTCAAAGTGACAAAGTGCATGCTACAATTAAAGCATCAAGTTCTTTCCTGGCTTTTAGACCAGAATTTATATGTTTGGACTGTAAGACTTACAGGAGTGAAGGATTCTAGAGTTGTTAAATAGAGAATAATACATGGATGTGCGGAAATATGAAATTTATTTCGAGTGTTGACCAGGATATTTCACGAGTGAGCGAAGCGAACGAGTGACATGTCCTGTTCAACACGAGAAATAAATTTCATATTTCTAAGCATCCATGTATTGTTCTGTTTATTATATAAAAAAATTGTCCTATTGCCTTGCAAAAATTGCATTAACTCATTCCTGTCCAAGGGCTTCCCCAGATATGAATAAAATCGTCTGGCGTTAGCCAGAATAAAATACTAAAGACCAATTCGGACAGGAAAGAGTTAGAGAGATAGTTTATAACTCATTCCTGTCCGAGGGCTTCCCCAGAGATGAATAAAATCGTCTGGCGTTAGCCAGAATAAAATACTAAAGACCAATTCGGACAGGAAAGAGTTAAACTATAATGCTGATTCAGCGATAATCGTCACATGTGCGATTATCATAAATAATCGCACATGTGAGCTTATCACTTTTATTAGTGGCGGGAAAATCAATAAAACACTCTATTTTATATAATAAATACAAATATTAATACTAATATATAAAATAGTAATATTATGATCGCCGAGGAAAACTTTGAGAATCTTACCGACAGGAAATTTACACGGTTGATCAGAGAAGTTGCATCTAATTTTCCCGTGCATGTTGATGAGGGAAAATATATGCAAGCGGGAAATTTAGAAGAAGACAAAAGATTTCTTTGTCTTCTAATTTCCCCTCATCAACATGCACGGGAAAATTAGAAGAAGACAAAGGATTTCTTTGTCTTCTAATTTTCCCTCAACATGCACGGGAAAATTAGAAGACAAAGGATAAATTTCCCTCTTGCATGAGCGATGAGGGAAATACGAGGTTTACATTCCCTCGGAGAACAAAAGAATCCGAGGCGATCATGGTATTACTGTAATTATTTTTTAATTGTTTTTGTTTTTCATTTAGAGATGCTTGGTGTGCAAGATGCTAGTTATTTCTACTACCTTAATCAAAGTGGAACGTACACTGTGGACGGAACTGATGACACCAAAGAATATGAAGAGACCAGGGTAACACTATATTTTACTAATATGAAACTTTTATACTGTACTTCATGTAATAGAGAAGCACAAACGTTTTTGTTATGACAGAGATGTAAAACAACTGCGTTTCTGATTGGCTACGGTGATTTTTAATGGGCGAAATAAATATTGTTTTCCGTTGTTTTGTGTCCGATTCTCTGTTATAAAAGAAATGGTTCTTGGTTTGGCGTGCTCCATTGAGTTATGGCTGCACTTGGGAAGTTAGGAGAGCACTCAAAAATCGAGAGTCGTTATCGGTATCGCCTCGATACCAATTTTCCGCATGCATCCATAACTCGATGGAGCACGCCAAACCATGAACCATTTCTTATTATACAATACCCTGGTTGCTATGCGTGTTTTCATTGGTTGTTGGCCATGATCTATTAGAGGACAGACACATGGTCACGTCAGATCACGTCAGCTGACTTGCTTTTTTCCTTCTTCATGCCCCAAAATCCGGCAAGAGTTTCGACAAAAACCTTTTAAATTTTTATTGTATAAAACAAATAGATTCCATTTTTTTTGTTGTCTGTTCAGTTATAGATGCACAGAAGATGTCACAACGTGGTAAGAACATCAGTGACCCACTCGACTGCGTCTCGTGGGCCACTTTTTTGTTCTTACCACGTTGTGACGTCAATGTTGTGACGTCATCTGTGCATCTATAACTGAACAGACAACGGCAAAATGGAATCTATTTGTTAAAAGGTATTGGCAATAAAAATTCAATTTGTCCCATTTGAAAGAACCCGTCAAATGGTATAAGAAGACCTTTTGTAATTTTTCTGTATTGGCTTTCTTGTGTTTTGAAATATTTCGACCAAAGACAGCGTGCTGTCCGCCATCTTGTTGTAATATTGGGTCTAATTAACTAGGAAATTGGTGACGTCACAAGCAGGGTAAACCTGATGAAACTACTCCGTGGATGACCAAATTTCCACGGAAGGCTTTTTAAATGATGTGGGTCAATTTAAAATGGATAGCACTTAAAATGAATAGCGCTACAAAATCGAGTTTCTAGCTCATAATGTCATAAGGTCGTCAAGATAAAAATTTCACTTTACCCTGCTTATGTCGTCACATGCATATCGAAAATAATTTCAAGATGGCGGACAGCACGCTGCCTTTGGTCGAAATATTTCCAAAACCAAAACAGATACGAAAGGTCTTCTTATACCATTTGACGAGTTCTTTCAAATGAGACAAACTTAATTTGTATTGCCAATACTCTTTGAACTGATATTTGACCGGTTACCGTACTAGGTATAAGGTATTGTAAGGCCAAGGGGCTGTTTATATGAGAAGCGAGCCAGCCCGGTAAGCGGGATAGCCCGGTAAGCGAGATCTCACTGTGTAGTTATTTTCCTGTTAAAAATTCCTCTGCGTTTATATGGCCAAGCGGGCTGGCCCGGTTAGCGAGATCTCACTTGAAAGAGGCGAGATCTCGGTAAGCGGGATGAAAATTTTCCCATGTAAACAATCGCTAACCGGGCTGGCCCGCTTACCGGGATGATTTTTCAAAGGGATGCCGACGCCATCTATTGTTTTGACTAAAATCATCCCGGTAGGCGGGATGAAATTCGTTCATATAAACGCGAGCCAGAAATTATCTCGCTTACCGGGCTATCCCGCTTACCGGGCTGGCTCGCCTCTCGTATAAACAGCCCTGTCAAAGTCTGTCCTATTTGAAATAAAAAAAATCTTTTGCAGCTTTTTACTTTCTTGCTTCGTTGTTCAGATATTTCGAGTAAGGTGGCTCCACGCAGTTTCTTGAAAACTGAAAAATACAAGTTTGAGAGTCCAAAATACGTGATTAAGGTGGCTCCCTACAGTAATTCCAAGAAGGGACTGGCAACGAGTATGACTCGGCACATGCGTAAACAGCAATCTTGTCGAGTTGATATTCTGTCACGTCAGCAGCTGCCCGAGTGATACAAATGCTCAAATATCACACATATGCTTCGGTAAAATTCTTTAAAATTTTGTGCATAAAGAAATAGGAAAAACTTAAACAACATACTTAGTTTTAAGAAAATTTCATAAGACAGAACTTTTTTTAATCCATTAAGTTTATAGCGAAAAATCTGTCTTGACAACCTTCCCTAATATTTTGCTGTGGTGTTCTATGTGGAAAAAACTGACCAGATGACAATTTTTAGAAATTTTTACCGATAATTGGAGATATGCGTCTAAATAGACGAAAACCGTGAATATTTGACAAAGTTCAGACGCCATTATTACCATGGTAACAGCAGATATTAGCACTATTCAACCAGGGCGCTATAAAACACGGGCGGGGAAACGCGCATATAATTTGGCGAGCTATGTGTGATGCATCAAAGGACTGGCACGAGCGCGCTTGGGCTCTGAAAATCAACAAAAACACAATTTGAATGGCGACCAAAAAGATAAAGAGTACCCGAGATAAATTCCTCTTTTTGAAAAGGAAGAAAACTTATTACTGCCATTAGAAACACAAATAAAGAACAAGTAACTCCTTCAGATTAAATTTGTTTTAATTAGTATTGTCAAGGATTTATTTTAGATTACTAAAAAGCACAATTGTTTACCGGGAGAGTTGAAAAAATTCCTAAAAATTTACAATTTTTGAAGGGCGCACGCCGTTAAAATCATGTTTTCTCTGCGAATCGGTTGACAAAAGTGAATTTGAATATACCAACGTAAAGATAATTAAATAGGCTTTCGAACTGACATAGTCACCGAACGTGCTTTTTTGTGCTTTTTTCGTAAAATTGACATTTCGCTAACCCATGTTTGAAAATTTTCTTTTCCATTCTCGCCACTGACTATAGCTTTATAAACTGAAAAACATTAACTGCTAACACTTTCAAGTTTAAAACCCCTCGCTTCTTTTAAAGAGCAATCACATGAATATATACAATGTACTAAAACCCTGTTGCCAATAGTGTTAAACATACGAGGAGAACTTTTAAAACAAATTTCAACTAAATGATGTAAATAAAAATGCCAAAGTTTACTACAAGTCTGCATGACTATGTCTGCATGCGACTCAAGCTAGTTTACGACGGTAAAAACAAGATTATAGTATTCTTTGTTTGCCAAATTTTATCTCCACAGAAATACTATAGACGTTAACAACAGACTTGCTCAAATTTTAGCGGAAAGCATTTAAAAGAAATAATAAAAATCGAGAACGTTTTCGGCTTTGTGTTTATATCCAGAGTAAACAATCTTATGCAGTTCAGCACATTTTGTTGAGATATTAAATATCATAACACTTAAAGAAAGAAACATGAAACTAAAAAACACTCTTACGTCCATGCATGCAGATTAACATTATATATGTGTACGAGAAACTGGTAACTACAATTATTGCATTTTGCAAACAAAATTCGATCATACTAAGCTTATATCTGAAAATTATATATTTACAGTTGTCGAATGCCGAAGACAGTACTCTAGTCAAATCCGTACAGCACAAGCGACCAACAACGTACGATAATATAGTTATAGATATTTTACATACAAAAAGAGTACTGAAGTGTCTCTTACCATCTACTTCTGTCTCCGTTTTAAACACATCTGATCAGTCAAGTCCATTATTTACAGATTACAGTAATAAGATACAGTTGGTAATCACGGCCGCTTGAAGTTTGACTATTTCTTTTGTAGCTCCTAAAGTTTGAGATTCATTCAAGACTATAACTAGTATGTATAGGTATATCATAGTTCATCAAAGTAACATTTATAGAGCAAATAAAGCAAGATTACGACTTAAAAAAAGCTGGAAACGACACATATACTTGGTAGCATGGAGGTTTGACTTTCACAGACCACAAGTATACAGTCTTCGGCTTCGTCTTGAGGTATCTGAATCAGCCATATAACCATGCAATTATAGTGAATCTTTTTTTTTTCATCATTACTGTAATTTTTAATGCGGAGGTTTCTTAGCATCTTCTTTCAGCCGTCTCAGTTTTCTTCGCTCATGGTTTCTTCTACTTTCGAAAATGAAATTAAATCGAAGCTCGAAGTGATATATGCGGGGGGTACGCGCATCACACATAGATCAGGGTTCCCATTGCCGTTTCCCCGCCCGTGTTTTATAGCGCCCTGATTCAACAAACTTCGTAAGCGTGGTTCTCCTTTTGCAGTTCAGTATACAGAATAATTATGTAATAGTTATTTTATAGACAGCAATAACCATAGACTATGACTGAACGTAACACGCCATGAGAAAACTAAAACTCTAGGGAGACACCTTAAGTAATTCGAAAAAAGAATAAAACTAGATGTTATGCATAGTTAAACAGTCTGACAATCACAAAATGTTACCAAATAAATAGCAACAGTTGTTGTTGTTATGGCAACAATGACTTTTCAAAATGGCTGCCAATTACCCTTCAAACTAATTTAATTCGATTATTACTAATTTGGTGATTTTTTTTTCATTAAACCTTTTCTTAAAGTATGAGTAATCAATAGGCCGATTTAAAAAAAATTCTGTAGAACGAAATTTTTAAAAAATTAACAAACATGATTTTTCCAGAAAAAAAATTATTCGTTTTACAGAATTTTTTTAAAATCGGCCTATTGATTACCCATACTTCAAGAAAAGTTTTAATGAAAAAAAAATTGGGGGCCACCGAAGTTTTTTTCGAATTAAATTAGTTTGAAGAGTAATTGGCAGCCATTTTGAAACGTCATTGTTGCCATAGCAACAACTGTTGCTATTTATTTGGTAACAGTTTTTGATTGTCAGACTGTTTAACTATGCATGACATTTAGTTTTATTCTTTCCCCGAATTGTTTAATCACGTGTTTTGGACTCTCAAACTTGTATTTTCCATTTTTCAAGAAACTGTATGGAGCCACCTTAACATGCAAATTAAACGTTTTGACGTCACATGTGTATATAAATGACTTATCAGTGAAGGGTATATATCGTGAGCGAAATTAATTCAAAGGAAGCATGTACGTTTGTTTTTTCTACAACATGACCAAACATGTAAAATTTTCAAGTGATTATGATTTGCGATGGCTAGTCCGTTTTTGGAGAAAATTTTGGCTTTCGGTAACAATGCCTTATGACGTACGAAAATGGACAACTATGCATAAGAACAATGGATTTTCTCCATCAATATTAGGCCTTTTATACAGGCAAAATAGGCCACGGCTTAAATAGGTCGCGAACACTCGTATAAACGGTCATGTAATCAATAAGCCGCGACTAAAATAAGCCCAGGGTTGAAGCTAGTCCAAAATAAGCCGCGGTTTATTCAAGAATTGAACGTTTATACGAAATGTTTGCACTTATTTTGCCCCGTATAAAATCCCCTAATGGTCTATTTGCTTGTAGATTAGTTTATCTCTGTTTGGTGATAATTTTCTGTTGTTTGTAGAAAGCAATGGATGTCATGGGCATTCCTCTTGAACATCAGGCCACGGTGTTTCAGTTGGTAGCCGGCGTTCTACACGTGGGAAATATTGCTTTTGTTGAAGAAGGAAACTACGCTCGGCCAGAGAACGATGAATGTAAGATTATCTGTTCTAAACTGTATGTAACCTCACATATTGATAAATTATTGATATAAAACCAATTTATATATTCGCTGGCAGCTGCCTATTAAGGTGGCTCCCTATAGTTTCAATAAATACGCGCTATTTCATACGCCCATTATCTAATATTATTCACAAGTTAAAAAATTTATTAGATAAATATCAAGTAGACCCTACTATGGCAGAACTACTGCAGATACAAAATACCTACCAAAAAGTTCAATTATTTGCTGTTACCATGGTAATAATGACGTTGGAACTTTGGTATATTTTCAAATATTGCATAATTGAAGCGGCATGTCTTCAGTTTGCTTCGGTGAAATTTTTAAACAATTACTGAGATGATAGGTACTGTTGTGGAGAATATCCAAGCACAAAATCAGAGAGGGTTGTATGGACAGATTTTTCGCTATAAAAATTATCGATTTAAAAAAGTTCTGTCTTATGAAAATTTTTAAAAATTATATATACTTTAGAAGTTTTTATAAGCTACTTATTTACAAAATTTTAGCAAAATTCACCGAAGAAAACGTCTACAATCTAACATCGATGTCGACGCGGTCATAGAATTTCGAATGGACAAGATCGCTATTTACGCATGCGTAGCGATACTATTTCTAGTCACCAGTCCCCTATTGAAATTACCGTAGGGAGCCACCTTAAATGTATAAGTCAAAATGACCTTTTCTCACTCACCTTTCCAAAACTCCAAAAAGTTAAGCCTAAAATCACAAAGGTTTTTCGATTAATGGCTTGGAAAATGAACAACAATCAACAGAAACGTTCGAACACGGTTAAAAACAAAAGTTGACACACCTTTGAAATTCACAGAACTGAGAACTACGAAGTTCGTCCAATTATTCCTTTTTATCGTTTTAAGCTTTATTTATTGGGGCTTCAATACAGATAACACAACTGCCAGTGAGTCGTGTACGGTATTTTAACTTAACTATATCTACAACAACAACGTCAACAGCACCACCAACAATAACAGCAGCAGCGGCAACAACAGCAGCAGCAACAACAACAACAACAACAACAACAACAACAACAACAACAACATCATCAGCAACCGCAGCAACAATAATAACAGCAGAGCAGCAACAACAACAACAACAACAACAACAACAACAACAACAACAACAATAACAACATCAGTAACAGCAATGTGAACAGCACCACCAACAATAACAGCAGCAGCAGCGGCAGCAACAACAACAACAACAATAACAACAACAACAACAACAACAACAACAACAACAATAACAACAACATCAGCAACAGCAACGTAAACAGCAGCAACAATAATAGCAGTAGCAACAACAACAACAATAACAACAACAGCGACAACAGCAGCAGCAGCAACAACGTCAGCAGCACCGACAACAACAACAATTACAGCAGCAGCAACAACAACAACAGCAGCCGTAACAACAACGGCAACAATAACAATGGAGCAGCCTGATCATAAGCGGCTGTTCTGATGTGATTTCGTGACGTCATCATGCGTTATGTTAATAACTGTAGTAACATGTAGGTCTTAGCCAAGTCTTATTTCACTGTGGTTGTGGTGCAGATACGCGCCGAATGTATCATACACACGCCAGAAGTGTTTGCATGGTTAATTTTAATAGGTTTAGGAGTTTACGTTTATAACTTTTATATGCATGTTCTTTTTACGCTTATAGATTTAGAATACCCATCCTATTTATTTGGCATTCAAAGTTCTGCTCTTCGGGAAAAATTGATCAGGTAACACACTTAAAATCGACTTGCTCATCTGTACAGTGCCTACGCTTTACACTTTGAGATGCATGTAGTATAGTTACCCATATAACACCAACGACGGTATACACCGTTGCTTGAAACCAAACCCCACTATAAGTAATCGAATATTTAACAGTTATACCATTAGCTCGAGTCGTATATGAGCTCATAGCCAACGAGGCGCTTCGCCGAGTTGGCTATTAGTTCGTATACGACGAGAGCGAATGGTATAACTGTTATTTATATAGCCAAGCACTGCATGTACAAGAGACAAAGTTACAGCGAAATGTTTGAAACAACAAACTTCCGGCACAGGCAACTAATACTTCCGCCATGCGTAATGATGCATTCACATGGAGTTTCTCGCTGAGCTGTTCGGTATTAAACAGCTTCGAAATGTTGTATAAATGTTGCTCGAGAGGCAAAAAATGTGTCAACAAAAAAGATTAAAAGGTACCTTTATGAAGTCAAAAGGTGGGTCAGTTGTTTATATTAGCGTTGCTGTCGTGAAAAAGGTTTTGATTTTATGCAAAAATGAAACTGAAACACCTTCGGCAGTGAAACTGAATTACTTAGTTGGTTGTTTTTGAAAAAGAACATACTTTTTACTACTCCAAATGCTTATCTAAATAAAAAAAGTCTCTTTACTGGTGATCTCCTACGAAATGTGTGTTGTAAGCTTGATTTTAACCGTGAGTTTCTTTGTTTGGCAACAAATTAATATCAACCCGCTAATTTAGTTGGGTTTTTGAAGTAAAAAGACGTAATTTTTAGGTGAATTTTACCATTTGACATGCTAAATTGTGTATTTTTTAATGTATTTTTACAATGTTGTTTTTTTATACATTGGTTTGAGGGTGTTGATGTTTTTCTGTATAAAAATCCGTCAATTTCAACTCTTTTCGGCAGTTTAAAAAAACATGCCGCCATCTTGTTTTTCCTCTACTAGTAGGATATGAGCTGATAGCCTGGTAGTAGGGAACCAATCAGATTACACAAAAGCTCATATCCGATAGCATGCTATATAATAATTAGGTGTACACTGACTGGTAACTATATTTTTTTGTATGTTTTTTTTAGTCGAGTGATGGACAGCAAATGGGGTGGAAAGTCGGAAATAATTAACATGACTTTGAACGTCGAACAAGTAAGTTTAACAGGAAGAAGATATGTGATGCTAACAAAAAAGCTCGGGGGAACAGGGGTGGCGTGTGCTGTTAGCGTGCTGCCTCTCACCAAATGTTAAGCCCGGCAGCGCCGGATTTAGGACTGTGGAGGCCCCTGGGCGGTCACTGACCAGCACAATATATCAATTCTATTTCTGAATGTATGCTAAGTTACATAGTCATATTTTTTTGAATAAGATGTAGGTAATTGGACTGACACTGGTGTTATATAATTGTAGATGAATAAAATTTGGCCTTAGGCCGAAAAGCGCGTCTTGCCTTTTTTTTTGTTAACTTCGGCGAAGGCAACGACGGTTGAAGGCGCAGTGTAAATTTGATACGGGAGTAAGTTAAACAATTATAAGAAAGGATTAAAGATACGTAAGTATGAGATTCAGTATGTATAGTACATGGGACACAACCCTCTACTATCATATATATCATCCATATATCTTTTGTCTTGTTTTTGACTCATATTTTGGGCTGTCAAGATTTTCTTCATTTCAACACCTATTTTTTCAACTTTCAAGACATTTTTGTGGAGGCCCCCCCTTAAACATTATTTTGTGGGGAGCCCTGGGCGACCGCCCAGTCCGCCCTGTCCTAAATCCGGCACTGAAGCCCGGTTAGATGGGGTTAGTACTTGGATGGGTGACCGCTTTGGAATGACTCCGTTGTCGAGCTTGGAACTCGCCGTCGTCGTTATCGTCATCATCATCATCATTGTCGTCGTCCTCGTCATCATCATTAGGGACTTAAAGTGCCTATGTCATCCTCAGGGACTTTACATATTTATACTAATTGGAACATTCGGAAGTGACGTCAAAAGAGGAATCTGTAAAGTGGTTTTCATATAGACAAATTCCTCTTTCGACGTCACTTCCGTCAACTTTAACGGCAAAAAAATCCATGAAGATGAAATTTTCGCCTGAGAAGATATATTACAAATCTTCTCAGAATGTTCCAATTAGTATAAATATGTAAAGTCCCTGGGGATGACATAGGCACTTTAAGATCTACGACGTCAACCTCAACGACAACGTCCTCTAAACAAAATAATTATTTTTGCCAAACAAAGAAAATGAATAATTTTTAGTCCCAAGAGTAATCTCAACACCGTCCTCGTTCTTTATACAACGCCACTTAGAGCAATTTTCACGTCTTCGGGACGACGTCAACGGCCAAAAGATGAGAACTGTTGCTTGAGATTGACTTCAATACGGACACTAGAATCATTTTAGCAATACTGGGGCGTTTTAGAAGTCATTAAACTAGCTATAAAACGTATTTTGCTTTTAACCGCCGTCGTCCTAGCATCTTAAAGTCCCTATTGTCATCGTCGTCGCCGTCGCCGTCATCGTTATCATCGTCGTTATCATCATCGTTATCATCGTCGTTATCATCATCGTCATCCTTATCATTATCAGGGGAGCGTGGATGGCGTGTGCTGTTAGGGCGCTGCCTCTCACCAATAGTTAAGCCCAGTTAGACGGGGTTAGTACTTGGATGGGTGACCGTCTGGGAACAACCCCGTTCTCGAGCTTGAGACTCATGTGAGTAGAGTTTAGTTGGTCTCTCCTGTGCTCCGCGGGTTTTTCGCCGGGTTCTCCGGTTTTCCTCCCTCTGTAAAATCAACACCTAGGGCTTAGCTGGGATCCGTGGTCTGAACTGTGTCGTATGGCGGCTGCTTAATGCACCTTTGATATGCCTCGACACGGCCACGTTGAAAAAGTCCTTAGGAGAAATTTGATTGTAAAGATACACGTTTGATGTATTCTCATTAATAAAGACCATTATTATCACCATGGTCATCATTAGTTGCGATTGTTCATAACAACAAATTCTAGCTGAAAGCAAAAGACCAGCTTATCTTAGTTCAAAGCCATTTTAACATGTTTCTTTTGACTAACCAAGTCTTATCGTCCAAATCTTTTAATTAGGTTTAACTTATTGTAGCTTATCTACAAGTTCTGTTTTGGTAGACTTTGATTATTTTTTTTTTCTGTCATGGACTATTTGGGCTGGAGTATGTCATTTCAAAATAATTTTTCTTTGTTTAATGGTTCTAGGCCACATACACAAGAGATGCCTTAGCAAAAGCACTGTATTCAAGGATGTTTGACTACTTGGTTGAGGTATGACGTTGGCTAAACAGACAGACAGACAGACAGACAGACAGACAGACAGACAGACAGACAGACAGACAGACAGACAGACAGACAGACAGACAGACAGACAGACAGACAGACAGACAGACAGACAGACAGACAGACAGACAGACAGACAGACAGACAGACAGACAGACAGACAGGCAGGCAGGCAGGCAGGCAGGCAGGCAGGCAGGCAGGCAGACAGACAGACAGACAGACAGACAGACAGGCACACATATGCAGAGACACAGGTAGACAAACAAACAAACAAACAAACAAACAAACAAACAAACAAACAAACAAACAAAACAGGACTACTTTAGAAATTCCTATTTTATTAGGTCAGCTGAACTGTGGAATTGTTTGCCGTCTAGTTTAAATTCTTGCAGTACTCTTCTTTTGTTTAAATCTAGTATTAACTCTCTATATTTCTCTAAACTATCGACATATTGCCCTCCTGGCAACTTCTAGAACTCATATTATTTTTCATTTTATTTATTTATTTATTTATTTTTTGATTATTTATTGATTTCTTCATAAGTCTCATGTTACATTTAGTTTTAGTTTTAGGTTGCGTGTAACTAGGGAGTTTGGTATCAATTGGAACAAAAGTTCTGTTCCTTTCTCCTGCCACACTTTTTTTTCTTTTTTTTAACTTTGATATTTTGTAATCAAGTGGCAAACTTATTAAACTAAACAAACAAACAAACAAACAAACAAACAAACAAACAAACAAACAAACAGACGAACAGACAACAGACGACAATTTTCGTAAAATTTTCCGATTATTAATGAATTTCCCGCCAAATTAGAAACCAGCTTCAACCGCGGTCATAAAATCCAAGGGAGCCGCCTTAAACGACGTATTTATTTCTATTAACGATGCGTCTTGTGTTATTTTATAACAGTGTGTAAATAAAGCCATGAAAACGGACAAAGAAGAGATGAATATTGGTATTTTGGACATATACGGATTTGAAATCTTTGAGGTTAGTGTAAAGATTTTAATAATCTTTATTTGATAATCTTAACGTTAACACAACACTCACTCACTGTTCCCGATCTCACAACATCCATGGGTTACATTAGCTTCTATTGGCAACAGTTTTTTGGGTTTTTTTTTTAACTTTTTTGTTGTAAAAATTTTTAGTTATAAAATAAATATTTTAGTTATAAAATTTTAGTTATAAAATTGTGATAAAATTACTTCATTTCATTAAAACCATGCATTGGTGTTTTTATACTTGTAGAAAAATGGTTTTGAACAGTTTTGTATCAACTTTGTAAATGAAAAACTACAGCAGATCTTTATAGAACTAACTCTCAAAGCTGAACAGGTATGAACGCGGTTATGTATAGGTAATAGCATGGTTTCGAGTGCAATTTGGGAAAAAACATGCACGAGTGAGTTTTTCAAATACTGTCAAAATAGCACGAGTCCGAAGGACGAGTGACGAGTGCTATTTGAAATATTTGAAAAACTCACGAGTGCATGTTTTTCCAAATTGCACGAGAAACCATGCTATTACTTATTAATAATATACATGAAAAAATGTTCAAAACAACTGTACGAATATTTTAACGTACGTGTTTAGCCGTCCACTCCTCGCATATTTATTTGTTAAAAAATGCTTCGCTTCCTTTACTACTTGAAAAAGTTTACTCAAGGCATAAAGAAGCTTCTGGTCTTCTTGGAGGTACATCACTTGGCAATATTAAAGCATAACTAGCCAGTCAAATTTGAACAAATTATCCCCAAAACCGCCGAATCTTGCCCGCCATCTTTGTTTGTTTTGTGTCGGGAAAAATCCGCTGTACAATCAATTTGATTGGTTCTTAGTGATAACAGATTTTTGCACTGTGATTACAGATTTTTGCACTGTGATTACAGATTTTTGCACTGTGATAACAGATTTTTGCACTGTGATAACACAATTCTGCACTGTTGTTTGGGATTAATTGCACTGGAATCAGTCAATCAGCCAATCACAGTCGAGATATTTTTTCATGTATATTATTAGTAATCCTATCTTATTTGGTGATGAATCCAGTGAACTCCGGTGAAGTTTGTGTTGTTTTTTTCCTTTCCAATTTTACCAGGAAGAGTACGTTCAAGAAGGTATCAAATGGTCTCCCATTGACTACTTCAATAACAAAATTGTGTGCGATGTTATCGAAGCAAAGGTAGGGCAATACTTGAAGTTGGCGGAGAGCTGTGACGTACTAAGATGAACACGGACAAATCAACGTATTATTAGTAACAATCTCTTCGTTTGACAAATAAAACATACCGCTCCTGTGCATATATATTTAACAAATAAAACATAAAGCTCCGTGCATATGTACTCTTATAAAGGTACGTTTGACGTCATTTTTACACTTCTTTCGTGTTCAGATCACGTCAAACGAACCTTTATATGAGTACGTTATGCACAGGGGCAATAATTAACAATTATTGGACGAGGTTGAGCAAAATATCGTGATTTTCCACAGGGAGCCCACCCCAGCAGTATGAATGACTTTTACTTGAATTTACACGAAGTACTCTTCGATTCCGTGTCGAATGCCCAGCAGGGAGTGCGGGCGCAAGCGAAAGCTGGGGGGGAAGAGAAGAAAAAAGAAAGGGATGAAACACTGAGTATAGTTATCTTCTAAAGCACTATTCCAGAATATATAAATAAAACTTTTAGAAATTACTAGTATTAAAAGCTCCACTAAGGACTGCTATTTCATATCATTATTTTCTCGATCGATTAAATATGTTGAAAGTTTGCGATGTGTTCCATAGGTTGTGGTGACAGTTAATTGCATACGTCATCTTCGTGTACTCGTCCCCGTTTTTCACATCACGATCATGACAATTTGTAGTATGACTATAAATATCCGCGAGAATTCGTTTTGTTGACATTTGAAACCGCAGACCGTTTCCGAAATCCGAAAACCAACCGACGAGTTGACGAACCTTTGTACATGTCATAGCAACCTCTGGAACACATACTTCCGCCGAGTTCTCAGTGTTTCATCCCTTTCTTTTTTCTTCTCTTCCCCCCCAGCTTTCGCTTGCGCCCGCACTCCCTGCTGGGCATTCGACACGGAATCGAAGAGTACTTCGTGTAAATTCAAGTAAAAGTCGTTCATACTGCTGGGGTGGGCTCTGTGGGTTTTCGTGACAAATCACGATATTTTGTGAAAACCGAGTTCAATAATTGTTTTATTATTCGATTTGTTTTTTACTTGACATTGTTTACCTGTAATTATGCCCACTCATTTCTTGGCAGCTTGGCTGAACGAGCGATTTACGTTTACCGAAGTTAAGTGTAACGCGCATGAGCTAAATAATATTTGCTGAAAAAAATAATTTCCCGATAATGCGCATGAGCAAACTGTTATTTGTGGGCAGTTATTTGCAGGTGACGTAGCGGTCAACGAATTAAAAGGAAGATAAAAATAAAACGAATAATAATATGCTTTATTTGTTTTATAAAATATTAAAGAAGGAAAAGCAAGCTAAAAGTTGGACAGTTTTGAAAGCTGACTGGCTTTACGGTGACGCCATCCTACGCCATTCCATGCCATTTTACGTCATTCATGATTTCCATACTCTTCTAAATGTCCGGGGCCTGGCCAATCAGAGCTTACTCTGTTTTGTAATAGAGAGGATACTCTGTATATATACAGTGGATACTCTGTTTTGTAATAGGTTTCAAAGAACAATAAATAGACACGCATATTACGTCGCTAGTTCCAGTCTCCCACAGGCCTTCTAATTCTCTTCTGAAAATTCCCCTATCCCAAAAGAGTCCCAAAACATTTTCTCGCCGCTGGGTTGTGGTTAGGTTTAGGGTTGCCTGGGGATTGTGATTACGTTTAGGTTTAGGGTCAGTTAGGATTCCGGGTGGGAGTGGGGTCTGGGTTCCAATTCCTTTAGAGTTTAGGATTATCCTGAATTGTGGTCGGGGTCTGAGAGGTGGGACTTTTTCCCCCGGAGGGTTGTGGTTAGGTTTAGGTCCAACGGGGGGTTGTGGTTAGGTTTAGGGTTTCCAGGGGGGGTTGTGGTTAGGTTTAGGGTCAGGTTTAGAGGTGGGGGTCGGGTTTGGGGTTTGGGGGTAGGGAATTCTTTTTTTTAAAATGATGATGATTGTTAATTCTAGGACATTTCACAATTAACGATAATCATCATTTCGAGATGAGAGAATATGCTGTGGATTAGCACACTCGCTCAGGGCCTGGGTGTTAACTTTTCGCTCGGGCTCAAGGACAACTTAAATAACAAGGGAACTATGAGTTTCAACAGTAACTTTGTTTTTTCTTACAGCGTCCGCCTGGTATAATGTGTGTTCTGGATGATATTTGTGCTACAATGCATGCCCAGGGTGAAGGCGCTGACATGAAGTTATTACAAGTAAGTGCATGAGACTGATCTCAATAAAACTGGATGGGGCACGAGACCGGATTTTGCGTGCCAGTTGTATGATGACGTGACCACTACCTAAGATGGCTGCCACTGAAGTTCATAAGCTTTCGTAGATTGAAAACAGACAAAAAGAGTTATTTTAAGAAAACTTAAACGAATGTAATGACACAAGAAGTACTCAATAAGGTTTAAGACGCTAATTTCTTGTATTTGTTTCTTTTACTGAGCTGTAAAACATTTTAAAATTTCGTTGTTTTTCTTCAGTGCCGACGAGGAAGAAACTTCACGATAATATAAACTGAAAAACAGACTATAAAATCTACGCAGAATTCAATTCCAAGTCTTAAATTGTACCTTTTATAGTAATCTTAATGCCTTAATGCGAAAACTAAACGAACTGGCATCTGTTGTTTGCTTTACGGCTTTTCCGACTCCCCCGGCACAGAGTACTTAATATTCCTACCCCCGTATAATCTGACCGTGGTGACGTCAACATTGCTTATGCCAGTCAACTTTGGGATTGGGAACAAGTTCTAAGGCCGCAATGCGTCATATGTTCCACCACGTAAGATGGCGGCGACTGGCACGAAATGTTTGACTGCTGGCCATAGGGAATGCCCTATCCAGTTTATATAGAGATCAGTGGTTGTAACCTCGTGTACCAAGGGTCTTTCAGGAGGGGTTGGCATTCGGTTTCAGTCTACATTATTCCTATAGAAAAGTAGAGAAAAGTAGAGAGCTGCTGCGTAGACAATGTTTTGGATAGAGCAAAGTGAAAAGGTGATAAACTGCCAAGATTAGTATTGACAACAAAATAAAATTTAAAAAAAAAATATCCGCAAATTTACCACTTTTGTACTTTGCACTACTTCTCTACGTGGTCTAGGGGCTGCAGTTCAGATGCAAGCGAGCTTATAGAAGACTGAAACCAACTTAATAATTTTTTGACCTCGTTAATGACTTAGTTATTGAGTCTCGTGTGCACATGTATATGTTTGTATTGTAGGTGTAGCCGGAGGTGGACATTTTTGATATTTTGCTTTTATTTTTCGTAGAAACTCGAAGGGGCTGTTGGTAGTCATCAACATTACAATGGTTTTAGTTCCGGCTTCACGATTCATCATTATGCTGGCAAGGTACGATATACTGTATGCTAGCGGGGACATTGGAGGAAAACCCAAACATCAGCACCAACGCCAGCATCAACAACAACAGAAGCACCAGTACCAACACCGCCACCAATACTAGTACCAGCACCAACACTAGCACTGAACTAGCGCCACCAATACTAACACCAGCACCAATGCCAGCGCCAGCACCACTACCAGTACCAACGCCAGTTCCACCACTAACGCCTGCACCACTACTAGTACCAACACCAGCACCACCAATATCAACGCCAGCACTTACACCACCGCTAGTACCTTGCGCTAGTACCAGCACCAACAATAGCACCAACCCTACCACCACCACCACCAACAACAACAACAACGCCAGCACAACCACGAACGCCCGCACCACCACCAATACCAACGCCAGCACCACCACCGATGTTAACAGCAGTACCAACACGAACACTAGTACCAGTACCAACACTAGCACCAATACCTATTGGTCATATTGACCCATTGGTGGCCATAATATTGACTCATTGACGGTCATATTGACTCGTTCTTGCCACAAAAGTCTACACAATCACCCTTTTCATTAGACGTGGTATTTTCGATAGACCACAGTACGTTGCGATTTCAAAATGGAAGGATCAACAATAACTTATTAAATCAAATCAAATCAAACTTTATTTAATTAGGGTAGTCGCGTCAGTTCAGAAGAACTGTTATCAATGTGAGCCCTGAATAACTTAACTAATAATATACATGACAAAATTACTGCATCCTGATTGGTCGAGAGGAGTGCAATTTTAATGTAATACAGTGCAGAAAAATGAAATACAGTGCAAATTTCAATGAGTATTAAACATTCTGATTGGCTAATAAACAACCGGAAACTACCGGAAAGCCAATGAAATGCTTATGCGGATTTTGAAGGATGGTTTTCCTCACGAGAAAATCCAGTATGGCGACCAAAACATAAAGTTGTCGAAGAACATTTCGATGAAATACAGAGTGAATTTTGCTTTAATATTGTCATTAAAGTTCCTGCAAGAAGACTAGAAGAGGTTAGATGCTATGAGTAAAACGTTTGACGTATTTAGTGAACAAAGCGAAGCAGTTTTTAACCATTTATGCTTCGAGAAGTGGAGCAATGGGTGGTATATATGTAAACTTTGTAGCCGGAGGAACATTTGTCTAACATTTCATGTATATTATTAATAAGTAATAGCATGGTTTCGAGTGCAATTTTGGAAAAACACACACTCGTGAGTTTTTCAAAGACCTCAAATAGCACTCGTCCTTCGGACTCGTGCAATTTTGATAGTCTTTGAAAAACTCACTCGTGCATGTTTTTTCCAAATTACCCTCGAAGCGGTTAGCCGTGCTATTACCTATACTAATACAATATTAATTTACTCGATATATTATTACATGTTACATAGATGGAAAAAGAAATTAACAGAACAATTTATTGAAAGAGTTCTAGAAATAGGATAAGTTCGAATTTGATCCTTATTCATTAAAGTATTTGTAGACATGTGACCTGAAATGTGAAAACAATTTTTCATCTCGAATATAAGTTGGTAAACTATAATTATAAACATGCGGTCGTCGATAATAAAAACCGTTACTTCCAATAACAAGTTTAACCTTTGGTATAAAACACTTATTTCTATTATATTATTATTTCTATTGCAGGTGACATATGAAGCGGACGGGTTCTGTGAAAGAAATAGGGATGTACTATTTACTGATTTGATTGAGTTGATGCAGGGTAGTACAAACGCGTTTGTGCAAGCTTTGTTTCCAGAAAATACCAAATCTGAAAAGAAAGGAAGACCAACAACTCTTGGAAACAAAATTAAGGTAAGTCTTAGTAAAAAAATGAATTTCCTTCAGACCAAAGCTTCTTTAAGCCTATAGTTCTCATATGTCGCCGATGATCGGCGATGAGGGCTATGCGACGTCGGCGACATATGAGAACGTGCTTCAAATGTCATCGGCGACCGTCGGCGATCCAATCGCAGAAAACAAAAAAGTTTGTTTCTTGCGATAGTCGCCAACCATCGCCGACCTGAAAAACATATGAGAACGTGCATCGGCGATCATCGCATGCGATCATCGGCGATAATTTTCTACAACCCAGTCCCCATCTCATAGCGCATTCCAACATGGCGGAGAGAGGTATTCTGGTAATAATTCCATGTCCTAAATAACCCAGGTACTTCATGAAAGCCTGACTCCAACACACACCCTAATCCTAACCAATAAATTCGTGAGTAAGGACATGGATTTATAACCGGTATTCTGCTCCTGCATTCTTTTTTCACAATATACGGGGCAACCAGTTTAATAAGATTCTCCAGCCTCTCAGGACTCATTCTTAAGAATTTACAAAAGTACTCCCTATCGTGCAACCGTAATTCTTCGACTAAAATGTGAAATTGGCTCTGCTGTTGGCGCCTCTCAAGCATTTCTCTTACCCAGAATCTTCTTTTCCGTGGCTTGTTCAATACAAGTAGGGCTCATTTTTTCCTCAGAAGCGCGATAATTAATTGTAGTTGACAAGCAATAACTAACCTTCTGTTTAAAGTGCCACTAACCCCCAAAACTTTTTTCGCAAATCTAAGAGTCCTTATTGAGAGGATTAGGCCAGTTAATAAATTATTGGTATTGGACGTTTCGTTGGTCTTCTGTAGACCACCAAAGTTGCATCTGCATGTCCCGTGGCGGAGCAGGAAAGGGAATGGGTATATTCCTGGTGTGACGTCAGACAAGTCAAACAAGGAACTCCTTTGAGCTCTGTCTGGTGAATACATAGAATTTTTGGGGTTGAAAATTCATTTTCCGAACTAACGCAATGTAAAAATTGTATGTATTCAGCAGACAGAGCTCAAAGGAGTTCCTTGTTTGATTTGTCTGACGTCACACCTGGAATATACCCATTCCCTTTCCTGCTCCGCCATGGGACATGCAGATGCAACTTTAGTGGACTACAGAAGACCAAAGAAATGTCCAATACCAATAATTTATTCACTGGCCTAATTCACTCAATAAGGGCTTTTAGATTTCCGAAAAAAATTTTTTGAGGTTAGTGGCACTTTAACGCCGGCATTTTGATTTTTGATGTTAATAATTAAGCGGGAAATATGACGCGTCATCGCCGATTATCGCCAGGCCCGGATTAACCATGCGCGGGGCCCGTGGCATATTATCAGCGCGGGGCCCCTTGACCCCCCCACCCCAGGCACTTTAAACGCTGAATTCAAAAAGACTCAAATATATAATAAAGATTCGATATATTTTGTATTGCATGCGTTGAAATTTGAAAAGTCGCTTGCATATTCACCGAAACAATAAATACAAATAATTATATTTAAACTGATATTTTATGAAGTTTATATGAATAACATATAACAACTAAACGAAAATAGATTATTTACATGGTAAAATAGAACATATGAACAATATCCGCATATACATGATTGGTATGGGCATGTAACAATTGTCATTTGAGTCTTATTCTGCAGATGTTTTGTACACGTTATGCTTACGCGATTTTTGAAGAGCAAAATCGTTAATAATCGAAGACATATCAATTTTCCGCAAAAGTTTGTTTTCGATGCTAAGAAGAGTGAGGTTATTTAGTCGCTCCTGTTTCATGCATGCTCGGAGCTGACTCTTGATTAATTTGAGTTTGGAAAACGACCTTTCACCAGAACAGTTCGAAATCATCAAACTTAAATAAATGCGGAATGCAATCACCGTGTTTGGAAATACAGTTTCCAGGTTGTTTGACACAAGAAGTCTGTACATTCGCATTTCCAGCGACTCCACGTTTAAATGGATGTCGTCATCATCTTTCGTTATGACCAATATGACGGATTCGTCATCAGACTTGTTGTCAGAGGATGTGTCGGTCGTAGCTTGGGCTGAAGAAGTTGCAGCTACAGCTGAAGATGTAGTTGTATCTAATGATTTTTGAGCAAATTCTGTGTTGAGAAAACCAGAAAACTGTAATAATTCGTCTGGCAGACAGGCTTCTAAATCCGTTGGGTATGCCTCTTGGAGGCTCTTCGCACTTTGGATCACTTCTTGATCTGGAAGATCCTTGAGGTTTCGCAGGAAACCAAACTTTGCAGCAATGCCAGTGTATGCGCCCAGTCGTTTCCGCAACTCGGCGTCAAGGCAATCAATTATCACCAGGAAACTACCCGTACGGAACTTGTCGGCTGGAGTCTGTGGCACTTCAGGCGCTGATCCTGGCTCGTCGTAACGGCGATTTCGTTGACGGACGCGTCTAACTTCGTCCACGAACTGGTCACATTCACTGAGCTTCTTCCCTTTGGCGCAAAACTCTTCAAATCTTTCCCGCAGCTTACGGACAAACTCGATTAGGGATTCGTAGATTGCAACTGCAGAGTTGAGATCTTGGTCGGCTGATTGCAGGACTTGACTGTTGCCGTGAAAACGATGCAGGATGTGGTGCCACAAAGCTGCGAGTATTCCAGTTTCGAGTTGGTTCATATAGGAGGCCATACCACGAGCTTCTGCTTTAATTTCGGGTTTCTCCTCATCGTCATCAGCGATTTCTTCCAAAGCAGCATTGATTTCGTCATAACCCTCAACTAGAGCCTTCGTAGCGTCTGCACGTGCCGACCAGCGAGTATCAGACATGCGTTTGACTGTTGGTCGACTTTGGCTTGAAAGTTGATTAGTCAAAATTTTCCAACGATGGGTTGAGGCAACAAAAAAGGAGTAAAGGCGTTGAACGAAACCGAAGAACTTAACAGCTAGCTCGCAACAACCAACGGCAGACTGACCAACAAGATTGAGGGAATGTGCGGCACAGGGCACATACTCAGCCAGGTTACATTGTTCTCGAATAATGGCCTGCATGCCATTATATTTCCCACTCATATTGCTCGCATTGTCGTACGACTGGCCGCGGCAATTAGCAACATCAATGTCATTCGTTTTTAAGAACTTGAGCAAGCTTTCCGCTAGTTCTTTTCCACTGTGACCTTGCATGTCGAGGAAAGTCAAGAATCGTTCAACAGGACCCGATGGCAAAACGTACCGAAGAATGCAGGTGAGTTGGTCAACATGAGTAATATCGGGAGTTGAGTCTACTGAAACCGAAAAATACTTCGCAGACTTTACTTCCGTAATGATATACTCTTGCACACGATTTGCTAGCAAATTGATAAACTCTTCGCAAATTGTCTTCGACAGATAGGAGGTGTGACCCCGTCCCTTGTTTGCGTTATTGTTGATGTGTTGCGCTAGGAATGGATCGAACATGGCCAACAATTCCAGTGTGCCCAAGTAGTTGCCGTTTGTGGGTGATCCAATAACCTCATCTGAACCACGAAATGGTAAACCGCGCTCCGATAGGTAACGGATAGTTTCTGCTATCCGTTTAAGCACCCCACGCCAATACTCGCGCTCCGCATTCACCTGTCTAACCAACTCTGCATCAACGCGGCAGCCAGCATCACTGCGTTGGAGTAGCTTAATCATGGCCTCTCGGTGCACTGCACTTTTTTCGTGACGGGGAATGGATTGAGAAGCGCGTTTCCAGTCCTTGTATCCCTGCTTCGCAAAAACTGAGCTGTCGGTCATCAGTTTACATGCAAAGCAGAATACTGAATGTCCAGATGGCGAGTAGCAGAGCCAGGTTCGAGAATGTTCCTGTTTTGTCAGCTGATGCGTGTATGTGAATAAGCTTTTCTGACACTGCCGACTATAATTTTCTCCCTCGTATCTGGTAGAAGACGCGCTAAAATCTGCATTCGAGTTTCTGCATTGGCTGCTTCCCTTTGTTGCCCAGTATTCCCTCATACTGTCCGAAACACTAGCAGGCCATAGCCCCAAATCACTGGAATATGCATCGGTACAAATGGACGGATCATCTGATGTTAGAGATTCAGCAAACATACCAGGTTCCTCAGGTACAGAATCAGTCACTGTTGTCGAGATCGGAGTGGTCGACTCACCAGAAGCATCTTCATCCTGTTGCGGAGGTTGGAAATCCGTGACGCGATCTTCGCTGCTACCAGTTGCATTGCCACCGCTGCTCTTGGGAAAAAGTTCGGATATTTTTGGCACTTTGCTCAAGGCTTTACTTTCCCGTGCAACTCGTTCTTCCCTTGCCTTCCGTTTCGTTGCTCCAGATTTATATGTGCGATTTTTGTCACGGTCGCGGCCACCGCTACTAGAACTCATAGCAATTGCAAACCTAAAAATAACTCTAGCATAAATTTTCAGGGAAGGCCGCTGGCAGGGGTATATGTATTTAGGTATGTCTAGTAAACGATATCACACAATTTAAAGCGGCAGGTTTCTATTTTGTAAGCTATTCTATTTTACAATAAATAAATTATAACTAGAAATAGTTAACACTAAACTGCACCGTCTGATTATGATATACTGGTAGCCGTGGAGATAATACGTGTATCTTTATACTAGGGGTGCAACTTGATCCGATTCCGTATACATCAGCTGGTTCGAAATCACAACAATAAAATGTGCTTCTGACTAGATGTCCACTATCTATATTGTCTATATAAAACTACTTACAACTATAAAATACGCTGTTGAAATAAAGCTGTTAATCTCACGAACCCGTCGATTCCCGTCGAAATCACAACTATAAAATGCGCTTCTACTTGCCTTTTAAGAATAAACTATTTTAATAATTTGCACAATAATTAAATGCGCTTCTACTTGCCTTTTAAGAATAAACTATCTTAATAGTTTACACAATAATAAAATGCGCTTCTACCTTGATTAGTCCAAAATAATAAAATATCACACAATTTAATACGCAATAGTCTATTATGTTGTAAGCTCTTCTATTTTATCTGAAATTAATTACAATAAATCCCGTCACTGTCAGTAATCGTGTAGTGCCTAAGACCTAAGTGCATCTACGTCCACGCAAACGTATAGCACAAACTATTGTCAACTTGGAACATTTTTACAACTATTATTTTTAGGTATATAACACATTAACAATAAACTATTTAGGAATTAGACTTACCTAGATGACTAGAGCTAATCTTTATGTATGCAATAATCTTCGCGTTTTTCTATCTGGTTCGCGTTTTTCTGTCTGGCGACGGGGGCGACGACCGGCGACCTTGATATAACTAGTAATTATAAGCTATAAGTATAACTTACCAAGTTCCAGTAAGTTCTTTCTTCCTCTAGGCCAGTTTTGCTTGTTATATGAAACGATGAAACGACTGACATTTAAGTGAATCAGAGAGAATGTTGATAAACAGCGTGTTGTATATATTTGTAATATGAGTTCACGGAGTTGTATCAAGTGACATAATTGATATCATGTGCGATTCTTGGTAGAAATGCCGCTACGGGTTAGCAAAATACGTTCGGGAATCGGGCCCCCCCTTTTTTGAATTTTGCTTTGCTCATTTTTTAAAAATTTGGGGGACTTGCTTTTTGGGACCTCGCTTTTTGGGGGCCGCGCTGTTTGCCGTCTTTGGGCCCCCGCGCTTTTTGGGCCCCGCGCTGAAGCACAGAAACAGTTAAAAAAAATTCGAAAAGAGTAAGCGCGGGGCCCCCAGAAGCGCGGGGCCCGCGGCATATGCCGCTTCTGCCATATGGTTAATCCGGGCCTGATTATCGCCGACCATCTGCGACAAATGAGAACTATCTGATCGCCGACGTGATCGCCAATGGCGACATATAAGTACTAAGCTTTAGGCTGGATTTCCACTTGGCGAATTTTATTTTATTTCGTAAGCTCTCGGGTGGAACTAATTAGCCAAGACAAAAGCAAAAAGTCGCTTCGAAAAATACCGTGCATATTTTCTTATTTGTTTTTAGCTCGACGTTCTTTTTCAGATGTTGCCCTTTACCTTACTCCTAAAGCCCCGCACAGACGACCAAGTTTTCCTTGACAAGTTCCTTGGTAACTTTCCTTGCTCGTGTGTACGATGAACACGTTTTTCCCCAACAATTTTCCTTGACAAGTTATAATTGCTCGTGTGTACGGTTGGTTGGACAAGTTTTCCTTGACGGTATTAAATGATCGCGTAATAAGCTTAAGAGATGATCTTGTCAAGTTTTCCTTGACGACTATACACACGAACAAATTTCCTTGTTCAAAAGCTGGCATGACCAGCTTTTGAACAAGTCTCCTTGACAAGGAAGAACTTGTCAATTTGTGTTGTACATACGAACAAATAAAACTTGTCAAGGAAAACTTGGTCGTCTGTGCGGGGCTTTACTTTTGAGCTTGTTCGTTTCGCTTCATGTTTACACTTGACTTGTTACTCAGGCTTTCATTTTCCGCGCTTTTAAATGAGATGTTGTTTTTTTTTTATAAAAAGAAACACTAATGTTTCAATACGTATTATTTATTGTTCAAAATTTTCCAACGAAAATGTCTAATTCGCTTTTATTTCCATTCAAATCAACTCAGTAATTTTCCCGCCAAAACTTGCAGGTCATTCAAAAACGTGTAATGTCTCCCCACAATGCCGGGAGAGCATTCTCAGCAACCAATCAGCGGGCGCCATTTGGCGTAATGACCCGAGAACAAGGTTAGCTATATAATAATAACTTCTTATTAACCGAGAGCGCGGTCATTACGGAAAAATATCAGACCGAGGTCTTGACAGTACATAAAGACCGAGGTCTAATATTTTTCCGTAATGACCAAGCGGACGAGGTTAATAAGAGGTTTATTATATGGCATTTTGAAACAACACATCTTACATTTAATACCTTGTCACACGCTCGAGGTCACACTATTGTCATTGACATAGACTCATCGTTTTCAATGTTGTTGCTCTTGTTGTCATCGCTTTCGGAATCCTAAAACTCACTGCCAGATTGCTCATCGTCCCACTCATACATAATTTAGTCCTCAGGTTATTGAATTCACAAAATTTTTGCGGTTTTCTTTCATTGTTTAGTTACAAACAACATGTCTGCCAAAATCCGTAATCGACCGGTCGATTACGGAAAATTATCGACCGGCACGTGACGCGTCTCAGCCAATGAGAACACACGATTTCAATGGAAGTAACTTGTGCCATATAATAAAACGTTTTAATCTTTTACATTTCAACAGACCCAAGCAAACCTGTTGGTGGACAGATTAACCAAATGCACGCCACACTACATTCGTTGTATAAAACCAAACGAGACTAAGAAAGCTCGAGATTGGGAGGGAGATAGAGTTAAACATCAAGTGGAATATCTTGGATTAAAAGAAAATATTCGTGTTAGGCGAGCGGGATTCGCCTACAGAAGAGATTTCGATAAATTTTTAATGAGGTGAGTTGATAGCCATTGTAGATGCCCATAAAGATCGGACGCGAATATTTTAACCACTGATCTCGAAATAAAACTGGATAGTGCAACCTATTGTCCACTGGTTCATAAAATGAAGCCAGCTAAACAAAAGAAATCCGTAATTACTAAGGGACCAAACATGCTGAAAAATGTCTTTATGTCTTCTTAAAACGTCTTCTGTACCAAAAAAGACTATTGAACTACATTTTCTTTCAAAGATTCAGCATCTCATTCAACAAAATGTTTATATCGGTGCCAGAATACGCTAGAAAGACCATCACTTGGTCCCTTAGTAATGGGTGACTTCCGGCTTCATTTTGTAAACAATAGATGCTTAAAGTGTTTATGAAACGAAAATTAAGTTTGTCTTATTTGAAAGAACTTTTGAAATGACAAAGTAAGATCTTTTGCTGTTTTTTGTTTCCTTGCTTCGTTTATGAGATATTTCAGTTTGTTTTATATGTGAAACTAACCAGTGACATCACAACGTGCATAATGACTTACTGGGAAAGGTTATATATCTTTGCTATTACTAAACGGAATCAGTTGAAAATGTATATTTCTGTTGTTGTAAGGGAAAAACGCACACATAATTGCTTTGAAGTGATTCCGTTTGATAACAGAAAAGATATATAACCTTTCCCAGTAAGTCATTATGCACCTTGTGATGTCACTGGTTAGTTTCACATATAAAACAAACTGAAATATCTCATAAACGAAGCAAGGAAACAAAAAACAGCAAAAGATCTTACTTTGTCATTTCAAAAGTTCTTTCAAATAAGACAAACTTAATTTTCGTTTCATAAACACTTTAATGCAGTTTTATTTCGAGATCAGTGATTTTAACTTACTTATCAAATTCTAAGTGTACATGATGAATACTTTGCTTAAGAGTTGTAAGAAACGTTAGATAAGATCATTTTAACTCAGAATTTGAGCCGCTAGTGTCTAATAACTTTGATAAAACATTGATGTTTTATTAATCAATGTTTTAACAGTATTTACAAACACCTGATTAAACATTCATTTCTTTTGAATTTTCCTTATGAAGTATTAATGAATTTGATAATTGTAATTAATTATTACACTGTAATTTTATTAAAAATGTATCATCATCATCATCATCACCATTATCATTATTATCATTGTTATTATTATTATTATTATTATTATTATTATTATCATCATCATCATCATCATTATAATCATTACCATTATCAATATCATTATCAATATCATTATCATCATCATTATAATAATCACCATAAGTATTATTATTTTACCATTATCAATATCATTATCATCATTATTATCATCACCATAACTATTATTATCATTACCATTATCAATATTATTATCATCATCACCATCATCACCAATGACCATCATCATTTTACCTTTGTGTTTCAAGGTATGCCATATTGACGGCGGAAACATGGCCTCGTTGGCAAGGTGATGTACGTAAAGGCATTGAACATTTGATGAACTCAGTGAACATGGAGAAAGATCAATGGCAAATGGGAAAGACCAAGGTCTTTATCAAGGCTCCGGAGTCGGTAAGCAAGACGATTTTTAGTTACAGTGAAATTTCAATTTGGTTATCGTAACAGTTTTCCGTTTGCTTGTCGAGAGGTTACTCCCTGTAGTCCAGTTATAAGTAATATTTATTATATGCATGACAAAATTACTACATTCTGATTGGTTGAGAGGAGTATAATTATTTTATTAATTGTACTGCAGTACAATTAATAAAAATAGAGAAGACCCAGGGAACGATGTTGACAATAAAATTCAAAATGGCGGCCAATTCTGCAATGGGAAGTTTTCACATTTCCAACGACTTGTGGTACACTATGAACTAAAAATTCCATGTAAATATTTTGAAATGAGTACAGAGAACATCCAGAGTGAAAATGTTTCTTGTCAAGTAATGAAACAAGATGTTTTTAAAGGCGTGAGTGAGTACGAAGCGTATGTGTCGTAATTTTGTTATGCATATAATAAATGAGTAATCATATGATTTTGCTCGTACAATTAAGGATTTATACTACTCGTGATATTTGAAAATTACGCCAAATTGGCAATACCGTGTTTATATCAATGTCACGGCACATTTTTTAGCCTTATTTCATAAAAGAAATAGAAAATGGATGCCCTGTGTTTATATAACCTGATGCAAACACTCGAGTGAGTTGGGAGAATTCGAAAGTACTTATGTAAACCCTCGCCTACGGCTCGGGTTCACATAAACTTTCAAATTCTCCCAACTCACTCTCGTGTTTGCATCAGGCTATATAAACACGGGCGGCCATTTTCTATTTCTTAAATATATATATATAACTTCATAGCCTTCTCTGCAGGCAACTCTGGGGACGAGAGACAACAATGCTTTTTTTTTCTTTTTTTTTCTTAGCTATTTCTTCTAGAAGAAATGCGTGAAAGGAAGTTCGATAGTTACGCTAGAACGGTCCAAAAGGCGTTCCGTCAATATAGAATGCGAAAGTTCTTTGTTGATCTTAAACAGCAAGGTTAGATTTTATTATAGAAGGGCTCCGTTCGTCGACGGCGGCGACCACCATTACTACAACGACGACTACAGCAGACTACCACAACGACGACGACCACCGCCACCACAACGACGACGATTACCACCACCACCACCACCACAACGACAACGACGACGACTACCACCACCACCACAACGACGACGACCACCACCACCACAACGACTACTACCACCACCACAACGACCACCACTACAACGACGACGACTACCATCACCACGACGACGACAACTTCTACCACAACGACGACTACCACCAACACCACGACGACTACCACCAACACCACGACGACTATCACCAACACCACGACGACTATCACCAACACCACGACGACGACTACCACTACCACAACCACAACGACGACGACCACCACAACGACGACTACCACAACGACTACCATCACTACAACGACGACTAACATCACCATAACGATGACTACCATCACCACAACGACGACTACCAGCACCACATCGACGACTACTATCACCACAACGACGACGACTACCATCACTACAACGACGGCTACCATTACCACAACGACGACTACCATCACTACAGCGACGACTGCCATCACTACAACGACGACTACCATCACCACAACGACTACCACCACCACCATAATGACGACAGCGACGACGACCACCACCACCACAACGATGAGGACGACAACAACAACAACACAACAACAACAACAACAACAACAACAACAACAACAACAACAACAACGAACGCGTTACTACTAAACTGACCGATAAGAAATAAAAAATCGCAAATGAACTCGAAAATGTTCATTAAAGTGATAAAACATTGGGTTGGCATCTGCTACCGCAAAAAATATTTACTCTGACCTTTTGCTGTAAATTTCCTTAAAACTTAGTTTCTTCCTATTACTAAAGCAATCTCGTCTGCTTTTCTTAGCTTCAGATATATTGTACATGAAAAAACAGCGAAGAAGATTGACATTAAATCGTAACTTTGTTGGCGACTATATTGGTTTTGACACCAATCCGAGCTTACGAGCATTAGTTGGTAAATATTCTTTACTTATTATTCAGGTGTGAGGTCTGTATGGGAAGTTATTTCCTGTAATTGTTGTATAACTTTTAGTCTTACACATAGATGTTAACGTTGTATATCTCACCGTTCTTTTCCAGAAAAACGTGAGAGGATTGAGTTTGCTGTGACAGCAACGAAATACGACAGAAGGTTTAAGGTAATGTTCCAAGCAACAGTGCTTCTGCTGCTGCTGTTGTTGGTGTTGGTGGTGGTGGTGGTGGTGGTGGTGGTGGTGGTGGTGGTGGTGGTGGTGGTGGTGGTGGTGGTGGTGGTGGTGGTGGTGGTGGTGGTGGTGGTGGTGGTGGTGGTGGTGGTGGTGGTGGTGGTGGTGGTGGTGGTGGTGGTGGTGGTGGTGGTGGTGGTGGTGGTGGTGGTGGTGGTGGTGGTGGTGGTGGTGGTGGTGGTGGTGGTGGTGGTGGTGGTGGTGGTGGTGGTGGTGGTGGTGGTGGTGGTGGTGGTGCTATTGTTGTTGTTGGTGTAGTTGTTGGTGGTGGTGGTGTTGCTGTTGTTGTTGTTGTTGTTGTTGTTGTTGTTGTTGTTGCTACTGCATGCTGTTGTTGCTGCCGCTGTTGGTGGTGCTGGTATTGTTGTTGTTGGTGATGTTGGTGGTGCTGCTGCTATTGTTGTGTTATTGTTGGTACTGGTGCTGTTGCTGTTGCTGTTATTGTTCATGCTGCTGCTGTTGTTGTTGCTGCTGCTGTTGTTGTTACTGCTGCTGCTGTTGTTGCTACTGCTGCTGCTGTTGTTGCTGCTGCTGTTGTTGCTGCTGTTGTTGCTGTTGCTACTACTGCTGTACTGCTGCTGCTGCTGTTGTTGTTGTTGTTGTTGTTGTTGTTGTTGTTGTTGTTGTTGTTGTTGTTGTTAGTGGTGGTGGTGCTGTTGTTGGTAGTGCCAGAGGAGGAGTTGCTGCTGTTGTCGTCGTTGTTGTAGTTTCTGTTGCTGATGTTGCTGTTGCTGGTGCTGCTGTTATTGCTGTTGTAGTTGCAGTTGTAATAGTCCACACGCTACACTCACATTGTCTCTTCTTCTTAACCACCAGCCAAGTAAGCGGGACTTACTTGTATCAAGCAAGCATATCTATTTGATTGGCAGGGAAAAGGTAAGATAGAAAAGGTTTTGCTACCCCTGCTGAAATCTAGAAATAACTCGGTCGCCATGCATGTTTCATTTCTACCGTATAGACAAGACAAGACAATGTATTCATTTGTACTACTTAGATTTACAAATAATACTAAATAAAGAAAGAAATGGTATACGTTTACGGAAAATTGTAGTACAGGCTAGACAAGCAGATAGCACTAGCTTATATAAATATGGTTATAATAAATACAGATTAGAAGATGGGACTAAATTTATCAGTTCATTTGCAGAACTAATAAATGTAATAATTAATTGACAGGATACAGAATACAACCCTCCAGGGGCGGATCCAGGATTTTTTAAAGAGGGGGTTGACACCTCTAGGGGGGTCCGGGGGTATGACCCCCGGAAATTTTTTGATTTCTGATACCCTGAAATGCTATTTCCTGCATTTTGGGGACAATATTAGGATCAGAAATAGTGATTTTTATACACTATATTATACACTAAACACAATTTATATATTATATATAATATAATATACCATATATAATAGGCCAGGGGGGGTTGCAACCCCCATAACCCCCACCTGGATCCGCCACTGAACCCTCTCAGTATAGATCATACTGAAAAAGTTGTACTCTGTATTAATTTACTTGGTTAGTTAATAACCGCATACGTTCTCAAAATGTGATTAGTTGGTGACACTCCTCGACTTTATTGTTTAGGTCAAGAAAGGGCCCGAGAAGGGCAAAGTATACGAAGTTGTCAAGCGAAAACTGGAACTTGGCCAAGTTGAAAAGGTTTCTTTGAGGTAAATTATAATTGTTCGGTTCTCCATCCAATAACTTATTGGTTTATAAACTAGAAGTTGCTATCGCAAGGAAGTGCTGCCTATATACGCTTACAAAATCGCACACGCCGTTAATAGCCGTGTTGATATTTAATACCCGAAGAGACTCGACATATGAACGCTGCGTACATATGTGGAAATACGTTAAATACAGGCAATCGTGTTTTGTCAGTGTATTACAAATTCTTATCGTGTTTTCTATCGGAGAACTGGATTGTGTTTTGACTTTTGTCTGCGACCAATGTGTTTAGACTTGATTGCAGCTTCGGTAACACTTCAGTACCTTCACGTACTATATATAGCACTGTGATTTTGCAGTAGCCCGAGTCAACGCCTCACCAGGCGTCTTAAGTCTTGAACAGCTTCGACCACAAGGAAATTATGCGAGCAAAACGTGTAAAAATGCCAGATAAAAGGCCAGGCCGGCGTTCAGTTACACGGCCGCGCCAGTGGATAGTGCACTGCAGCCTCGTACCCAGGCTATTTACTGCTGTCATACCATCTGTTGCATGGTCAGGGGGTTCAGAACCAACATCTGCAAATCCGAAAATTGATATACGCAGCCATTCATATAGCATAATGGTGGGAGGCAGCAATGAGGGCGTCTAACTGGTCATTGCTTAGAGCCTGTATACCGGGATGATCCCGATATACCGGGATCTCGGCTTGTAGTTAATTTACTGTTATTTTCCAAGTTACGTTTATATGGAGACTGGGACGTCCCACCTGACCGGGATCTCCGTTGAAGCAACCGGGGATCCCAGTCAGGCGGGACAAATGTTTGTCCATATAAACGCAATATCCCGGTATAGCCCGAGATGGAGTTTACTGAACTGCAATGCTTGTAATTTTGAATATTCCGCTCAGAATTTCGTCCAAATGGTCAGGTCTAGAGACAAAACACTGAATAAAATTGAAATAAGGTTTAACATAGTAGAATTTGAGCGAGTGGGGGTGGGGGTTGAGATTGAGATTGAGATTAAGATTAAGACCCCGTTTACACTATAGCAAAAGTATCCGGATTCACATTATTTTTCATCCTCGTGCATGGGAATAAAAAAACAATGTGAATCCGGATAGTTTTTCTCTAGTGTAAACGGGGCCTAAGATTAAGATTAAATATTGTTTTATTTGTTATCTTTTAGTTCATTACAAGACGACTTCGTTGTCCTTCACGTTCCAGGAGAATACGACACCGTATTTGAGAGCGTGTTTAAGACCGAGTTTCTTACGGTCCTTTCAAAGAAATACGAGGCTGACGTTGGAAGGGCCTTGCCTATTGATATCCGAGACAGGTTTGTCTTTTTTCTGTTTTAAACTCTTGGAAAACAGGACTGGATCATTACCGGAAAATAACGGACCGGCACGTGACGCGTCTCAGCCAATCAAAGCACACGATTTCACCTGAATTAATTTGTGCCATATAATAATGAATCAATTTGAATTGTATTGCAATAGATCATGTGCACTTATTTCCTTGGAGGGAAAAATCTTCCAATGAATGAATATTTTGTTAATGATTTGCTCCGTTGAATGGCGGACCTTTGAAGTTGTTCTCCAGATCGGCTGACGTCGTCATGACGTTTGTGTATGCATAAGTTGTGACGTCATGTGTATGCATAAGTGACGGACGTCATGTGTATGCATAAGTTGTGACGTCATGTGTACGCATTATCTGACGTCTGTGTACGCATAAGTCTGACGTCATGTGTATACATAAGTCATGACGTCATGTGTATGCAGGGCCGTATCGAGGGGGTTGAGACGCCGGTACACCGGTTTGGGCGCCCAAACCGAGGTGCCCAAAAAATATAAACTATGTACCACAATCTGAGGGTTTTTTTCACCCTACAATAATTTAAAAATCACCCCTCAAAATGTTAAAAAAACACATCTCAGAATGCAGGAAATGGCATTTCTGAGACTCTAAATTTCAAAATTTTCCGGGGGGCATTCCCCCGGACTCCCCTAGGGGTTCTCGCGCCTTCAGTGCGCGAATATCGTCACTGACCGGTGCCCAAATAATCTCTGGATATGGCACTGGTATGTGTAAGTCATGACATGTGTATGCATAACTCATGACGCCATGTGTGCGTAAGTCATGACGTCTTCTGTATGCATACGTCATGTGTATGCATACGTCATAACGTCATGTGTATGTGTAAGTCATGACGTCATGTGTATGCACAATTCACGACGTCATGTGTATGTATAAGTCACGACGTCATGTGTATGCGTAAGTAATGACGTCATGTGTATGTATAAGTCACGACGTCATGTGTATGCGTAAGTAATGACGTCATGGGTGCACAGAACTCGATTTCCCATGATCACACCCAATCACAAGTTGACATAATCAAGTATAAAAGTGAGATTCTTAATCTTAAGATTCTTTCACTCTACATTTTTTTTCTAAAACATTTTTTTTTTTCTTGTTCCTACATTCAACGTTGTTTGTGATTTTTTCAGTTGAAGTTTGTTGACATGACAACGCTGTTTCTTTTTTTGTATAGTATTAGCGTGGCTGTTAAGAAAGAAGGCTGGGGAGGAGGTGGCAGTCGTACATTATCGTTCGCGTGTTCAGGTCAAAGTGACTTCCCCGTCCTGGTTCCGTCTGGTAAAACAGTCAAGATTACTATTGGCAGTGGACTGCCAAAGGATACACGTATGTTGGCTTTCTTTTTTATTGACATAGCATCTGTACCTCGCGTTGTAAAAACAAACATCTCAAACTCATTAATAATTCATGATTGAAAACAAATGCACTTTACACATAGGTCTAATCTAAAAACCCGACAAAAGTCATTGGTCTGTGTTTTTGTTCAGTTTGTGCACTTACACAGTTACTGAACGCATTGTATTTTCTGTATAATGGAGCAGTCATCCAATAGCAACGTTTGGGTTTGTTGTTATTAAATATTCATAGTTTGTGCACCGTCACGTCCCCCTCTATATCAATCGTTGTTAGATTGTTAGCCCCTTTGAAGTTTGTTGGGCTTCCAGATAATATATTTAAGGAATAGAAATATGGCTGCCCCTGTTTATATATCCCGCAAGTTAGAGCCCCTTTTCCGACCTACGCAGGCTCCAATATTTCTTTTTGAGCATGCGTGAACGGTTGCCAAGTTGCTATTTTGGGCCCAGGCTCCAACGCGTTACTTGCTATTCTCCTGCTTGCGGGTGCTCGTGAACTTTAGAACTTGTTTGACCAGTTCAAAACCTGACTGACACGCCCCAAGTTTGGGGCGAAGATCGAGTTTGTTGGCAAAGCCCACTTTCCCCCGAAGCTTGCGTAGGTCGGAAAGGGGCTCTGACTTGCAGGGTAGTTGTTTATATAGCTTGATGCAAACATGAGAATGAGTTGAGAGAATTCAAAAGTTTATGTGAACCCGAGCCGTAGACGAGTTTTTACATATTAATTAAGTATTTTTTAATTCTCTCAAACTCCCTCAAGTGTTTGCATCAGGTTATATATAAACACAGGGCATCCATTTTCTATTTCTTTTATGAAATATGACTAAGACGTCGTTTACACGATGCCGGTACAATTTGAAACCGGTACAAAATCATGCCGATGTGTAAATACAGGCCAAAAAGTCTTGCGTTTACACGGTGCCAGTATAATATAATGACGCATTAGCATGTGACTATTCTCTTCCAATGAGAATTGAGAAGACTTTGTGAATACTGCTGACCCGAATACTGTGGTCGTATATATCGTCATTACCGTCATCAAACTGTTACGGCACGGGCGTTTACACGATACCGGTTAGTGTTCCGTTTTCATTTCATGCCGTCAAGGAACCCGTCTTCATTTTGTGCCGTTTTCATGTCATTTTTGTGCCGGTATCGTGTAAACGCAAGGCCTAAACGGCATGATTTTGTTCCGTTTTCAAATTGGACCGGCATCGTGTAAACGGGGTCTAAGAAATGTGCCGTGACGTCACAACCGTGTTCGTGGTCAGTCACCGTGTTTATATCAGGCTATAATCACAGCGTGCGTAAAGCCCAGCGTACACTGAAATAAGTATCCGAAACACATTTTCGAAAAAGATTCCGAAACTTGTTTCAAAAAGTAGAACAGTGTTACTTTCAAAAAGTAGAACAGGGAAACTTGGTTTCTGAAACAAAGTTTCGGAAACTTTTCAACTTACACTGGAAACTTTTGTTTCTGAAACCGTGTTTCGGTAACTTGTTTCGGAAATTTTCTCTAGTGTATGCCGGACTTAAGACGCAGTTTATTTTACATATGTCTTTAGGTCCCGGTCGTCGTGAATCTAGTGCGTTTGCTAAACCTTCTCAACCCAGACGTGCCGCTCCTCGACCGAGTGGTGCCAATCAGACTGGGGCGGACAGAGAGCGAGCTTACAGTGGCTCATTAAGACGTTACTCTACAGCGGCCAATAAAAGTCATCCTAATCTGCCGAAATCAGGAGCACAGCACAAGGCGAAACGTGGCGCCAACTACGACCCAACTAGTGCCGAGTTTATGAGGACTCCAGATTCTGGCGCGTGTGGGTAAGTACTGTGGGCAGTGTTGAAACAACAATCGAAATATAGTAAGGTTAGATATACTGCCGAAACAGAGAACGTATAGGAGTCTAACGTTAAGTACTAGCCTAGTCTCTAGGCCTTCCTCAGTTAACGCGTTTCGGAAGTGATCCGAACGGACCCGCTGGGGAAGGCCTAGCAAAATTCGTAAACACTTTCACTTTACAGCTTGGTTGTTTATTGAGGAAGAATTGCGATGTTATGATGTCCTAAGTGTTTCCCGACATTTACTATTCCATCTGCATAGGATAATACAAGCCTGCTCACCTCGGATCGACGAAGTTTCACTGGCCTAGCTTTCTTACCACTATATAGCTTTCCTTCTGCAACCGCCAAAAGTTGAAAGTTAAACAGTTAAATTTTCGTTTCGAGCTCCAATTGGAATATATTCCATAATTTCCTTCTTTCGATCGCCAAGATCTTTGGTAAAATCTTCGCAGACATCCTTATGCTCTTTATATAATATACTGTCGCTCAGTGTTGTTTACGGTAGATGTACGCTAGATGAGATCCCAGGAACACTCGAAGGGCCGGAACGATTCTGGGCAGGACTTTTTGCGAATTTTGCTAGGCCTTCTCGTTTCCATTCTCTCCCCAGTCTTCCCAAGAACACAAAACGACTACGCGGCCAAGCTCTTCGAGAACAAATGTAATTGCCTTTTAATAACATTTCAATCAAAACTCTCAAAATATTTCCAGGAGAACCCGGCGAAAAACCCTCGAAGCACAGGAGAGATCAACTAACAACTCTACTCGCATGAGTCCAAGCCCGACAACGGCGTCATTCCCAAGCGGTCACCCATCCAAGTACTAACCCCGTCTAACCGGGCTTAACTTTTTGGTGAGAGCAGTGCCGGATTAACCTTCCCAGGGCCGGGGGCAAAAATATTTTAGGGAATGAACAAAATGAGAGCCATCCCCGGAGTACGGTGAACTGAAAGCGTAGGTTGATCGGATCATCGGAGGTTCGTATACTCAGGCTGCCTCAGGTGCCACTCCCCTCCCGCTTTTAAACAGAAGGGGGCCCGTGGCTGAGATAGCATGTGATTTTGTCAGGCTAGTTCGGCCTCTCAAAGAGAAGCTGCATAATTTTTTTATTCACTCATTTTTATTGGCCGGTCAGAATCTGGGGCCGGGGGCAAATGCCCCCTTTGCCCCATAGGTAATCCGCCACTGGCGTGAGAGGCAGCGCGCTAACAACACACGCTACCCGTGCTCCCTAATATCTCCTAATATCATTCTTCTCCACCTGAGTTCAATTACAATTGTTACCTTAACCTAACACAAGCGTCAGCATATGACGTAATAAACAGGCCTGTAAAACAATTTTTAGTGATACTTAACTTAATACTTTAGTTACTATAAATAGTACTTCTAAATTTCCTAATCTTGTATATTTTAGCTAACTCATTGTTAACAGTCTAAATAGAGTATTAAAAATATATATGTAATTTAAAATGCTTTTTAACATCTCGGATTAAACAGAACAGTCTTACAGCAAGGAAATGATATAACACCAACAAAACAACCAACCGAAGCAAGGTAATTTTAAAATACTAAAGTGCATTCATAGGCTGCATACCTCCGCCAGCGGGTTATTTGATCATATCTACATAAAAAAATGGGTATTCCTTGGTCAGTGGACCGCACTTTTGTATAAAGAATGGAACTGACAAGTCTATTGTTGTTGTTGTTTTAAATTTACTTTGTTTGTGAATATTACGAGTTGCATAATATAGCGAATGGGTAAACAGACAAAAAAACAGACATACAAATTAACAGACGAACAAACAGACAGACAAACAAACAAACAAACAAACAAACAAACAAACAAACAAACAAACAAACAAACAAACAGATGAACAAAGATACAAAGAAACAAATAAACAGACGAACAGGAAAACTGACAGACATAACAGACAAGACAGACAGACAGACCAATAAGACAAACGAACGAACAAACAAACAAACAAACAAACAAACAAACAAACCAACCAACAAAGAAACAGGTTAACTAACCAAAGCGAAAGCATAACCCCCTGGCGGAGGTAAAAATGTTAACTCTTTATCGATAACTTATCATAACGAATTATTTTACGATTTTTAAATATAAATTTTTAAAAATATATTCATGGTTGTTTTAAAAGTATTCAAATATAGAACTAGATTCCTTTAAAGTATTAAACCTATACCAAAATTAAATTCTGTATAGTTATACTAAATGTTATTTTTTTATGTAAGATAAAAACACCTAGGCGGAAGGCCTTGATGTTGTATTTTCACAACTGGTCCTGGTTTGGTCTTAAAACGTATAATTCTATTCTTATGCTCGAAATTTTCCTGCACCAAAAGTTCCTAGAACATGTAGTTAATCCAGCGGAATGCCAAATATTACTTGTAAAGCCGTAATCAAACGAGAACGCAAGTCATCGCAAGTTGGCAGTTAAAGGTTTCATGAGTGTTTTAAACAAGTTTTAACTTTGTCACGGCACGTGATATTTTCGGGAAACTATTCAGAGCGGCTGGCTGAGATAGCGTGACCAGTGAACTCGATGACGATGTAAGTTAAAATGTGATACCTGGAACGCTAACGAGAACCAAAAAGTGAGGCAAAAAGTTCCAGGCCCCTGCGCGGTTTGCAGGTACGATTCAGTCTCCCACAAAATGTTTTTTACACGGCCGCCCGTCTTGAGCGAACTGCGAAGGCTCGAAAAGGTTTGAAAAAATTATTTATCAAATTATTTTGTCACACTAAACGTGCATTTAATGGTTTCCCATTGTTGTGCAGTGCTGTTGTTGTTTTATTTACTGTATAGCAGTCCGAAATTATACAGTAAATTAAGCTCGGGTCTCGGGATGAAAATAGGCTGAGAAAACAGACGCCTTTTGCTGGCTATGATGAAAACAGCCAGCTGAAAAGGTGAGAACAAGAGTGAGAAAGCTATTGTTGTACGAGTAAGTTTGAAGACTTATTGATACTTGATATCCAATGTCATTTTCTTATTTCTGCTCCTTTATTCTTTGTTCGAATGTGTTAAACGGCATTATGATATTTTAAGAAATAACTGACATGAACTAGATTGTTTATTTTTCACGTTTACTCATGGCTAGTTGTTGTTTTCGGTACGAATGCGGAATGCTTTTTAAACAAAAGGACACTGGTGCTAACCTAAACGGCATATTCTATACTAAGTTCGTGTTGATTTTTTGTATCCTCTTCGGAGTGACGAAACTCTAATATATATGGTTTATAATATAACGAAAATTTGATTTAATTTCTTCACTGACAAACTTCGTGCACGTTTTGTAAAGACAATGACTTTTATTACTATAGCAACAAATAGACAATCACTGCATAATTAGTTCGGCAGCATAGCCCAACCAATTAAAATTTAAAATGCACGTTTAGCAAAGCGTGATAAAATGATTCAATAAACAATTTTTCAAACCTTAATTTCGAGTCTTCGCTCAAGACCGGTGACCGTGTAAAAAAAAAATTTTTGTGGGAGACTGAATCGTACCTGCAAACCGCGCAGGGGCCTGGAACTTTTTGCCTCACTTTTTGCCCCCCGAATGACTGGACGTTAGCGTTCCAGGTATCACGTTTTAACTTACATCGTCATCGAGTTCACTGAGCGTGACTGCCAACTTGCGATGATTTGCGTTCTCGTTTGAATAGGGCTTAAAACCACGACTGTCATGTTCCTTCTATTTTTTTCCCTAAGAAAGTTCTTTGTTCCACAGGGTGAGTCGTACCGTTTCTGGCAAGATCAAAAACACCAAACGACCAGCAGCTCCTGGCCGACCTAAACCAGGTCTACCTCCGAAGCCATCGTTGCCTAAGTGTAAAACGCTCTACGCGTACGATGCCCAGGATACAGAAGAACTTAGTTTCAATGCTGGAGAGACGCTTGAAATCATTAGAGAAGGTAAGACTCGTAAATCTATTTATTATATGGCTGGGCTTGTTTTCGGGTCATTGCGCCAAATGGCGCACGCTGATTGGTTGCTGAGAGGTCCGGAAAAAGCCGTAATGCCTTCTCGGCACTGTGAGAGGGCATTACGTCCTTTTTAATGACCTGCAAGTTTTGGCGGGAAAATTCCTGAGTTGATTTGAATGAAAATAAAAGCGAATTAGATATATTCGTCGGAAAATTTTGAACAATATTGTGTTTCTTTTTATAAAAACTTCTTATTTAAAAGCGCGAAAAATAAAAGCCTAACAGGTGTAAACATGAAGCGAAACGAACAAGCTCAAAAATAAGAACTATTAAGAGCGCTTTCCAATTGACAAGGTTAGACCGATCAGTCCGGCCAGAATGGACTTGCTTTTGATTAGGACCAAATTTTCTAGTCAGACCATCCCAGGTCTCAAACGAATCGTGTTCCATTTAACCGGACTGACCGGTCTAACCGTGTAAATGGAAAGCCCCCTATGATGAACAGCGACGCCTGATCAAGACTAACGTAGAACTAAAAACAGATAAGAAAACAAACCAAAAGCCATATAATAAAAGGCTTATTAACCTCGTTTTCTCGGTCTGTACGGGAAAGTATTTACCCTCGGTTTCTCTCGCACAAACCTCGCTCCTTTGTCGCTCGGTCTGTACGAAAACCTCAGGCAAATACTTTCCCGCACAGACCTCGAACTCGGTTAATAAGCCTTTAATATTTATTTCAAAGCATGACTTGCTATCCTTAAAGTGCCTATATGAAACGAAAATTAAGTTTGTCTTACTTGAAAGAACTCTTAAAATGGCAAAGTAACATCTTTCGCAGATTTTCGTTTCCTTGCTTCGTTTTTGAGATATTTCAGTTTGTTTGATATGTAAATTTGACTTATAAGATAACTTTACGTCACAGTCTGCATAATGAGTTATCGCAAAGTGTTCTCATATCTTTGTTATTATCGAACAAAAGCATGCACTTGGCGAGTTAGGAAGCATGTGCGAGTGTTTCTCCTACAACAGAGTCTGTAAATTTTAAGTGTTTTTGTTTGGCAATAACAGAGATATATAATCTTTTGCGATAAGTCATTATGCAAAGAGTGACGTAAAATTTTCTTATAAGTTAAATTTACATATCAAACAAACTGAAATATCTCAACAACGAAGCAAGGAAACCAAAAACTGCAAAATATGTTACTCTATCATTTTACGTGTTCTTTTAAATAAGACAAACTTAATTTTCGTTTCATGTGCACTTTAAGTTTTTTTGCCTCGGTAAATAACTAAAGTAGTTACGTCGGGTTGAGGTAACTAACCTATACTTAACCGCGGCACATCAAAGATAATTTATGCACGAATAAACTAATAAGCGTTTCTTGCCCCGTTTGGATAATAACTACGCCAAAAAGGCTCATTTAGATGCACAAAAAAAAAAGAATAATATATCTAAATTGATAGCATATACGAGTGAAGTCTATTTTAGCGTGAAAACACAAATATTAAAATTTGATCGACTGTTTGTGCGTTTGTGCTGAAAAAATCGCTGAATAATTCTGCAGAACAATTGTGAATTATCCTGATTGTTATTCAGAATAATTCTGCAGAACAATTCTAAGACCCCGTTTACACGATTACCCAGCACGGTGTTTAAATACAGGCCAAAAAGTATTGCGTTTACACGGTGCCGGTATAATATAATGACGGATTAGCATGTGACTATTCTCTTCCAATGAGAATTGAGAAGACTTTGTGAATACTGCTGACCCGAATACTGTGGTCGTATATATCGTGATTACCGTCATCAAACTGTTACGCACGGGCGTTTACACGATGGCGGTTAGCGTTGCGTTTTCATTTCATGCCGTCAAGGAACCCGTCTTCATTTTGTGCCGTTTTCATGTCATTTTTGTATCGGCATCGTGTAAACGCAAGGCCTAAACGGCATGATTTTGTTCCGTTTTCATATATATTTTCATATAACGGGGTCTAATAGAGCATTTTCACAGTCACGTCTTCAGGACAACGTCAAGGCACCAAAAGATGAGAACCGTCCTTTGACACAGCAAAATATTAATCGTATATTCACAAATTAAAAATTGACTATTGTCAACACGATATTTTGTTCTTTCAGAGGACACCGGTTGGTGGACTGGTCGTTTGAGAGGAAAAGAAGGTCTTTTTCCTTACAATTACGTCGAGAAAATATGATTTTCAACGCGCCAAAGGATTTCTATTCCTCTGTCAATTTTCAGATCAACTGAGATAAGGCATTTTACCAAATGCCTGATTCTTTTTTTTATTATTATTTTCTTACGGGCTCCGATAACATTTTCGTTTTCTAAACTAACTTTATGGCGGGCTTTTTTATTAAAGCTCTTTTTGAAATTCACCAAGGCAAATGCATGGACGGTGTTGCAAACATTCTCTATAAGAAATCTTTATGGTTTGTGTGAAACCGTGTTGGAGATAAAGAATCCAGTCTTGGACTGGTCATCTTGCCGTAGAACAATGGTTGAGTATTGTGGAATAATGTTAAATGGCATATTGGCCAGTCCAAGCAAGACAGAACCTAGACGGATGTTTCACTAGTCGAGAGATACCGTTTAAAATGCACCGGTCAAACAAGTTCGAGAATTAAACACTTCTGTTATGTGGTAGAGCCGAGGCAGGCTGAGCCTGTTTTCAGGTCATGGCGCACGTTGATTCGTCGCTGAATTGATCTACGGAAAAAGTGTATTGCCCTCCCGGGTCGTGAGAGGACAATGCAACCTTTTTCCAGACCGCTGAGTTTTGGCGGGAAAATTTTGATTTGAATGAAAGTAACTGAGGATTGGGCATGTTTGTTGGAAAATTTTGGAACAATAATACATTCTGGGACATAAGTGAAGCTTTTTTAGAAAGCTGTTTATCTTTAAAGTGTTTATGCAACGAAATTTCGCCACATTTTTTTTTATGATTGCATTTGAAAGAACACTTAAAATGACAAAGTAACAGCTTTTGTAGAATTTTGTTTCCTTGCTTCATTCTTGAGATATTCTACCCTGCGAGCAGAGCCTTCTTTTCCTTATTTCTTCTCTGAGAGAGAGGAAGAAAAGTAGGCTCTACTGTATTCGTGTTTGGCTTCGTCCAAGATTTAGGACCATTTAAGACCCGTTTAACCGGTTCTCGTTTTGTTTTCTGCTCTGATTGGGACTGGCTTCGAGATTGTAACCAAGCAACTGACATGCATGCGCAATGGAAACCAGTCACGAATACAGCAGAGCCTACTTTTCCTCCTCTCTCTCAGCGAAGAAATAAGGAAAAGAAGGCTCTGCTCGCAGGGTAGAGATATTCAGGTTTGTTTGATATGCAAATGTCCTACTTGTGATATCATACTGCTTAATAACTTTTTAGAAAAGTATGATTTTCTTCAAGGGCACTTAAAATGTTGCACTTACATCTATGTACCCATAACTGGTAACTAAACGTGCGTAGTTGTGTGTAAAATATTTGTACCATCCTAAAATTGATGTTCTTTCAAAAAATCACATTATGCAGTGTGATGTCACAAGTAGTACATTTGCATATCAAACAAACCTGAATATCGAGCTATCATTGCCTTCAAATTATGAACCTTAACCACTATTAAAACCACCATCTGATTGGACAACCTTTTAAAACGAAACCTCACCCCCATACCACCCCCCGGTAATCACGCCCCCCGGAAACCCTAAACCTAATCACAACCCTCCGGGAAAATGTAGGATTTTTACCTTTATGTGTTCAAGTTAACATCCGGCTTGTGGGATGGTTTTATTAGATGGTTAAGCTTCATAATTTGAAACCGATACCTCGAATATCTCAAGAATGAAGCAAGGAAACGAAATTCTACAAAAGATGTCACGTCATTTTAAGTGTTCTTTTAAATGCAATCATAAAAAAACTGGGGTGAAATTTCGCTGCATAGACACTTTAAGTAAAGCAAATAAATGCCTAACAGGTGTAAATACGAAGCGAACAAGCTCAAAGTAACAAAACAGCAACATCTGAAGATGAACGCAGTGACAGTATGAAAAAAAAGCAAAAAAAAACAAACAGAGAAAACGAATCAAAAGCCATAAAATTAATTCCTTATTAACCTCACTTGTAAAATTTTTAAAACATAAAATTGGATATTCTTGGTGATCTTCGCTTGATCCTTGAAGAAAAATTAAACAGTATTTTTATACGAGTTTTTTTTTAATTATTATTATTACTTCACAGTGTTGTTTAATAAATATTTGTAATATATTTTAGCATGGATAGTAAAAAGTCCTTTTACAATCCATGATTTTAGATATTTACATTGATAACGTATATACCGGGTGTAAGATCTGCTTGGAAACGTCCGCTACTCGACTGGTTCTGCTACTGAACTTCCGCTACTGTTCTGAAGTAGCCAGTATACTAACACCGCTGCCAAACGTTTTGCGCATGTGCGACGTCCGAGCTCGTCCTCAGAAAAAGAGCGGGAAAACTCTGAAATATTTGGACTGGTCCGAGAGTCCGACACAAAAGTTAAAATTATAAGTATACTACCGAAAAGATAAGGTAGATAATTTGTGCATGGCTTCTTTGTCAATATTGTAACATATTCTGAATTTACCCCTTCGTAATTTTCTTTACCCTTTTTTAAAAACACAAATGAATAGTCGAGTCTTACTTAGTCTTCGCTGTCTGGTTGTTGTCGCCACGGCTTCTCTTGATATTTATTCTAGAGAAACGTTTGGCAGCGGTGTTCAGTGTACTACTGCTAATAGTTTCTGTATGCAGTGGTCCAAATTCGTTCCCAGGGCGTTCGTGAGAGAGAAGATGTACCAATTTCAAAAGAAATATGGGCCAGGTAACCACTAATCTCATTCTCGCGTCATCAGGGCTAAATCCACTTATGACGATTGCAGTTTTACTCGTAGCCAATAAAAACGCGCAAAATTTCAACCGATAGGAAAGCAGAAGTTTTTAGTGGTTACCTGGCGGCCCATATTATTTGATTGGGCCAGGGTACCAGGCTAGGCGAGAGCACGCCCTGGCAAAGGCTGGATTTTGGAGCGGGCACGTTGAAGTGCATGAATTGAATTTGTATTATTTGAAAGAACACTTAAAATGACAAACTAACATCTTTTGCAGTTTTTGGTTTCCTGGCTTCGTTTTTGAGATATTTCTCTGTTTGATATAATGACTTATCGGAAAAGGTTATATATCTTTGCTATTATCAAACCAAACTTAATTCAAAAGAAGCCTGTGGGTGTGTTTCTCCGACAACACCAAACATGTGGAATTTCCAGTGCTGTAAAAGTTACATAATTTTTGTAACTAGTTACAGTTACATCGTTAGAAAAGTAACTAGTTACCGATAAAAGTTACAATGAAAAGAAAGTAACTAGTTACAGTTACAAAGTTACATCCCATTGTCCGTGTTACTAGAATCAACAAAGAAATTACTAGTTTTTAAATACCAGTACCGTAATTATGTTTTACAGCTAAATGCATAAATATAGTTGTCACTAAGCAGAAATAGTCAAATGTGTACATAATGTACCTTTATTATATCAAAACCATTTTTATCAAGAAAGAATGACATCCTCAACTGAATATCAGTAACTATACTAGTCACATTTTTTAACCAAATATTTTAACTAGTTACATTTCTTTAAAAAAGTAACTAGTTATAGTTACTTCTTCAAAAAGTAACTAGTTATAGTTACTTCTTCAGAAAAAATAACTAGTTTCAGTTACAGTTACTTAAAAATGTAACTAGTTACTTGTAACGAAGTTACTCACAGCACTGGGAATTTCAAGTGATTTCGTTTGATAAATGCAAAGATATATAATAACCTTCTCAGCTCCTCTGATAAGTCATACACGGGAGTATCTCAAAAACGAAGCAATGAAACCAAAAACTGCAAAAGATGTTCTTTGTCATTTTTATATTTTTCAAATATGTAAATGAGATGGGCTCTGACGTCATGAGCAGGGTAACTGATGTTGCTTTGTGTAAAAATACTGTAGGAAATGTTCAGTGTCACAAGGCGTTTTATGTGCACAGTTTCAAATGATTTCGTTGAACAAATTTAGAGATATAACTGATTTTTCTACGTGTGAAAATACTGTACCCTGCTCATGACGTCAGAGACCATCTCATTACAAATTGAAATATCTTGAAAACGAAGAAAGATACGAAAAAATTGTAAAGGATCTTCTATTACAATTTTATGAGTTCTTTCAAATTAGACAAACTTAATTTTTGTTGCCAATGTCCTTTAATTAAGTGTTCTTTCAAATAATTTCTTAATTTTCGGTACATTTATAAGATTTTTCGGTGCGTTCAGCACGCTGGAAGGACCAAGGACTCGGTAAGAGTAAAATACTTTGTCTGCTTTTCACAGTTCGCTTGCACAGACTCAATGTTTTCAAGTGGCGGGAAAATTTACCAAAAATAAAGGAAAATATTTTGTCACGTGATCTCCAGTCTTCGCGGGCTTTCTCTCGCCTTGTCACGAACGCCCTGGAAATGAGGTTGGTAGATGTCAGTGCTTTCAGCCATGGGGACCCCCCCATGCATATGAACTTGATTCGGTCCATCTGCTTCGTCTTGTATTGATCATTGTCAAGATATACCTTGCCTCCATGACGGTACAGCTCTGTTGTTTAAGATAATAAAAACTCTAGATTAGAAGTAATATATCATACACGAGTGAGGAGTGTTTCATCGGGATATCCAAACACCGAAACGTTTGTTGAAAACCGAGCCGAAGCCGTTGAATAAACTTTGAGGTGTTTGGATATCTTAATGAAACACTCCTCCGAGTACACACCTAAAAACGCAGTCTGATCAGCTCTGATATCAGATCTGTTCAGAGAAATGTAGCGACCCTTGATACAGCCTGACAGCTACAGAATGTACCAGCGCTGATGTATAAACATTTAGTTAGAATTTCTAACAGACTGCGACAGCTCCGTAGACAACATACCTGTTCAGTCTGTTATATAAAGCACTGACCGTGTCAGGCTGATACAGTTTGACAGAATCTGTTCTGAACAGTCTGTTGTAGCTGCAGGTATGATACAGATATGATATCATAGGTGTATCATAGCTGATACTGCAACAGGCTGTATCAGGGGTTGCTACATTTTTCTGAACAGATCTGACATCATTCTGCATCAGATCTAACACAGAGTGTGCGTTTTTGCGTGTGTATTTCATATAGCATCGCAAACAAACAAATCAGTATTAGAGGTAAAATTTGCTTAATTTATGTAATTTCTTCCTTCGATATCCAACCCACCGATACGGTAATGACTTTTTTTCACGGTACAGAATAGCGGAACTCAATTCTCATATCCGAGCTAGCATATACGTCAACCTCGTACCCAGGGCCATTTGTAGAGAACTGGGCCAAGATGGCGGGAACAAATGGCCCTGGTGGAGGCCAGGCTATCTCAGCCTCTGATTGGTCAAGAGCTTATGGCGTAAATCAGACGATTTGATTTTGTATTTTTTTTAAAAAAATTGTATTTTGACCTTGTCGGTTGTTCCTGCTCACGGCACGGGAAATTATATTTCAAACCATGCAATAATTAGCTGTAATTAGGTATAATTACTGTGTAAAGGACTGAGTTCTACAATCCTGGACAAAACTGTTGGGCCACTTTGCCTATTTTGACGATTTTCGCATAGTGTCCCAAGCACTTTTGTCCAGGATTGTCTGAAAATGACGAATTAAACAAAATCGAAGAAAAAAACAATTTGGGGGCGGCGATTCTGCGCAGTTTGCTCGAAAATGACATAAATACGCTCCCACATGCATGAACAACAAATTGTTTGTGGGGTATAGAAGGTTTAGTGAATATGTAAATTAAATAGAGCTCTCGTGCGGGTGGTACCGGTGCGGGTGGGAACTCTGCAGAGACTCTGCTCCAGTGATCCCTTCCCCATTGAGGGGGGTAAGGGGGAGCAGAGATGGGGGCTCTTTTATTAAACTCTATATATTTTGCAATGTTACAATGTTAAAAAGCTGTGTTTTATTGAAAAATCATAAACTCGTGATTTTCAGACAATCCTGGACAAAACTGTTGGGCCACTTTGCCTATTTTGACGATTTTCGCATAGTGTCCCAAGCACTTTTGTCCAGGATTGTCTGAAAATGACGAATTAAACAAAATCGAAGAAAAAAACAATTTGGGGGCGGCGATTCTGCGCAGTTTGCTCGAAAATGACATAAATACGCTCCCACATGCATGAACAACAAATTGTTTGTGGGGTATAGAAGGTTTAGTGAATATGTAAATTAAATAGAGCTCTCGTGCGGGTGGTACCGGTGCGGGTGGGAACTCTGCAGAGACTCTGCTCCAGTGATCCCTTCCCCATTGAGGGGGGTAAGGGGGAGCAGAGATGGGGGCTCTTTTATTAAACTCTATATATTTTGCAATGTTACAATGTTAAAAAGCTGTGTTTTATTGAAAAATCATAAACTCGTGATTTTCAGACAATCCTGGACAAAACTGTTGGGCCACTTTGCCTATTTTGACGATTTTCGCATAGTGTCCCAAGCACTTTTGTCCAGGATTGTAGTTATCAAAATGCGCAATATACTGCGCATTTTGAGCTAGCCTCCACCAGGGCCATTTGTTCCCGCCATTTTGTTTTTGGCCGCCATCTTGGCCCAGCCCCTAAAAATGGCCCTGGGGACGAGGTTGCATATACGTATCTTCTCTTAACAACATAAATTTTTGTGGTTTGTTCGAAATAAGTAAAATCTTAAAAAAAATACCGCTAATTTGTCTTGGTTAAACAGACACCAATGTCAAACACTAAGTCTGTAGGCTCAATCCCAACATAGAGTCCATAATCCTAGACACCTTTTCGGGTGGTCAGCGGACGTGTGGTGTCGGCCAAACTACAGTCTATCCTTTGTCTTACCTATGAGGCATATGCAGTACTCGTCCACTAGACCCAGGACTTTGCGACGCTTTCTGGCGCTCTTTCCATCCCTCGGTGACTCTCAGTAACCGAGTTGGGTCTCTTTCGGCGTGAACTTCGACCTAAAAATTATTAAAGATTATTTGTAATATTTAAAACACGAGCAGCAGTGTTTTACATGCAGTCATTGATATAGAGTACCCACAGTCCGGTTATATATAGGTCAGTGATATACACAGATACAACCGCTTTTTTTGGCGTAGGTCAACGTGTTTTTTTTTCGCCCTACCTGGCTTCGTAGCTTCTCCAAACGTTTTTCTTTCTCTTCCTTCTCCAGTTCTCTGAACTTCAGTTTTTCCTTTTTCTCCAAAACAATCTTTTCGTTCTATAACATAAGCAATACGCTAAACATTGAAGCTAATCTCATTGCTTGTGAAACGAAAATTAAGTCTTTCTCATTTGAAAAAAACAACAAACACTTAAAACGACAAAGTAACATCTTTTGCAGTTTTTCGTTTCCTTGCTTCGTTTTTGAGATATTTCGGTTTCGGTTAAAAGGGACTCAAAGGGATCCGTCCAGTCCTTTCTCGGCTTTTCCAAAATATGTCGTCAAATATGTTTTTCTACCCTGCGAGCAGAGCCTTCTTTTCCTTATTTCTTCGCTGAGAGAGGAAGAAAAGTAGGCTCTGCTGTATTAGTGGCTGGTTTCCATTGCGCATGCATGTCAGTTGCTTGGTTACAATCTCGAACCCAGTCCCAATCAGAGCAGAAAACAAAACGAGAACCGGTTAAACGGGTCTTAAACGGGTTACTTCGTCCTAAATCTTGGACGAAGCCAAACATGAATACAGCAGAGCCTACTTTTCTTCCTCTCTCTCAGCGAGGAAATAAGGAAAAGAAGGCTCTGCTCGCAGGGTAATGTTTTTCAAGAAAGCTATACGGGATAAACTAGGGTTTTTTGTTGTGGTTACGGTATCGTAAAGATTGCTAAAATCTTGAGACTCACTGAAGCTTGACGACAAATTTAGGAAAAAACAGATTTGACGACATATTTTGGAAAAGCCGCGAAAGTTTGAGTCATCCCTTTTAACCTTGTTTGATATGCAATTTAAACATTTTTTACGTCGCACGTGCATAATGAGTTATCGGAGAAGGTTATATATCTTTGCTATTGTCAAATATAATCACTTGAAAATCTACATGTTTGGTGTTGTGGGAGAAACAAGCACATGTTTACTTCGAATTAATTTGGTTTGATAATAGCAAAAATATATAATTTTCTCCGATAAGCATTTAGATGTACATGTGATGTTAAAATGTTTAATTTGCATATCAAACAACAAACTCAAATATCTCGACAACGAAGCAAGGAAACGAAAAATTGCAAAATATGTCAATCTGTTATTTTAAGTTCTGGGGATTTTTGGTGAAGGAAAATTCGAGTGTAGAATATATACATTTTAAGACCAAACCGGGACCAGTTGCCAAAAATGCAACTACACAGGCCTTCCGGCAGGAATTGAACCCACGACCTTGCGATTCTAGTGCAATGCTCTGACCCACGGAGGCTGTTGCCGAGAGCTTGATCGCGAGTTCTGTATACATTGAGGTGGTAATGCCAGGAGAGAATTGGGTTTATTAGAAGTAATATTGGGCATTTCACTCGATTACATAGCATGTTCTAGAATCTGCACTAGATAAAGAATTTGCACTAGAATCGCAAGGTCGTGGGTTCAATTCCTGCCGGAAGGCCTGTGTAGTTGCATTTTTCGCAACTGGTCCGGGTTTGGTCTTAAAATGTATATATTCTACACTCGAATTTTCCTTCATCAAAAATCCCTAGAACATGCTATGTAATCGAGTGAAATGCCCAATATTACTGTTATTTTAAGTGTTCTTTCAAATAAGACAGACTTTTGGTTTCATAGGCACTTGGTTTCACGAAAACCGCCTTCACAAGAATTTCGATATTACACCAATCTTTTTTACAGTAACTTACTCTTTCGTGTAATCGTGATACATCAGCAGCACTGAGTTTTCTGTTCTCTCTTTCTATTTCTTTGCGTTGCTGTTCTGCCATTCTTAAGATTTCTTTCTCCTCTTCACGCTGACGAGCGAATTCCTCCACCTGGCTTTTGATTTCATGCTTAAAAATATCAAATGTCAGTAGTTCATAAGAAGAATCATACTAACAATGGTCTTTTTCAAATGACTTACTTTACATCACTTTACAATCTGATCCATCTACTTCTTCCATTCTATCCATTCCATTCCATCCACTCGATTCCATTACTCCACCCACTCCCTCTATCTATCCATCCACTCCATCTATCCATCAACTCCACTCATCCATCCATGATCCATCCACTTCATCAACCCACTACTCCATCTATCCACTCCATTACTTCACTCCATCACTTCACTCCATCCATCCACTTCATCAACTCATTACTCCATCTATCCACTCCATCACCTAACTCCATTACTTCATTCCATCACTTCACTCCATCCACTCCATCTATCACTTCACTCATCCATCCACTCCACTCATCCACTTCATCCATCCACTCCACTCCATCCTTCCACTCCACTCATCCATCCATTCACTCCATCCACCCACTCAACTCATCTATCCATTCACTCCATCCATCCACCCATCCACTCCATCCATCCACCCATCCATCAATCAAACCTTTTGTACTTACTCGTCTTTTCTCTTCCTTTTCCTTGCCTTTTATTCCTTCCAGTTTTATTCTAACTTTTTCTTCTTCCTCTTTCGCCTTTTCCAGTTCTCGTTGAGCCTATAATCGATGTTACGAAAGTTTTGCGTAATTAATTCCGAGAGGTCATTACCCGGAAACGAAATAGATAACTTTTCCCTCAAGAGAATTAGAAGCATGAAGTGAGTAGAGAAACATCTCACGAACCTTCCATTCATCCAGTTTTGACAATCTTTCTTTCCTTTCTTTTTCAGTAAGCTCTGTCTTTCTTTTCACCTTTGCTTCGGATTTTTCATTGTCGTTGACATTGGACAAAATATCCATTTTTTCTACCTGCAAAAATCAAAATACTACACGTTGCCCACACCAAATTTAGTGTGAATTTAAAACACGAGCAGGAGTGTTTTATCAGATTTAAAACCACGAGGGCGCAGCCCGAGTGTTTTAGATCTGATAAAACACGTGATGCGAGTGTTTTGAATGGCTTCAAAAACTATTCGTTATTGGATGTTATGTTCATTAGTATTCTTTATATAAAATTGTATGTTCATTAGTATTCTTTCTGACGTCAAGGAGTTTTATCAGGTATAAAACCACGGACATGGTACTGATTTCCTTTGTGTTTTCCTCATGAATTATTAATGAGTTTTTGAATAAGTAGTTAATAGTCCTCATAATTATACTACCACTTCAAGCTCACATCTTTGAGTGTTTTCCATTCCTGAATGGCTTTCTTTTTCTCGTCCAGCAATGTTAAATATTCGCTGTACCAGTCATCGTGTTGTCGTATATCGTCGTACGATTTTCCAGGAAGCGACGCCAGTGCGGAATGAATGAACGCATCTTTGTTCTAAAGTAACAATTTTCTTATAATATTAATTTACTAATTCATGAGGAAAACTCAAAAGAAATATATGTTTAATCAGGTGTTGTAAATCGGATACAAATTCGTCCTGATTTTAATACATAAACTATCCGACCGATTTTCTCACATATATCTTAAAGATAGCTCGCAATAGCCGTGCATCGGCCATGCCACTTAGAAAAAAGAACGCTAACTTGCCTTCATTTTATGATGTTGTTTAAGTTTAAGATATTCCTGGTGATCATAGTCATCCCATCCTCCCTTATGGCCACCAGTTTGCACAAGAAACCTCTGTAGATGGTAAAAAGTTAAAAATTACATTTATAATTTTATATGTATTTATGTTCGTTTGTCCGTTCGTTCATTTATTCCTGCATCAATCCATTCATCCTTCAAATCTCTCCCTCTGTCAATCCATTTATCCCTTAATTTGTTCGTTCATTGCTTCCTCCCTCCCTCCCTTCCTTCCTTTATTCCTTCCTTCCGTCCGTCCGTCCGTCCTCCCTCCCTCCCTCCCTCCCTCCCTCCCTCCCTCCCTCCCTCCCTCCCTTCCTCCCTTCCTCCCTTCCTCCCTTCCTCCCTTCCTCCCTTCCTCCCTTCCTCCCTTCCTCCCTTCCTCCCTTCCTCCCTTCCTCCCTTCCTCCCTTCCTCCCTTCCTCCCTTCCTCCCTTCCTCCCTCCCTTCCTTCCTTCCTTCCTTCCTTCCTTCCTTCCTTCCTTCCTTCCTTCCTTCCTTCCTTCCTTCCTTCCTTCCTTCCTTCCTTCCTTCCTTCCTTCCTTCCTTCCTTCCTTCCGTGCTTTCTTCCTTTCTTCCTTCCTTTCTTCCTTCATTCATTCCTTCCTTCCTTCCTTCCTTCCTTCCTTCCTTCCTTCCTTCCTTCCTTCCTTCCTTCCTTCCTTCCTTCCTTCCTTCCTTCCTTCCTTCCTTCCTTCCTTCCTTCCTTCCTTCCTTCCTTCCTTCCTTCCTTCCTTCCTTCCTTCCTTCCTTCCTTCCTTCCTTCCGTGCTTTCTTCCTTTCTTTCTTCCTTTCTTCCTTCCTTTATTCCTTCCTTCCTTCCTTCCTTCCTTCCTTCCTTCCTTCCTTCCTTCCTTCCTTCCTTCCTTCCTTCCTTCCTTCCTTCCTTCCTTCCTTCCTTCCTTCCTTCCTTCCTTCCTTCCTTCCTTCCTTCCTTCCTTCCTTCCTTCCTTCCCTTCCTTCCTTCCTTCCTTGCTTCCTTGCTTCCTTGCTTCCTTGCTTCCTTCCTTCCTTCCTTCTTTCCTTCCTTCCTTGCTTGCTTGATTCCATCCATCCATTCTTTCTTTCTTTCTTTCTTTCTTTCTTTCTTTCTTTCTTCCTTCTTCCTTCCTTCCTTCCTTTCTTCCTTTCTTTCTTCTTTCTTTCTTTCTTTCTTTCTTTCTTTCTTTCTTTCTTTCTTTCTTTCTTTCTTCCTTCCTTCCTTCCTTCCTTCCTTCCTTCCTTCCTTCCTTCCTTCCTTCCTTCCTTCCTTCCTTCCTTCCTTCCTTCCTTCCTTCCTTCCTTCCTTCCTTCCTTCCTTCCTTCCTTCCTTCCTTCCTACCCTCCTTTCTGCCTTCTTTTCTGCCTTCCTCTCTCCCTTCCTCCCTCCCTCCCTTCCCTACCTCCCTCCCCCTTCCTTCCTTCCTTCCATCCACCCTTGCTTGCTTCCTTGCTCACTCCCTTCCTCCCTTCGTCTCTTGCTTCTTTCCTTCTTCCCTCCCTCCGTCTCCCTCCTTCCCTTCCTTACTTCAAAGGCAGCAACAGCTGGTGGAAGTGAACTGGAATGTCCCGCTGTTGTGGCTTTCTTTATTGCTCGTGTTGACTCCACAGCTGCAGCTGGCAAACGACACCAGGACTCGAACTTCTTTTCAGAAGCTGCAAGTTCTTGAGTAAGCACTCTCTCATCACGTAACAGATCTTCAAATCTAGTAAGAATAAATGCATAAAAATTAGTGAATGTAGCCGTGACCACTAGTGGATGACTACTACAATTACGATTGTACAATTACGATTGTACAATTATAGATCAACTCAGCACTACATAATTTTTAACTTTTGCCACTCACTTTTCCCGTTGTTCTGCCTTATAAGTCATAATTGAATTCTCAATATCTTCCATTATTTCCTTCAACCTTTCAACAACTAAAACAAATTAATTTTAAAATATTGCTGAATTTCATGGTGACACAATTCATACCTAGGACGTCTGAGGGTTTTCTCTTTGACGAGTAAAATCATCTGGCATTGGACAGAGTACCGTATTTTCGGACTTAAACCGCAATTTTCTTCCAAAATCTAACGTCACATGGTTTATATACGGGTGGGGTTTATATGTAAATGATTAAACACTTTTTAGTTACAGTACAAGATTTTTTCTTTTATATTCTAAAAAAATCTCACAATTACTGTAGACGTCGCGCTATAATGTAAGACGTCAAACTACTTAATAAGTTGTTACGCTACGTTATAAGACATTATGCTACGTTATAACTTGTTAGGCTACGTTCTACGACATACGCTACGTTGTAAGATGTTACCCTATGCATGTTATAAGCAGTGCTGTGAGTAACTTCGTTACAAGTAACTAGTTACAGTAACTAGTTACATTTTTAAGTAACTGTAACTGAAACTAGTTATTTTTTCTGAAGAAGTAACTGTAACTATAACTAGTTACTTTTTGAAGAAGTAACTATAACTAGTTACTTTTTTAAAGAAACGTAACTAGTTAAAATATTTGGTTAAAAAATGTGACTAGTATAGTTACTGATATTCAGTTGAGGATGTCATTCTTTCTTGATAAAAATGGTTTTGATATAATAAAGGTACATTATGTACACATTTGACTATTTCTGCTTAGTGACAACTATATTTATGCATTTAGCTGTAAAACATAATTATGGTACTGGTATCTAAAAACTAGTAATTTCTTTGTTGATTCTAGTAACACGGACAATGCATGGGATGTAACTTTGCAACTAGTTACAAAATTTTTGAAGTAACTTTGTAACTGTAACTAGTTACTTTCTTTTCATTGTAACTTTTATCGGTAACTAGTTACTTTTCTAACGATGTAACTGTAATTGTAACTAGTTACAAAAATTATGTAACTTTTACAGCACTGGACTTATAAGACGTTACGCTACGTTATACGACGTTTCGCTACGCTATAAGTTGTTGTGCTACATTCTACGACATTATACGCTACGTTGTAAGATGTTAGGCTATGTTATAAAACGTATATGGTGCGGTTTATGATTTTTCCAAAGAATTACCGAAAAAGTGGCACTGCGGTTTACATAACGGTGCGACCTATAGTATAGTCCAGAAGATATAGTAAAACAAGAAAGGGACAATTTTTGCCTGGTTAAAGGCCGATTTACACGGCACAACTTTCAGTCAAAGAAATACGGTTGTCTAGCCAAAATCTCCTTTATTATTTTACTCTGTCTAACGCGAGATGAGTTCACTCATCAAAAGTAGAACCCTCAGACATCCTAGGCAGCAGTGGGTTAAGGATTTAGCCTAGATTTCAAGATACTGACATTTAGGTGATGGTTTGACATCAGTTAAACTCCTCTGAAGTTTTTCAACATTGCTTTTAATTCTCCCAAGTTGTTGTTGAAGCTTGAGCCCTTATAAAATGAAATCAAAACAGTATATACAGTAACTATAATCTGTTATACTGTACACTATATACTGTATACAGTTACTATGTTAACAGTTTGTCATTATTATGTGTACATGCATGTACATACATTTGTACGTTTTTCACTTTTAAGACTTTTCACTTTGACATATATGAAAATCTCTGACTGTCCCGACTGTGTCTAAATAGCTTAGTGTCAGAGCAGTCCTTTTCGTAAGGAAAACTGCATGTGTGCGGTAATTCGCAAGCGTAAATAATTTTGCGTGTGCGAATGGCACGTGCATTAAAACTGATCAGTTATGGCACAGAATATACTAAATCTATACTACGCTATGAAAACTGTTACTGTAGCCTACGCTTAAAGACGATATACGTTACATTGCATTGCATTGCATTGCAAGACCTTACACATTGTGAAACGTTACGTTACGTTACGCTGTGAGATCTTGCGTTACGCTGTGAGACCTTGCGTTACGTTGTGACACCTTCAGTACCTTGCATTACGTTGTGAGACCTTGAGTTACGACTTACGTTGTGAGACCTTAGTCACCTTACATTGTGACCTTACATAGTGACATATTACTGAAACATTCACACATTTTCACAATTGCAATGTGATGATATGGCCTAATTAACGCGTGCAACAAATAGCACACGCAGTTTGAGTTTGCGCATGTGCCGTTGTGTGCGTGTCAGAGCACTGATGTGTTGATTCAGAGACCTTGTATTTGATTCCTCATTGGGGAAGCCATAGTTTTATTATTTTGCTATAAGAGACATTGTATAAACTATATGTACAGTACATACTTTCTGATCTTTCACTCTTTCCATACTGATCATTTAATTCCTCCAAGTTCAAAAAGTCTTTTCGAAATTCACTTCGTTTACTGAAAATAACACTGTTGCATTCTTTCTCAACTGCAGCGGCTCTATATAACAAAAGATGTCTTTCAGTTTATTTGTATAGTGCATGCCGGGATCTCATGTATTTGTCTATATAAAGCATATTATTATACACAATATCTCAGGGATGGATGCAGCATTTTAGAAAAAAGGCATGATTGATGAAGGCAGCATTTTAGATAGGTTAATACACTGAAGATCTTCAGTGTGAACCTTTATAATAGGTCAGCATACTGGCATTCTGATATGTTCTGGGATATATTGTTCTTATCACCCACTGTTATAACTCAGATAAAGGTACAAGAACAGGCACTGTTATAACTCAGATAAAGGTACAAGAACAGGTAGGGGTATTCCACAAAAAATTACTTACCCCAATGGATAACATATCACCCAAGGGATATTTCATCTCAAGGGGTAATTTATTGTGGAATACCCTGAGTGAAGGGTCTATAAATGATATATTTCAGCATTACATGTATAAGCAACTATACTGAGCATTGCATAGTTGTACATACTATATATATATATATATAGTATGTACAACTATGCAATGCTCAGTATAGTTGCTTATATATATATATATATAGTTCAATCTACAGACACAGTGTAGCTTGGAACAATCTGAATGAATTTCATCAATTACTTAAATACACATGCGATCGTTGGTGACAACCGCATGTGGGACAGCATCGGTGAAGTACATTCAGATAGCGTGAAGTGCGCATGGGCCCAGAGTGCTCAAACTTCCACAAGGGTAGTGAGCGTTGCATTATCGCTAATAGGTACCCACGGCAACTTCACAGAGTGTTTTGATTTTTACCTTTTAAGTTTTTGTATTGTATAAAACAAATAGATTCCATTTTTTTGTTGTCTGTTCAGTTATAGATGCACAGAAGACGTCACAACGTGGTAAGAACATCAGTGACCCACTCGACTACGTCTCGTACATCTATAACTGAACAGACAACGTTCATCTATGACTGAACAGACAACGGCAAAATGGAATCTATTTGTTAAATATATATATATATATATATATATAAAATACAGTTTCTATACCAATTTATACAAAAATTAGTATCAAGAAACCAGAAATGATTTATGTCAAGCAGCTATAAAAGTTACAGTACTGTCTGTACAGTCTGTCCTGTATATTAAATACACATACTTATGTTCCAATTGGCGAGACTCTTCCCAAAATTTCTTCTTCTTTTGCTGTTCAGTTTGGACCTTACAACCCACGCTATCATCTTCTTCGTCTCTCATGCTTCTTCCAAACAATCTTGCTCCATACAAGAGCTAAAATAACCAATGTTTACTTTCCTTCAAAATTAATATTTGACGCCATCTTTTAAAAATGGAGCCCGCTCTTCGCTGCTGCAGCGGTTATACATTTCAGTTTCAGTCTTCGGCAGCGTGGTCACCGTCTTCAAGATCTTGAAAGTTGGACCTGGAAAATGGTATGTAAAAGTTTGGATTTTTTGTAGCTTTAATCATCGGATTTTTTATAAAAGTGATAAAATACGAAGGATAAGTGCTATTTTTGAAACTAGAGAGCGATATATAGTAAGTTTGCTGGGTTAAAGTTAGTGTATTCCTTGATGATGCTGAGTCATCGAGGGCCATTGAGATAAATATTTGTCAAACTCAAACTGAAGTAAAACTATATTAAGAAGTCAAAACGTTTTGTGTAGTTTGTCTGTCCTAGGGTGTGGACTCAATTTTTTTTAAAACTTATTTTGCCCAAGTTTGTAAAGTGGTTTGTTTTAACATCAGAGTATTAGCCAAGTCCAACTGCACCTGATTGTAATTAAGTTTGCTATAAAGTGTGCGGGTATTAAAGACGGATCAAAAGATCGGAAATGCGTGGACGGGCAGGCTTGCAGGTAAAAACTGTGCGGATGGCTGGTAAAAACTGCGAATGACTCAAGATATATTTGCAAATTTTGCGCGGATGCGGATATCATATATTTAACTCATTTTGTGTGGATGTGGATATATTTAACCCATTTTGCGCGGATGCAGATATATTTAACCCATTTTGCACAGATGCAGTTCAAATTTGAAGAAAATGCATGGGGAACATCTTCCCCATGAACAACAAACTTTACAATATGGCAACTGTGATCACCCCCCCTGGTGAACCCTCAGGGATTCGACCTTATTGGGGGGGGGGGGGTAATTATGGAATAATGATATTAGGTGCTACTCTGAGAAAAACTCTACTCGACCGTGGCTGGGATTCAAACCCACGACTTTTGGTTTACTAGTCAGTTTTGAAATATCAAATATAACTACAGTACCATCATTCCATGACCTTGCTCCCAACTTGACCATGTAGCTCAGTCGGTAGAGCATTGGACTAGTAAACCAAAGGTGGTGGGTTTGAACCCCAGCTGCAGTCAAGTTGAGTTTTCTAGAGATGAGCCGATCGCTAAAAAGTGCTAATAGCCGATTCGATTAATCAGCAGCCAATCACGGCACATAATCGGCCAATTAATCGGCCAAAGCTGATTAATTTCGTGTTGTTAATTACAAAGACGTCACTGAGGAATTCACTTGGCACTTTGGTAGTACTTTTCTGTCGCTTGACTCTGGGTTTTGCCGATTTGCATGAAAATATGTTAATTCACACGTTAGGACACTTCTCTCAAACTTCAGCTATATACGCAGAAATAAAAATGCATCAGACAAAATTTGGTTCTCTCTGTTATTACATGTACTTGTTTATACTTATGAATTTCAAAACGCATCTTGTAAACTTTTAATACTTACATAAGACAATCAATTATTTTGAAGTTAGGTCTTTACTCTTAGCTCGTTAAAGGTGAAAAGGCGATATTACACACGAAACAATATTCATCGACAATAGTTTTAAACGCAAACATTGCAAATAATAACAGAACATCAACAATAAAATTATGCCACTCATTTGTAAGTATTCTAGCAAGTCTAGCATGTCAAGATTATTGGAATTATAGCAATAAACTTAGTAACCAAAGTCTAGTCTTGGCAAATTATGGTGCAGGAACAAAAGGGTTTCACTTTTTGAAGTGAAGACAGTGAAGAAACGAGAAGACAGCGCTGATTTCAAGTATTTTCGTAAGATGAAAGAAAAATGCGTGCATAATCGGCAAAAAAGCCAATTATACATTAATAATCGACCGATTATTGAAAAAAGACCGATTATCAGCTGATTAATCGGGTTAACCGATTAATCGGCTCATCTCTAGAGTTTTCTCTACTCGCTTGGTGTAGTTTGTCACTTGGAGTAGCAGCTAATATCATTATTCTTCACTTGAGTTTGCAGCTTTGCTGTGACATCCCACAATAATTCTTTCCAATATTTATAGAACACAGCACTCGTCCACTTTGTAATGTACCTTTAGAGACGTGAATACTGTCAAGCCAGGGACTTCTTAGAAAATTCTTGGTGCTAATTATAGGTGCTTTCACACTTAATTCTAATCCTAAACCTAACCTCAACTCTATTCTAGGTTAAAGTGTGAAAGTACATTAGTGCATTAACACCAAACTCTTATTGTAAAGCTGTCAGTCTTACTCTTTGTTTTTTGTTATAGTTTCGTAACCAATATGATAGTGATGTCAGTATCTGGAGTCCACAGGTATGATGTACTGTGCAATATATTATACTGTATAATTATAATTAGAATAGAATCACCTTTATCCAGAAAACTAAATATTTGACTAATTTGAGTCACTGTAGCAACAAGTTGAGACAATAAACTATAAATAACAACTGTGATATTAATTATTTCAACTTTATTATGCTTGTAAAATCTTGTTCAAACAATTCTTATGGACAATAGTTAATACTGACTGTACATTTAATTGTACATCATTAGGTACATTGAGGTGATTTTCTTATAAATTTTATAAGTACTGTACTGTATTTTGTCTTGCAGGGACGGATCCACCAAATTGAATATGCAATGGAAGCCGTTAAGCAGGTACAATCATAAGGCCAGGATAGAGTGTAACTAAAGAAAGAAAGGAAGGAAGGAAGGAAGGAAGGAAGGAAGGAAGGAAGGAAGGAAGGAAGGAAGGAAGGAAGGAAGGAAGGAAGGAAGGAAGGAAGGAAGGAAGGAAGGAAGGAAGGAAGGAAGGAAGGAAGGAAGGAAGGAAGGAAGGAGGGAGAGAGAGAGAGAGAGAGAGAGAGAGAGAGAGAGAGAGAGAGAGAGAGAGAGAGAGAGAGAGAGAGAACTTTATTTAATCACGGTAGTTACATCAATTATATACAAATTGCTTTTCATGTAAGCCATAACATCAAATATACTTAAATATTTACAAATTAAAATGCAAAAAGCTACAATAGATCAATTAAAAAGTATAGGTATTAATTATATTATTAAAATTATTTACATTTGGGAGACTTTTTATTGTTGATGGTAAACTGTTCCATAAGGAAGGAAGATAAAACAGACAGACAAACAGACAGACAAACAGACAGACAGACAGACAGACAGACAGACAGACAGACAGACAGACAGACAGACAGACAGACAGACAGACAGACAGACAGACAGACAGACAGACAGACAGACAGACAGACAGACAGACAGACAGACAGACAGACAGACAGACAGACAGACAGACAGACAGACAGACAGACAGACAGACAGACAGACAGACAGACAGACAGACAGACAGCAGTCTTTCAAAAGCTGAAAGTTGAAAAAAATAAAATAATATACTATAATATACTGTATAGTAAGAGATTGCAAATTGCTTCTTTTAGGGATCTGCAACCATTGGTATAAAATCCTCCACTCATGTTGTGTTAGTTGCACTTAAGGTACGTGCTATTTAAATATAATTACATGTAGGCTTGGGCGGTTTTGCTTAAAATAAAAACCGAGAAACCGTCCGATTCAAAACCGGTAAAACCGTAAAACCGGTTTTTTTCTTTAAAATTTGCTTAAACTAAATGAAGAGGAATTGTGGGCTTTGTCAAGCCCTTTGTGGCTGCGTCAGCAATTTTTTTGACCTCAGAATACGAATCGTACACGCTAAATCGCAAATTGTGTGAACTTTTACCTCAGCACGATTTCAGTTTTGAACTGAATGAAGTCAAGGACTTTAATATCACTTTACGTTATAATTTGACTGTCTGCAGTGGCAATTTTGCTTGACTCGACGGGATGGTGATCTTTGATATGTCGACGTAAATTGGACGTATTTCCCCCAGCAGCACGGACTTTCCTTAGGCAAAGCTTGCATGTCGGCAGATCGTTGTCGTTTTCGTCTTCCTTGAATCCGAAATATTGCCAGACAAGAGAGGTAGAGGCCCCAGAAACCTTTTTAGATCGCAAACAGACGTTGGCGTTTATAGCAGCCATGACTATTTGCGTGCAGCGTCAATGTGTGGCATGAAATTGACACCGTAAAATGCGCACCGCGGGATTGGTTAAGTGCGCAATTTTACCGCTAAATATTCTGTTCGTTTGAGTGTCAAGTATCGTAAATCAAGGTCAAAGGGTCAAATTACGGCGATGATAGTAAATAATTATTTAATGACGGTTTTCCGGTTTTTCTAAAAGCAAAACCGAAAAAACGGTTTTGGATAATAAAACCGAAAAAAACCGGTAAACCGGTAAACCGCCCAAGCCTAATTACATGTACAGTATTTGTTATGGAAATTTTGTGGAAATTATTGAATTTCTTATTGGTGATAAACAATTGTTAGTTTTGAAATGAATATTTTGTGTTCACTTCATATTTAGCGTGCTGCTTCAGAGCTGTCAGCACATCAGAAAAAAATAATTCCAATAGATGATCATATTGGCATATCAATTGCTGGCCTGACAGCTGATGCTAGGCTACTAAGGTTAGTTGAACTGGATTACATTCTATTAAGCTCTAGATGCATAAAAAAATTTAAGTATTAACTGTACATGTACTATTGTACTGGACATGATTGGGGAGCACGGGTGGCGTGTGTTATTAGGATGCTGCCTCTCACCAATAGTTAAGCCCAGTTAAATGGGGTTAGTACTTGGATGGGTGACTGTCTGGGAATAGCCCCGTTCTCGGGTGGGGACTCATGTGAGTAGAGTTTAGTTGGTCTTTCCTGTGCTTCGAGGGTTTTTCGCCGGGTTCTCCGGTTTTCCTCCCTCCGTAAAATCAACACCTATAGGTCTATAGCTTAAAAACTTATCCTCCTTAAATAAAGAATAATAATAATAATAATTATATATTGTTTTGGTACATGCAGTACATGTGTTTAATAATCTATAATATTTTTTTGAATACATGTATACTAATGAGTGATACTTTTTGGTATTTTTTAGCAAAATTATGCGCTCTGAGTGCCTTAATTCTAAATATGTTTATGACACACCTCTTCCTGTAGCAAGACTTGTCTCAGCTATTAGTAACAGTATCCTTTTATCCACAGTATAGTTACTGTAATATGTATATATACATTTATGTACATTACTGCCCAGGATGTCTGAGGGTTCTCCTTTTCATGAGTAAAATTGTCTGGCATTAGATACTGTAGAGTAAAACAATAAAGGCGTTGTTTTTGGTCGGCACAGGTAATACTGTAATGGGGTTAAAACATTTGTTGGACATTGTTGCCATTTGGCAACTTATATTTAATACCGGTATATTATTTTACTCTAAATCTAATGCCAGATGATTTTACTTGTCAAGCAGGGCTTTCAAAATAAGCGTATAGAGGTATACCGCCGGCTACTTTTCTTTCAAATATCAAAATATCTGCTCTGCACCTTTCTCTCTACATGTACTTTAATTGAGCATCAAAATAAAGTTATTCTTACTCAACCTTGTCTATTTTCCTTCCTTTTTTGAAAACAATCGATGTTTGTATTTGTTAAAAAATATTGACTTCGTCCATCTTGAATTGTTTCGGGAAAAAGGAGTACTTCGAGTAATCCTATCGAAATGTATCCGTTATGATTCTCGGCCCAGGCCTGTTTTTTTGATGCATAATAATTTGATTACTCAATGTATCAAAAGAAAAGCCCTGTGCACCTTCGATCATATAAGCTGGCAGTGTTCAGTGACAGTGACACTGAACTAGCTAAATATCACTTTTCTATATACTGTAAGATTGGAAATTTGTAAAATTTGATAAAAATCCGGTATAATAAAATGTCTGAGCAGTTGTTCTTTATTAGAATAGCTTTAGTTGTAGTTTAAAGATAAAAAGTTAAAAACTCCCCGTTCACCTTACAGCCGCCTACTTTCTCATCGCAACTGCCTACTTGAAAGTTGAAATAATTCTGAAAGCCCTGTCAAGTGGAAACCAGACTTATTTACCTCCTGGAAATTCTTCCAGTAAAGGACAAATGCAATGCAAGAAATGCTATTTTTTCATAACTGTATATGAAATATAGTCATACCATCAAATGACATGCTAATTGTCTGCTTGTGATATTCTCCTTAATTTCAAACCAGAAATGCAAACACCAACACAAGCCTATGGTCGACGAGCTTATGGAGTTGGAATTCTTATTGCTGGACATGATGTGAGTTATGGACATGTACAAGTTTATACATTGTGACAAATTTGGAGATGATACTTAAATGATTTCTAATGCTTTGCAGGATGCAGGACCACATCTCTTCCAAACATGTCCATCTGCAAACTATTTTGATTGTAAATGCATGGCTATTGGTGCAAGATCACAGGTACTGTAATGGAGTAACATCTTTTATTATATAAAATAGAGTGTTCTATTGATTTTCCCGCCACTAATAAAAGTGATAATCTCACATGTGCGATTATTTATGATAATGTATTATTCTCTATATACTTGATAAAACTGTACACTCAGTCTCAGTATTAAGTATTAATCAATTCAACTGCCTGTATTATACTATTAGTTACATTTTACAGGGCTTGAAATTTTCAACTTTCGGCAGTATCCAAGTGGGATACCAGGTTTCTGAATTTGGTAACCCTCCTTGAAATCTAATATCCCACTTTTGAATACTAAACATCTCAACTTGCAAGTTGCAATATCTAAAATTAACCATATATAACAGTTTGTGACAGTACCTGCATTGCGTTACATTGTAAGACGTTACGCTACTGTACATTGTAAGACGTTATGTTACATTATAAGACGTTGCGTTACATTATAAGACGTTGCGTTACATTGTAAGACGTTGCGTTACATTGTAAGACGTTGCGTTACATTGTAAGACGTTGCGTTACATAAGACGTTGCGTTACATTGTAAGACGTTACGCTACTGTACATTGTAAGACGTTATGTTACATTATAAGACGTTGCGTTACATTGTAACACGTTGCGTTACATTGTAAGACGTTACGTTACATTGTAACACGTTGCGTTACATTCTAAGACGTTACGTTACATTGTAAGACGTTACGTTACATTGTAACACGTTGCGTTACATTCTAAGACGTTAGGCTACATTGTAAGACACTACGCTACATTCTAAGACATTACACTACATTCTAAGACGTCATGCTCTATATAAGACGTTACGCTACATTATAAGACGTTACGTTACATTATAAGATGTTGCGCTACATTGTAAGACGTTACGCTACATTATAAGACGTTACGTTACATTATAAGATGTTGCGCTACATTGTAAGACGTTACGCTACATTATAAGACGTTACGCTACATTATAAGATGTTACGTTACATTGTAAGACGTTACGCTACATTGTAGACGTTATGCTACATTGTAAGACGTTACTTCAGATTCTGTGGTTGTGCGCTATCGAAATTTTTATTGTATCCCGTTTATTCAACACGCCATAAAAACCGGACAATTTATCCAAATTGAAAATTTGTTTCACTAAAACACTTCAAATAAAGAGTATATTCGATGAGCTGAAAATTGATTTTGGGGTTGGGGGCACTTTAAGACTTGTATAGTATCCAAAACAGTGATGGATTTACAGGGGGGTGCGCACCCCCCTGGCCCTTGGCCAAGGGGTACAGGGGGGATGCCAATTACTCAATTAGTGCCTTGCTGCAGTGGGATGCGACGTGGATTTCATTGAAAATGTCAATCACTTTTCTAATGTCTAGCTTCCTTGTGATATCCCTAATAAAATTCATAATAAAACGTCCACTTTATCCCTAAATTTATTTGACACCTTCCAGGTTTGATAAAAAGCGCTATTGAAAACACGATTTAAAACTTTTAAATCTTTCTTCAAAGTACCGTCAGAATGCAGGAAATGCCATTTCAGAGGTCCAAATTTCAAAAATTTTCCTAGGAATGGTTTGACTAAGGTTAAAAAAATTCTATATCCGTCCCCGCAGCACCGCCCCCTACCAGATCAAGCTGGATCCATCACTGATCCAAAACGAAAATCTGGTATCCCGTGGATATCGGAATACCGCAGATTTCAAGCCCTGATTTTATATGCTGAAGATGAGTGTATGGTCTGTATCAGTACCGGTACTGAAATTAAAGTAATTGCTTGAAGTCTCATATACAGTATTACTGTACCAGTTATAAATTAATTATGCCTAAAATTCTTTTGCTAGTCTGCAAGAACGTATTTAGAAAAAATGTTGGATCAATTCCCAAATTGTAAGTAGTGATGTATTTTTATTACAATTACATTTTTTATTATATTTTTCTTAATGAGTAGGAGATGATGATGTAATGATGGTGGTGCTGGTGCTGGTGGTGATGGTGATGATGATAGTGATGATGGTGGTGGTGGTGGTGATGGTGGTGGTGGTGATTGGTGAAGGTGGTGATGATGGTGGTGGTGGTGGTGGTGATGGTGGTGGTGGTGATGATGGTGATGATGATGGTGATAGTGATGATGGTGGTGGTGGTGGTGGTGATGGTGGTGGTGGTGTTGGTGGTGGTGGTGGTGATAGTTGTGGTGGTGGTGGTGAAGGTGGTGATGATGGTGGTGGTGGTGGTGATTGGTGATGGTGAAGGTGGTGATGATGATGGTGAGTGATGGTGGTGGTGGTGGTGGTGGTGGTGGTGGTGGTGTGGTGGTGGTGGTGGTGGTGGTGGTGGTGGTGGTGGTGGTGGTGGTGGTGGTGGTGGTGGTGGTGGTGGTGGTGGTGGTGGTGGTGGTGATAGTTGTGGTGGTGATTGGTGATGGTGGTGGTGAAGGTGGTGATGATGGTGATAGTGATGATGGTGATTCTGCTGGTGATAATTGTGATCGTGATGTACAGTAAGTTGATAATGAATATACATATGGTGATTATGATGATAACTCCACTACACAAACTTCAATGATTAGACAATGCACACCACATTGAGTTTTATACATTGTACAAGGTCTTTAGCCTTTAAATGTAACAAAGATTTTGTTTTCTTTTCCACAAAAGCTACACCTGAAGAACTTATAAAGCATGGCTTAACAGCGCTAAGAGAAACCTTGCCAAATGAACAAGAACTTACTACCAAGGTAAATTACTGTATGTTAAGAAACATGTTAATTAAACTCGCTTTTATCCTAGCCAGAGGTGATTATTCAATCTTTTTTGTTCATTTTGCTGGTGTTACTTGCAAGTTTGCGGTCTTTGTATTCTATTATTGTCGTTTCAGTTCACTTTTCAGCGCGCGGTTCGAAAGTTCGTTGCCAATTTTGAAATTACGTTTCTAAATTCAGAAGTTGATTACGAAGTTCGATTTGAAGTTCGGCTTTACGCCATTCTTTGGCTATGCAGTTTGTAATTTGGAATTGCAGAATCAGGAACAACATGTTTTCCGAAAGAAATCGTATCAAAAGAAAGTCTGATCGACCGAATGTTTTCCGTAAAGGTGAACTTCGAATCGAACATTAAACTAAACTGATCTTATTTATACTGGATAGCTCTATCAGTTATATCTAACTGTTCTCCCTAGAGGTTCAGTAAGGGCCATCCCTTATTGGTTCAGTGTTACTACAGGAGGAAACCGGAGTACCCGGAGGAAACCTGCGATGTTTGGTAGAGTCAAACTGGAAGCACTCTTCTCACATGCGGCCAAGGTGAAATTTTAATCAGATAACTGAACTGACCAGGTATTGAACCTGGGTCGCAGCACTGATCTCAATAAAACTGGACGGGGCATGAGGCCGGATTTTGCGTGCCAGTTGTATGATGACGTGACCACTACCCAAGATGGCGTGCTGCCACTAAAGTTCATAAGCTTTGGTAGATTGAAAACAGACAAAAAGAATTATTTTAAGAAAATTTAAACGAATGTAATGACACAAGAAGTACTTAATAAGGCTTAAGACGCTAATTTCTTGTATTTGTTTCTGTTACTGAACTGTAAAACCTTTAAATTTCGTTGTTTTTCTTCAGTGCCGACAATGAAGAAATTTCACGATAATATAAACTGAAAAACAGACTATAAAATATACGAAGAATTCAATTCCAAGTCTTAAATTGTACCTTTAATGGTAATCTTAATGCCTTGACAATACCTCGTGTTGTGTACTTGCCATCTTTTGACTGTATTTGTTGTTAAACAGTGAAAACTAAACGAACCGGCATCTGTTGTTTGCTTTACGGCTTTTCCGACTCCCCCGGCACAGAGTACTTAATATTCCTCCCCCGGATAATCTGACCGTGCTGACGTCAAGATTGCTTATGCCAGTCAAACTTTGGGATTGGGAACAAGTTCTAAGGCCGCAATGCGTCATATGTTCCACTACGTAAGATGGCGGCGACTGGCACGAAATGTTTGACTGCTGGCCATAGGGAATGGCCTATCCAGTTTATATAGAGATCAGTGGGTCGCAGAGGTGAAATTAAAGGCACGTGCACTAACGACTGTGCCACCAACAGCCCAACCCAACCGCCCCAGCCCAAACATCAAATCGAACTTCGTAATCAACTTCTGAATTTAGAAACGTAATTTGAAACTTGACAACGAACTTTCGAACCGCGCGTTGAAAAGTGAGCTGAAATCGACAATAATAGTCATGTGTGTATTTCTTTTTTATTTATTTAGAACTCGTCTGTTTGTCTTATTGGAAAGGAAAAAGCATTAGAAATATTCAATGATGATGATGTTGCTCCATTTGTATCCTTATTTTCTGACAGAACGTTTCCTGATTATTGCCTTAAGCCGGGCGCACACGCTACGATTTTCCGTAATCGTATCAGCCAACTAAATTTTGGGCTTTTGACTACTATCGTTACGTGTGCGGTGTCATTACTGAGCAATTTTTATCGGTCGATTTTTATCGGACAATCTCAAACTCATTAATAATTCATGAAGAAAACACAAAGGAAATCAGTACCGTGTCTGTGGTTTGGATATCGGAGGAAGAAATTACATAAATTAAGCAAACTTTCATCTTGATTTTCTCTTAAAATACTGATTTGTTTGAGATGCTATATCATACACTCGGAGGAGTGTTTCATCAGGATATCCAAACACCTCGAAGTTTGTTCAAAAACGTCGGCTTCGCCTCGGTTTCCAACAAACGTCTCGGTGTTTGGATATCCTGATGAAACACTCCTCCTCGTGTATGATATATTACATATCAACTGGTTTGACATGATAAGTTGTACGTATGCATGTAGTACATGTGGTTTGATATTGTCCGATTAAAATCGGTCAAAATATCGCATCATGCCGTGTGTGGCGATTAACAATTTTAATCGTTCACTGATCACTCATTCTTCCTGAAGTTATTTTACATGTAAATGGCACACTTGTATGGTAAACACCGCTTTTTATCGGTTGACCAGCCGATAAAAATCGTAGCCGTGTGCGCCAGGCTTTATACGTTGATAATGAGCAACTTGTCACCGGTTAATTATGAACGTTCCCAAGATTTTTGGTCATATTCTATGCGGCACAAAGTTGAATTTCATGTCATATACTCTTTAAATCACATTAGTTTATTTTAGAGATGTTTTTTTGATATCTTAACTTGAAGTACAGCTGGCGTTACTAGAGACAACTAAAGGAGGAAGGCTGGGGAAAGAGGAGGTGAGCCTAGGACTATTGGGAACCACGGGTTCAAATGTTTTCGTATATAGGTTCATTGCTAAAAGCGTGACTGAATTAATTCCATTTATTTATTTATTTTATTTTTTATTTATTTAGGCCAAAGCTGAAGGTGACGAAGCCTCGATGGAACAAGACACGGTAAACATGAACATCAACATCAACATGAACGTATTAGACATGAACATCAACAGCAGCATAAGCATAAACATAAACATTAGGGGGGGGGAAAGTATTCTGTTTCTGGGCAGAATTGACGGGCGACGCGGCGGCTTCTTTTTTTTCAATTTTTTTTTCAAGGAAACGCTTTTTGCAGAAATGGTGAGTACTTTTCTAGTTTCTATATAAAGTGCATACATTGATTTTTTATGCTTTTAATATTAAACTGTCACCAAATTTGCAGGTTTAATAGAATAAAATGAGAACTACTATAGAATAATATTAAATGTTTAAATATATAAAATAATAAAAATGTATCAAAAGGACAATGCCGAAAGGACGTTCAATTTTCGCCCCGCAGGCAATTGACACTGAAATTAGTGGCATATTAAATACACACGAATAAACAGAACAAACGTTTTAAACACGCATCAGTGGTCGCCATTGTTGGCTGCGAGGGTGTCCGTGCCCACAAACACGCAACTGATCAGCGGTTTTGATGATAAAAAACAACGTTGACGCGCACAGTCAAAGATGACGCGCGCGCTGACCAGAAACAGAATACTTTTTTTCCCTAAGCATAAGCATAACACAAACGCAAACATAAACATCGACCCAGACACTAACACAGACACAGACGTGAACACAGACACAGACGTGAACATAGACACAAAAACATAGACATAGACTTGAACATAAACATAAACATAAACATAAACATAAACATAAACATAAACACAGACATCGACATAGACATATAGACATACTGTATAGCAGGGGCGTCGGAGCGACGATAAAAGTGGAGGGGCCCAAATAAACTAGGGGGGTCCGGGGGCATGCCCCACCGGAAAATTTTGAAATCTAGAGTCCCGGAAATGGCATTTCCTGCATTTGCGGACAAGGATTTACAGAATTCTGAAGGTCCGAAAACGTCTTAAAAAACATTACTTTTGCGGACATTGAATATCTGCATTCAAATTTCTTTAGTATATCTTTATTCAAATACGGATTAGTGCATTTGTTGTATTGGATAATGCTTACAAGAGGTCATTTAAAAACAGAATTGAAAGGAATGAATGCTGTATTAATGTAAAAAGACCAGACAGACACAAGGCCATAAGTTGATGTTAGAAATAATGTTAGAAATAATGTTTCATTATTACTGGCCTTGTTAGAAAGTGGGGGGGGGGGGGGGGGGGGGGGGGCAAACATGTTCTGGCCCCCCACGCAAAAAAGTGAGGGGGCCCAGGCCCCCCCGCTTCCGACGCCCCTGCTGTATAGACATTGACATGGTCATGGACATGAACATAGACATAGATCTAGAATTAGACATCTGCCTGAGTTATATATTTTTTGTTTCTGTTTTCAACAGGCTCCTGATTCTGGGACTCAAGAAAGTGGCGAAGGAGAGGGCGAAGGAGAGGGCAAAGGAATGGAAACTGAATAATCGAGTATCGGCTTGTATATGTTTAGACTACTTACCATTTAATAACGTGCCTGTCAGCATGACCACATTGAATATCTTCATCGTAACTAGCATCCTGTTTTAAATCTATTTCCTGCAAGCCAAGTTACTTTATCGTAACTGGCGCCGGTTAAGGGGGAGGCATTCGCCCAATAGACCATTTCCAAATTACGTTTTAGTTTCCGTAAACAATAGGGAGGTTTAGATTTATTGGGAGAGGTTAGGATCCAGTGCGTGCTCGAGTTTGCTACTGCGCACTTGATCTGCGCAATTTTGGCGGGAATGACGTCCAATCAAAGAGCAAGTTCGAACACCGCGGAAAAACGTCTGCGCATGCGCGTGTACTAGAAAAAATGGCGGGGAATTTAAATCCCATCTTCGTAAACAAAAACATGGCTTTTAATTATTCAAGGTAAGTGAAACAAACAAAAAAATACACTAGACGGGTAGTTTGGACATTAATAAAAAGTTTTCTAACATTTAAAATCTAAAAAGAAACAGAATTTAAATTAAAAATTGTCGTTTTAGACCGGGAGGCGTGCGAACATTTCTTGAAAAATTGTCGAATACCGAACTTAAGACACAAGAGTTAAGCAAACTATCAAAGAGTTAAGCATTTGCACACGCTTAAATTGTAGAGTAAATCATTACCCTTAAATATAGTCAACGCAAAAATTATGCATGCTACGCAAAAAAAGTTATCCAACAAAACACAAGGCAAACGCCAAATTCACACACAAACCGAGTAAACTTCCTCAACCGCCATCTTTGAGAACAAATTTGACGCGTGCAATGTGCTCGAATCACGCGCATGCGCAGACGTTTTTCCGCGGTGTTGCAAGTTCGAGTATGACTTAGTTTTCTTCGCGGAGGAACTCGAACTCGCGAACAGCTCGTATAAACGGTCACGTAATCAATAAGCCGCTACTAAAATAAGCCCAGGGTTGAAGCTAGTCCAAAATAAATTGGGGCTTATTAAAGAATTGACCGTTTATACGAGCTGTTCGCGACTTATTTTAGCCGCGGCTTATTTTTCCCACTATGGCCAGCAGTCAAACATTTCGTGCCTTGCGGCCTTAGAATTACTTGTTCCCAATCCCAAAGTTGACTGGCATAAGCAATCTTGACGTCACCACGGTCAGATTATCCGGGGGTAGGAATCTTAAGTACTCTGTGCCGGGGGAGTCGGAAAAGCCGTAAAGCAAACAACAGATGCCGGTTCGTTTAGTTTTCACTGTTTAACAACAAATACAGTCAAAAGATGGCAAGTACACAACACGAGATATCGTTAAGGCATTAAGATTACTTTAAAAGGTACAATTTAAGACTTGAAATTGAATTCTGCGTAGATTTTATAGTCTGTTTTTCAGTTTATATTGCCGTGAAGTTTCTTCGTTGTCGGCACTGAAGAAAAACAACGAAATTTAAGTGTTTTACAGCTCAGTAACAGAAACAAATACAAGAAATTAGCGTCTTAAACCTTATTGAGTACTTCTTGTGTCATTACATTCGTTTAAGTTTTCTTAAAATAACTCTATTTGTCTGTTTTCAATCTACGAAAGCTTATGAACTTCAGTGGCAGCCATCTTAGGTAGTGGTGACGTCATCATACAACTGGCACGCTAAATCCGGCCTCATGCCCCATCCAGTTAGCTAACTCTGCCTCCTCCGCAGGCCCTCGTTGCATCATGGACAGGTCACACACGCCGAATTTAGGGCCTGCAAGATCCTGTAAAAAATTTGGCAAAACTTGGCATGGAATAAATTTGCATAATTAACTACCCGTTGTTAATAGCCATGGCTACATCCAAAGATTCTGAAGGCCATTGAAGACTTATGACATACGAATCCTAGCTTTAAAATGTAGGAATTGTTGAAAAAAGCAATTACGGTTGAACTTTGTCAACTTTCGGCCGGAATAATCAACGAAAATGCACTTTAGTCTACCCAGAGACTCTCGGGTTTATACTTTTTGGGTTTCCACAACAACTGAAACTTGAATTACGCTACACCGATAGTTCACCGATAGCGTACAATTTAACAAAATTAAATCTCATTAACTCTTTGTCAGTTGACAGTCTTCGTAAGCTAGATAAACCAAAAAGTCGAATTTGCTTTTGTTTGGCACTCGGCAGATATTTTTTCCTTCAATTCTTTTTTATCGCTAAAAATACTATTGGCAGAAGGTCGGTAATTCTAAAACATACTGGTTTCTTCATTGTCGTGATCTGTAAGAAAGTTTAGACCGAATTTCCTGGTGGGTTAGTGTTAAACGTTTGTCGGACGACAGCGGCCGAAAGATTTTGCAGGCCCGCTCAAAATTATCTCCTTTAGGGGCTAGTCTCGCTGTGCATAATGGGATCGGTCACCATTTTGTTTACAGGATCTGACAGGCCCTCTCAAAAGTGTGACCTGTCCATGATGCAATGAGGGCCTGTGGAGGAGGCAGTAGCCAACTCGTCAGGCTACTGCAAGTCTCAGCAGTGGGGCCCAACTCTGGCTTGCATGTTAAACCGTGCCTGCATGGGAGGGGAGCTAGGTTATATTATTATTGATGACCAATAGCTACAGGCACTTCAAGGCAGCAAAAAGTCCTAGTGTTATCTAGCTGCTCATTTATTCTGGCTCAGAATCTGGTTTAAGAACCGCCATGAATAAGCTCAGTGGGGATCAACAAGTAATTGAATTTTAACTTCACCGGTACAGTACAATGCCTGCGGTTGCTAAGCACGCTACAAAATGGCGGCGTTCATTGTCGAATGCTTCGGCTTTTTCCGAAAACGAATTCTATTTGGACGGAATATATTTTCGAAGCTTCGAAAGCCGTCCGTAATTTCAACTATGCTCTATTTCTATTGAAGGGCAATAGCACTAAAAATTAAGTTTGTCTAATTTGAAAGAACTCACGAAATTGTAATAGAACATCCTTTACAACTTTTTCGTATCTCTCCGTTTTCAAGATATTTCAATTTGTTTGATATGTAAATGAATGGTCTCGGACGTCAGGTGTGGGGTAAAATATTTTCACATGTAGCAAAACCAGTTATATATCCAAGTTTGTTCAGCGAAATCATTTGAAACCGTGCACATAAAAACTCCTTGCGACGCCGAGCATTTCATGTTAGATATGTAAGTGAACGTCATTTAAGATCTTTTGGCACTGTTAACTAGCTGGTACAAATACGGTTCTAAAGTTTCAATTTAAATTCGAAACACAGATCATGCATAAATTGGTAAATTCAACTACTGTTTTTCGAATGGACCACTTGCACGTTGACGTACGAAGGCGTTGGGCGACTACAACTACCAGAATGCTCTGCCAGTTTTCTAGGGTTTCGGCTAAAAGGAAACGACTCGAAAGGGCCCGTCCAGTCCTTCCGCGGCTTTTCCAAAATATGTCGTCAAATCAGATTTTTTTCCAAATTTGTCCTCAAGTTTCAGTGAGTCGCGATTTTAACAATCTTTTCGATACCTTAACCATAACTAACGCTAACCAGAAAACTAGTTTACCGCCTCTTCGATTTATATTCAATGTGTGGTACTCCACGCCCAGATTCGACCTTCCTTTCTAACAAAACGTGAAGTGAAGCCTTGGGAATGTTTTTACCAAGTGTTCTTTTTTTTTTTCTAACAAGACATGCTCGTGAATGGACGACAGTTTTTCTTTAGTTTTTAGGCGATTTTATTTGTACAAGTTGGTTCCTCGCTAATTTTCTAAATTTATCTAACCATTATGTACATGTAAATTGTTACATTATGCCTGCATAATGTGCACCTTAACACGCATGTTAAATATTTTAAGTACGCCAGTTTATTTTGTAATCATAATTGCATGGATTTGCTTGGAAATGGCCAATTTACGAATCGTCATATACATTGCTTTCGCTTGCCGGCCGTAAATACTTCACGTGAATTCTTAAATGCAAACTCCATAGTTTCATGCCTATCGGAGCTTAATATGAACAAAAAATGTTTAAAGTTTGCCAACTACAGTTATATGTACAAGTATTTTTCTCTATTTTACAACCATTAAAATAGTCTCGATACGAAATTAAACTTTTGAGCTACCTATTGGAAATTATTTTTACATTTTCTATATTTATTCGCAATCATGAGCGTGACAAATAACGCGATTCTCAATTTTACTCGAAATTATTTTTTGGCGTTCGTTTCAAATTTAGTGAAAGCCTGCTTTTTGGAAAGTTTGAATAGTAACGGGGGGAGTTTTAAATTACGTTTAGGTATCTAACCATGAGCTTTAGTCGTGTTCTGGGACGGTTATTCATTCGTGGGCCAACTGAAAGATGTATTTCGAGGACAAGCTTGTCGAAGAAGCGATTTTGAATAACTTCGCTCGGTTGTACTTGGTTGTCACAGAAAGTAGTTTGGATTCTTTGTTTTGCGTCTTTAAGATCAACTGTGAAATTTTTTTCATACAAGGTAGTAGAGCTTTCTCTGTGTACTGGCTGTAGTGGGAGACTGTGGCGTCCTTGAATAAGTAAGAGCATGTATATCAAATTAATTGTGGTTAAGGCATTAAAGGGGGTATTGGAAATAAAAATTAAGTTTGTCTCATTTGAAAGAACTCGTCAAATGGTATAAGAAGACCTTTTACAATTTCTCTATCTTTGCGTTTTGAAATATTTCTACCAAAGACAGCGTACTGTCCGCCATCTTGTTGTAATATTGGGTCTAATTAACTAGGAAATTGGTGACGTCACAAGCAGGGTAAACCTGATGAAACTACTCCGTGGGTGACCAAATTTCCACGGAAGGCTTTTTAAATGTTGTGGGTCAATTTAAAATGGAAATAGCGCAACAAAATCGAGTTTCTATCTCTTAATGTCATAAGGTTGGCAAGATAAAAATTTCACTTTACCCTGATTATGACCACAATATGATGTTACATGCATATCGAAAATAATTCCAAGATGGCGGACAGCACGCTGTCTCTGGTCGAAATATTTCCAAAACCAAAACGGATACGGAAAAATTGTAAAAGGTCTTCTGATACCATTTGACGAGTTCTTTCAAAAGAGACAAACTTAATTTTTATTGCCAATACCCTTTAAGTAATATTTCATTTCATAAACGAGTGGGAGTGTTTTACCAGGGGTTTCAAACACTCGAGAACAACAGAAATCACGAGATCTCGTGTTTGTAAAATATTCAAAAACAATAATCTCGACTTGCAGTCTCGTTATTCATTATTCTCTCATGTTTTACAAACACTTGAGAACATTGAAAATTACGAGGTGATAGGCCTCGTAATTTTCATCGTCCTCTGGTCTTTGTAACCCCTGCTAAAACACTCCCACTCGTTTTCGAAAAATTACTTCTCGAACCATTAATAAATAATTCATGAGCTAATTAGCCAATCAAAATCAATGTACGAGTTTTGAAACTCGGTAAAGGTCGTGCAAGCTGAATTTATAATTAAGAAATCAGATAATAAACGGCACAAACAGAGAACCGTTCATTACCACATTTCTTAATTATAAATTCAACGTGAAACCATTGTCTAATCCAATATGCACCAATATTCCCAAGTCCCTCTACTATAATTGACGATTTCATAAACGAGTGGGAGTGTTTTACCAGGGGTAATTACAAACACGAGAGGACAATGAAAATCACGAGACCGTTAACCGACTAATTTGTTCTCAAGTGTAAAACATGCGAGAATAATGAAAATCACGAGGCTGCAAGCCGAATGATTTTTATTGTTCTCGAGTGCGATATCACAGCAAAATTAACAATTTAAAAACATCGAAAAAAGTCACGACTTACCCAAGGTGAATCATCAGTTATCTTTTTAGCAAGACAAAGCGCAGCTGCAGCTCGTTGAGATGGTGGAAAGGCAAGACTTTCGTAATCAGGTAACATCAACTCCATAAAGTACTTGGCTAACGTATGCTTCTCTGCATCAGCCTGTAGTAAGAAAATGATCTTTTAGTAAAAGTATTAAAACGTTGAACGGCAGAACAAGAATAACTGGTTATCGTAACAGAATTTATGTTATATATTCTCACTCGAAATTTAGGTATTGTGGGAGAAACACATTCGCATGCTTCTATCGAAGCAATTCGTTTTGACAATAGATATAACTTTCTCCGAAAAGTCATGCACAAGCGACGTCAAAATGTTAATTTCATATCAAACATGAAATATGTCAACGATGCATTGCTATTGGACGACTGCTCATCATACAGAGAATACAATACCGTGAAATTGCACAAATTTCCATAAACTTGAACAAAAACATAGAACAATCACTTTGGACGAGTTTCCAAACCATGTACATGTTCTATTAACTATGATAAGAACAGATTAGACCAGTCCGGTCATGTTGCATGCCCAGGCTATAGGAACTGACAATGTAATTTACTAATTTCTGCTGTACCTTAGCCGCTTTCGAGTCACGTCGTAGAAAGTGAATGCATAAAGGATCTCCGAAATTGAAATCCAACAGGGTAGCCATTTTTTGTTCGAGCGATCTGATCATAGCTGGACTGTAGGCATTGGCCGTGATGTAGACGAAGTCTCCGATTTCTGGCGTGTAGATTTCTTCAATTTTTGAGGCTAAAAGCATGGCCGTCACTCCTACCAACTGGAGGTCGCCTTTGTTGACTTTAGTGTCAAGCTATACGTAAAGTGAAGGTGAAGTGAGGGCAAATAAAGTAATTAGTAAAATGAGAGTAAAAATGAGAGTAAAAATAGGCACGCAACGCGCGCGTGTATCACCGATGCTATACTACGGAAAGATAGGACATTTCCAATTTAAACTCACCTGAACTTGGCAATTATTTCAATTTTACTCCGCAGACAAACTTACCAACGACAATTATTATTACGGACATTATAATTACGACAACGCGTTTCTGGCACGTTTGTAGACGCTAGAACCGGGTTTCTTAATATTTATTTAAATTGCCGTCATTATTTCTCACTCGGTTATTTTTTTTATCATAACTGTAATGACAATACGACTGCCTCTCAACTATATAAGCCTTCGGCTTCGGCTAAATTTGTAAATATTTCAAAATCTCAGTAAATAAACTACGACTGACGTATAATACTAGGGAAACACTACAGTTTCTTTACAAATTAAAGCTTGTTTCTTGTCGATGTTATATGCAGTAATTACAGCTACTAACTTTTAGAATCAAGTTTATGAAGATTCTGAACGACATCACTTTTTCTCAAGATTATGCAGAGGTATACGAAATTAACTTGTTTTATCAACGAACTGAATTTATCGATCAACTTACCCATCTATTCAATTACAATACATAGGCGTAGCAGGGGGGGATTGCCCTCCCAAAATATTTGATTGAAAAAGGAAAATTCGGGCACTTTCTGCTAGGAATTTCGGGCAATTTTGACATGTATTGCTGTGAAACGTTAAAGAAAAATTCATACGTTAAGCAAAGACTGAAAAATACGACTTAAAGTGTATATGGAATGAAAATTAAGTTGTCTAATTTGAAAGAACTCTTGATATTGTAAAGTAACAACATCTTCTACAGTTTTTCCATATCTTACGTCGGTCTTGAGAAATTAATATTTCTTTGATATGTAAATGATCACACTCCATACGTCACATTGTATAACGAGTTGTTAGAAAATTTGGAATATTGTTGAAGTTATCGGTGAATAAAGTCACACGAAACTGGGCATGTAGGTGTATTTGTCTCATGACTTTAAACAAACACAAGTTCAAGCGATTTAACAGATTAATATCAATGATATGCACGATTTCTCAGTAACTCATACAATGCGACGTATGCAGTGTGATCATTTACATATCAAACAAATAGTAAGATCTCAAGAACGAAGTAAGATATGGAAAAACTGTAGAAGATGTTACTTTGCAATATCAAGAGCTCTTCCAAATTAAACAAACTTAATTTATTTCATATACACTTAAAAGATCAATATTTAACCCTAAATTTTTTCTGACAAAAATCTCTGCCCCCCTCCCCCAAACAGAATTGGGCTGTTACGCTTATGATTGACAAATTATGATTTTCTTTGCAGACTCCGTTTTTACTAGTTTTACTGACCAGTTTAGGCCCGTTTACACTATTACGGTACGGTGGTGGTCCGGATTGGGGTGAGCGTTCCGTAACAAACAAATCGTCTGTTTACACTATGACGGTACGGTAAATTTACCATAGCGTAGTGATTTGCAGCCAGAGTGCTAAGCGTAGTGACTACGCTACGGAAAACCACTCCGGAATAGTGTAAACACAACAAAGAAACGTAGTGATTTTTCAACGGAAACCTGACCGTACCGTAATAGTGTAAACGGGGCCTTAGTGCTGTCACTCCCGTGCTGTCACTCCCATGCTGTCACTCCCGTGCGGTACGTTTCTGTCTTGGATTGTCAAGTAATATATCATACACGAGGAGGAGTGTTTCATCAGGATATCCAAACACCGAGACTTTTGTTGAAAACCGAGGCGAAGCCGAGGTTTTTTAACAAATTTCGAGGTGTTTGGAATCCTGATGAAACATTCTTCCGAGTGTATGATATAGCTTCTCAAACAGATCAGTATTTTAAGAGAAAATCGAGGCGAAAGTTGGCTTAATTTATGTAATTTCTTCCTCCGATATCCAAACCACCGTCTCGGTACTGATTTCCTTTGTTTTCGGCTCATGAATTATTAATGAGTTTGAGAAAGAAAGACCAAATACTTACAGCGAGGTATCTGTCGAGGAAGGAGACTGTGAGGAAGAGAGTTTCTTGCAAAAGACGAAACTTCTCGTGCACTTGAACCAACCAATCGACCAAGATGGCGCGCATGCGTTCGTTGATTTGTTGTTGAGACTTGATGTAGTTTGTGGGAACTTGGAATACGGGCTGTAAGGAAAAACGTATTGCATGTAAAAGGGGATATATTGAGAAATGTAAAACGACAGACGTGCATTAACTATCAAATGCGTTCACATTGAATGCAATCTACCAAACAAAATCATCTTTTTCAAGGCTTGGAGCAAAAATATGGAACAGTATTTCACCTGACCTACGCAAAGTAGGGGGAAAGAGCTTCAATAAAACATGCAATTCACTTTTAATCATTTTGGGGAATGAGGATGATTGTGTTGATACACCCACTATAATTAAATTGATGGCTAAACAATGGCAGCATAAATAAACTTTAGTAATTCGAGATATTCAGGTTTGTTTGATATGCAAATGTAATACTTATGACATCACACTGCATAATGACTTTTTGAAGGAGCATCGATCAATTATAAGATTGTCGGAATATTTTACACACAGCTGAAAGTGCAAATTTTTTTGTTAGTACTTTCGATAAGTACTCCAAGAAAATCATACTTTTCTAAAAAGTCATTATACAGTGCGATGTCGTATGTATGACATCTGCTTACAAACAAACCTGAATATCTCAAAAATGAAGCAAGGAAACGAAATTCTACAAAAGATGTTACTTTGCCATTTTTAAGTGTTTTTTCAAATGCGATCATAAAAAACTGGGGTGAAATTTCGTTGCATAGGCACTTTCAGAATTCTGTAAAGTCCTTCTCCAAAATGCAGGAAATGGCATTCAGAGACTCAAGATTCCAAAATTTTTCGGGGGAGTATTTTCCTCAGACCCTTTAAAAGCTGTTTTCCACTATAGGCAACCTTTTCCGCGCTAAGCGACTTTTTCTTTTGTCTTATAATAAGCTCTCGACTGGAACTGATCAGTAATCTATTCAATTCTAACAATAGAAAGTCCATTCGCGTGAAAATTTTGAACAATGAAATCATAGGCGCGTCATGAAATAAGTGTCTACTATATATAAAAAATTAAATATGCATTATACCTCTCGTTTCTTTAGATAAGCATAAATTTCATTGGCATATTCGGCACAAGAATAAGGATTGCTGTGGTCATCAGCATCAATATCAGTAACTTCTCTCATGCATCGTGCTAGTTTTTCTTTAGACAACGTTAAGTCGGTTTCCATCGGTTCGACCGAGAAACTACGTGGTCGGCCATACTCTTTCGATGAGACTTCGGGAATCACGCCGTGTTTGTGAAAAACTGGCTTATGTGGACCAACGCCATGTCCCTTCCCTGGTATCTATCCGAGAGAAACGATTCGAGAACTAAGTGTTAGGAGATAGACGATGTTACAAACATACTAGAAAGTCTTATTCAGCGCCTAGATTCAGCTTCTTAAAGTTGGTAACAGAGCGGTTAGCACACGCTCCTTTTAATTACCTCTGTGACCCGGGCTTCGATCCTACTCGATGCAGTCATGTGATTAAAATTTCACCTAGGTCGCATACGAGAAGAGTTCTTCCAGTTTAACTCTACCAGGTATCGCGGTCCTTATCTCTAGTGAGAACAGTTTAGATACGACTAATCGCTATAGGGGTATCCAGTATAAATAAAGTTAGTTTAGTTCACTCTTGTTTCCCCCTGTAGTAAACGCTGGACCAATCAAAGATAGCCTTTACAAAAGTGCTTCAGAAGTTCGACTCGTACCAAAGCGAACCGCGTATGGGTTTTCTTCCGGCACTGCATGCGGTTTCCTACTGTCGCAACACTATACCAATGAGGGATGAAGCCCTTGCCGGACGTCTAGCGAGAACACTTTATATACAAGACTGATAGGGTTATCCAGTATGAATAAAGTTACTTAGGTTCCTACTGTAGTAACACGACTGATACCAATTAGTGATTGCCTTTACTGGACCCTCTAGCATGAAGAATACTTATTTAGATATGACTGATTGGCTTATCCATGCAGTAAAGTTAGTTTAGTATAGTTGTCCAACGTACGGTTATACGTACCTCGGAAATACGGCTGTTCGTCTCAATTTGACCCAGAGCAGCCCGAAAACCACGACGTTGAATTCCTTCGACAGCGCTAGCCATTGCTTTGACTCAGCCTTCTTACAATTCTCGAGGTTCAAAGTGAATAGAGTTCTCACTCAGAAAACGCAATGCAAACGCCTGAAAGAATCACAAAACACGAACATATCCCATTAGAATGTACTTGTACATACACTAAAATGCTCTAAGAAGAAAAAGTTATGACGACTTGAAGGGAAAATATAAGAGTTGTTGCATGTTCATACCTTTCCTCTTGTTGTTGGTCAATTTGGCGAGCTTCGGAGACGAGAACCACACGGCAGATATTTGACGATTGTATAAACACGACCAAAACGTGCGAATCTTCGGTATTTAAACACACTGCTTGTCCGTGATTGGTTAATTTGTACATTTCTTGCTTGCGTCATTGCGGTTTGGATACGCACACGAGTCGGAGTTTAGTGCTTTCAAACTACTACAATAGGTTGTTTTCTAAGGGTTCAGTTTTTTTTGATACACACTGTATATATATACTTATTCCGTCGGTGGAAGACAAATGCTTATAAACTATAAAATTTTAATCATTTAACATATTACTTTGGTGTGCCGTTCATGAATAAGCTCTGTATATAAAAGAATTAACCATGCAGTTGCAGCGGTTCAGTTTAATTGCATCATCGCATTCTCTTGGGAATAATACCAGCACTGAACCATGCAATCAGTAGAGTAATAAGATGCTTAAATAAAATCAGAAAAAAACACGTGTATATGATTGTCGTTGTTGAACTTGGAAACAGACGGTGTTACTGCTAGCCCAAAGAACATCTTCTTCGTTCTCCCTCTCGTTTTTAGAATTGACAAAGAATGGCCCAAAGAGTTGAAAGAGTAAGTTGCCTTGTTTATTACACAATCGTATATAGTTCGATCTCATGTACCTAACCTAATTTCTATTTCACAATGGATGCTGTATACTTGTGTTTATTCTAACTTTATGTTTTTCAATTTGTGTTCTTAATAATATGACAGCGAATGGTCTCTCGTAATGTCCAGGAGAACGCCGATGACGGAATTGGAATGAAACAACGGACGAAAGCGAAGGAAATCGTTCGAAGAACTGAACGCCCTAGAACAGCATTGGGAAATATCGTCAACAACGCTCGACGCCTAAATGTGTCCAAGGTAAGATAATGCATGGGTGACTTTTAAATGCGGAAGACGTATATAGTCGATCAGTTTTTTAGCTTAACTGTGTATCAAACTTATATAGTTAACGGTCGATCGTTGCAGCGGTGGGCATTTAATAGAAACTTTAAGATTCAGGCACGGACTACGAATACAGTGTGAAAGTTAAACAGTGATTCAAAGTAAACGGTGCTGTTTTATACATTCCAATTTCAAAATCCACAATCGCAGGAACTCGTTGTTTTGTGGAATCTCGAAGAAAAAGACTTGCTCAATCAATGTTGCGAGGATAAGGTTAAGCTTTTCTAAGGCTTCTGTATAGTGACTCGGGTTTCGCGTTGTTTTTACAATTTTAAAATGCTTTTTCTACGTTGTCGTTCCTCTTGGCATCGGCATTTGCATTTGCAAAAGCTATTTAAACACGTTGCCGTAGTTTTAGTCTTTGTGTTTTCTTAAAGGGTATTGGCAATAGAAATTAAGTTTATCTCATTTGAAAGAACTCGTCAAATGGTATAAGAAGACCTTTTACAATTTCTCCGTATCTGTTTTGGTTTTGGAAATATTTCGACCAAACTCAGCATGCTGTCCGCCATCTTGGAATTATTTTCGATATGCAAAATTATGCATGTGACGACATTAAGCAGGGTAAAGTGAAATTTTTATCTTGCCAACCTTATGATATTATGAGCTAGAAACTCGATTTTTTGTTGCGCTATTTCCATTTTAAATTGACCCACAACATTTAAAAAGCCTTCCATGGAAATTTGGGCACACGGAGTAGTTTCATCGGGTTTACCCTGCTTGTGACGTCACCAATTTCCTCGTTAATTAGACCCAATATTACAACAAGATGGCGGACAGCACGCTGTCTTTGGTCGAAATATTTCAAAACACAAGAAAGATACAGAAAAATTACAAAATGTCTTCTTATACCATTTGGCGAATTTTCTCAAATGAGACAAATTTAATTTTTATTGCCAATACCTTTTAACTTGATCGGTCATTTCCCCCCCTTAATTGACGAGTAAAATCGTCGGGCGTTAGGGACTGGTCATTATTTATGGCTGGGGGGTGGGGGGGCGAAGAGAAAATGGTGGGGTAAAAGAAAATTTAATATAGAGGAACGGGTTGGGTAAAAACACTTAACATAATATCTTTATAGGCGTATAATTTATTAGCCTACACCACAAGCCATAATCAACGTTCAAAGTTCCAATAATAGCACATTTATAATCTATCATAAAGTTCCAGTCATAAAAGCATGCAGACCAATCAATTACCTCTTATTAATGAAGAAAGAATTGCAACCCCACAATCATCGTCGCTGCTGCTACAAATCTCAGACTTCTCAATATTATTTCTCTGACTTAATATTGTTTTTTTTTGTTCTTACATTTGGCTGCTCGATTTTTCTCCTAGCTTTCCCTTTCTTTTCACCTCTGTCAACTAATTCAATAATACTTTGCCATGAAAATTTTACCTTGATGAATTAAATCATCTGGTTTTAGCCAGGGTACATTACTATGTACAGGGTACCCATAGCAGGGAGGGTTGACACGTGACAGGTAATAAAATAGGTGTAGGATTGCATGGAGTAAAAAGGTTTTCTGTCTAACAGTGGTGGGGTTAAAGCATTTTTTGTTTTAAAGGGCAATAGCACTAAAAATTAAGTTTGTCTAATTTGAAATAGCACTAAAAATTAAGTTTGTCTAATTTGAAAGAACTCATCAAATTGTAATAGAACATCCTTTACAACTTTTCCGTATCTCTCTTCGTTTTCAAGATATTTCAATTTGTTTGATATGTAAATGAATGGTCTCTGACGTCAGGTGTGGGGTAAATATTTTCACATGTAGCAAAACCAGTTATATCTCTAAGTTTGTTCAGCGAAGTCATTTGAAACTGTGCACATAAAAACTCCTTGCGACGCTGAACATTTCATGTTTGATATGTAAGTGATTTTGCTCCGTATGAAAATATTTTACACCACTCCTGACGTCAGAGACCATCTCATTTACATATCAAACAAATTGAAATATCTTGAAAACGCAGAAAGATGCGAAAAAGTTGTAAAGGATCTTCTATTACAATTTTATGAGTTCTTTCAAATTAGACAAACTTAATTTTTAATGCCAATCCCCTTTAAAAATGATGGAATTAAAAAATGTTCGCGTTCCAACGTATTTTATCTTCGGCACACACTCCGGCTATAAATAATGACTAGTCCCTTAGCCAGAGTATACTAAAATAACAAAGTCGACTTAATTGGCGATGAAAGAGTTGATTGAGGCTAAGATGGGTTTAAAGTCTCTATTGAAATTTCCCCCTCTTTTTCTAGCGTTCATTTAAAGCCTCGGATAAGGTGGTCCCATCGAAGAAAACTGCTGCACTTCACAATGTTGTCGAAGAACCAGAGAATAGAGACAAAATTGGTCCGTGTCAGTTTAGCAAACAGGGATCTAAGGAGTCTCCAATTGATATTGAAGAGGACGTGAATATGGAAGATGTGATAGATATTGATGCTGACGATCATCATAATCCGTTCTCTTGCGCCGAGTATGCAGAAGAAATTTACGTCTACTTAAAGAAGCGCGAGGTATATATTTAACAAATAAAACATAAAGCTTAGCTCCGTGCATGCGTGCACTCTTCCCTTACACTTCTTTCGTGTTCAAATGACGTCAAGCGAACCTTTATAAGAGTTCATAAAATAAAGTGGCCTCTATATACGCACGCTCTGATTGGCTGTGTCCCGTGCATTTATAAGAGTATGAAGATCATGCATGAATAACGTAAAGTGGCGTAGGGTGGCGTCACCTGGCGGCATAGTCAATCGAAATATTGTCTGGAAACTCAGCTAAAGTCTTTGGTCTATCTTTTTGTCCGCCTTTATGCATTTTTGTGCACGGTACACGGTCACTGAACACATTGTATTTTAGTATAATGAACGAATTGTCCAATAGCAACGTTTCAGTTCAATCAGTCAACCGTGCTATTTAAATATTAATAAACCTAAAACAAAGGATGTGCAAGGTACGGTTCAACATAAAATCACAGCTCATTATAGGCGCTTCGAAGTTTGCCGCGTTTCCAGACCATATCTCGATTGACTATGCTGGCGGGAAACGCTGAAAACTATCCCACTTTCAGTTTGTTTTTTGTTTCTTCATATTTTATAAAACAAATAAAACATACCGCTCCTGTGCATATGTACTCTTATAAAGGTATATTTGACGCGTGATTTGAACACGAAAGAAATGTAAAACTCGACATCTTTAGCAGTTTTTCCTTTCTTCGTTCTTGAGATATTTCAGCTTGTTTGATACATGTTGTGACGTATACGTGCATAATGACTTATCCACGCTCGGAAATCGCATAGAAAATCGGCCACTTTCATGGGGCAGTTCGCAGTCCACGTGCGTGCTGGCCCAAGTGAGTTGTCGGCCGTGTACTGTATTGATGACGTTTACACGCAAGATATTCGTTCTACGCATGCGTAGCTAATACGGGTCAGCCCGTATTTCGCGAGCCTCGACAGCCGCCATTTCCGATCGTGGAAAAAAGCTATCATGATATCTTTGCTCTTATAAAGCCAAAGCTAATTTGAAGGAATCCAAATAGTGAAATGAAAGTAGCGTGCTGCGTACGTAGGCAGTGTTGAAACAACAATCGAGTTAGATATACTGCCGAAACAGAGAACGTAGGAGTCTAACGCTTAGAGCGAAGGCCCTTCTTGAAGGAAGCGTGATGCCGGATTTCAAGTCGGTTCCGTTTGATTATATCAAAGATATATTATAACCTTCTCCGATAAGTCATTATGCACGAGTACGTCACAACATGTAACATTTTTAATACATATCAAACAAACTGAAATATCTCAACAACGAAGCAAGGAAACTGCAAAAAATGTTACTCTGTCATTTTAAGTGCCCTTTCAAATAAGACCAACTTAATTTTCATGTCATAGGCACTTTAATTAAAGGGCAATAACACTAAAAATTAAGTTTGTCTAATTTGAAAGAACTCGTAAAATTGTAATAGAAAATCCCTTACAACTTTTTCGTATCTCTCTTCGTTTTCAAGATATTTCAATTTGTTTGATATGTAAAGGAGATGGTCTCTGACGTCAGGTGTGAGTTATATCTCTAAGTTTGTTCAGCGAAATCATTTGAAACTGTGCACATAAAAACTCCTTGCGACGCTGAACATTTCATGTTAGATATGTAAGTGATTTTGCTCTGTATGAAAAGATTTTACCCCACTCCTGACGTCAGAGACCATCTCATTTACATATCAAACAAATTGAAATATCTTGAAAACGCAGCAAGATACGAAAAAGTTGTAAAGGATCTTCTATTACAATTTTATGAGTTCTTTCAAATTAGACAAACTTAACTTTTAATGCCAATCCCCTTTAAATTATCTTCCACCGACCATCTTCTGTTATTCATAATTCATGATGTGGTTATATTTTTTTATTAAGACTGAATACCAGGTGCCTGCCAATTATATGCAATTTCAAAAAGAAATAAATGAACGAATGCGAGGAATTTTAGTGGACTGGCTTGTTGACGTGCATGATAAATTTAAACTTACACAAGAAACTCTTTACTTGGCGATCTCCATTATGGACCGATATCTTGCGGTAAGTAATAAAAGTTTATATGCAAAATTTACTTATATAAATATTTTTTTGAAATTTCTTAAAATTGTTTTTAAATATGTATGAATGAAAATTATGTTTGTTTTATTTGAAAGAACACTTAAAATGGTAAAGTAACCTTTTTTTCCAGTTTCTCGGTTGCTATAGTTTTGTTTTTGAGATATTTCAGTTTGTTTGATATGTAGTCTCGTATAGACAAAAAACTGAGCGGACAAATTTAATTTTTTTGGCACAGACACTTTAAAAATAGGACATGTTGATGTGTAAGGTGTGTAAGTGACCTCAAATCTGAATTAAAAAAATATTAAATCCTATAATATCTTCTTCAAGAAGAAAGAAAAACTTCCTGCAAATTCAACAGAACTAATCAAATAGAAAATGTGTTTTATTATACAGTTACAAAAGCTTCTACCCTGCGAGCAGAGCCTTCTTTTCCTTATTTCTTCGCTGAGAGAGAGGAAGAAAAGTTGAGAGAGAGGAAGAAACTTTTCTTCCTCTCTCTCAGCGAAGAAATAAGGAAAAAAAGGCTCTGCTCGCAGGATAAAAAGCTTCTCACGTTGTAGATACTTATTACTTAAATGTTCTATTGTATTTTGGTTAAAATCTGGTAGCACGATCTGTTGCACTAGCTAGCACATAGCACATTTTGGCCAAGCCCATCGTATATATATAGCATACTTATATAATGTACAAATATCCTTTAAATGTTTTATTTTGTATATATTATTATCTCTTTTCGTCTTTTTACTTAACATTTTGAACCGATTATATAAAGGAACGAAAACTTAAATGCAAAATGTAAACTAGGGTTCTTAAAAAGCCTGTTACGTTTCTAGTAGGTTCCCTTCAATATTGTAATTTGTTAAAATGCATATATGAGCTTGTATGAATGAATGATAATTTATTTCAACACGTTTCGTCCAAGAGCAAAAGCTCGTTCAAAATACGAACGTGCAATATATAATCATTTAACTAGTTAACAAGTAAATGTTAGCAAGAAAAAAGTTATTTACAATAATGAATAAGGTTAATTACAATAAGAAGCTAAAAAACAATGTTCCTTAGATTACTTTTAAAACTATTAAAATCTGCTGACTGATGGACTTTTATAGGGAGAGCATTCTAGCAGCGGCATATAGCTAAAATACTTCTTCTTCCACTGTAAATTAAATTTAGGAAGTATGAGGATGTAACCATCGCCTCTTAAACTATACTTTGTTTTCCTAAAGTGGAAGAGATTTCTAATATATGAGGGGCCATTACAAAATAAACTTTTATATAGTAATTCTAGTGACTGATAAATTCGTCTCTGCTTTAAATTAGACAAATCAACGATACTTAATAATTGTTCATAAGGAACAGATTTCCCATGGCCTAATACTGTTGAGCTTCAAAAACTCATTCATAATTCATGAGGAAAACACAAAGGAAATCAGTACCATGTCCGTGGTTTTATATCTGATAAAGAAACCTCCTGATTTACATAAACTTTAGCTTTGATTTTCTCGGTTTAGACAACGTTATTTTTCAAACTTACTACGCCAATGAACTTACCAAATGGGTCGTTGTTGAAGCTATTTAAAACATTCGCAGTACGTGTTTTATCAGATCTAAAACACTCGGCTATCGCCTCGTGTTTTAAATCTGATAAAACACTGCTGCTCATGCATGTTTACAAAAATAAATCAAATCGAAGTGCGACAAATTATCAGTGTTTCTCAATAATCAAAACTATCTACTTATTTTATTTCTTTATTTTATTTTAGGTGACTAAAATGGCCAAAAAGACGGATTTACAGCTGATTGGTGTGACAGCGATGCTTCTGGCGTCCAAAATAGAAGAGATCTACTCTCCAGAAATCAGTGACCTCGTTTATATTACAGACCACACTTACAGCTCATCCATGATCCTATCTCTTGAAGCTAAAATGTCCAGTATATTGGATTTCAACTTTGGAGATCCTCTGTGCATTCACTTTTTAAGACGAAATTCCAAGGCTTTAAAGGTATGAACAATACACATATCGAGTCTAACGATTCGAGAGAGCCCTTCGTCAGACGTTTCTGCCAACGCAACACTCTACTTTTATTTCTTTGCGGTACTTCTAACCCACAGCTTTCAGAATACTGAGCAAAACTCTCTATTAAAAACGAGTGACGGTCTGATCTATAACCATGCATGGCATTGAACTAGGGTTACCCTTGCACCCGGGTCAAAGTTAGGGTCACCCTGCTGCCCGGGTAACTTTATTACACGTGGTTACCAAACACTAATAACAAGAAGGCAAGAAGCCTGGAACTAGTAAAAAGTTGTCCTGGGTAAGCGAGTTATCCCTACCAAACGCGTTTACAAGGACAAAACATAACCCGACTACTAGGGTAACCCTAATGGCGTGATAGGGTCACCCTATGCACACGGGTAACCCTAGCGTCCTTGTAAACACGACAAACGAAAAAAAAACCCAAGAAATGTAGGATAACCTAGGTTGTTTACGATATGTATATATGCAGGGAACGAGTTCAACCGTACGTGTGTCACAAGTACTTGTTGGGTTCGATTCTCGTCTAGAAACCAATACACTAAGTATAGGTTAGCTTACCGAGAAGGAGGTAACTGAGCTAGTTGGTTACCGAGGGCCGAGGTAACTAACTTTAGCTTAGTTACCGACTTCGAGGTACGATATTTGTCATTATTTAATAAAATAATAGTATTCTAGATGTAGTTTTAAAGCGATATAGTGGGTCATTTAATATGCAAGGTAACTAACCTATATATTAACGACGGCGCATCAAAAGATAATTTATGCATGAATTTAGCCACGTTTGTAAGTTTTGGTGTATATTAACACGTGTTGATCTAACTGAATGTTTTTTCCAGGTTGATGCGGAGAAGCATACATTAGCCAAGTACTTTATGGAGTTGATGTTACCAGACTATCAGAGTATTGGTTTTCCACCATCTCAACGAGCTGCAGCTGCACTTTGTCTTGCTTTAAAGATAACCGATGATTCACCTTGGGTAACTAAGCTACTTAGGCTATTGCACACGGTAACGTTTCCGAGCGTTTTCGTATTGTTTACTGTTCTCAAGGGAATCGAGAACAATCAGCTCATTACTTGAAACGATACGAAAACGCTCGGAAACGTTACCGTGTGCACATAGTCTTAGCTTATACACTCTAAATTTTCTTTTCCAAACTCCGTTTGGTAAAATAAAAAAAAATATCTCCAAATGAGTTTCGAAGTTAAGGGTTCTACTTTAGGATCTCTCGGGCGTGGATCAGGACAGAGCCCTTGGTTGGACTACCCTAGCCTGGCCTCAAAACCTTTCCGTGAATTTTTCAAATAATGCCCCAAGTTATACCGTAGTGAGATCCGCTACAGCGCTCCGAGCCAAGAACATGAGGAAGAATTTGGAAAATGTCATCAAAATGAGTTATTTGAGAGGGCGGACTAGGAACTTGCCTTCCATTGCCTTTCATGTTCACTTTTCTTTTTACCACTTATTTAATTTTCTCTCTTTTTTCACAAATCTTTCTCTTTTCTTATTTTTTACTATTATTTTTTTCTTTTTTGGTGTTCTTCCTAATTTTGGGAAGTGTATTGATACCCTCTTAGGATTGGTCTATACACCAAATCGTAGTTTCATTTAGGCCCACGTGCAATCTCGTTCCCAGAGCCCACGTTCCCCACCCGGGAAACGAGAGACTCTGCGATAATCCGTTTCAAATCATTACGTTATTGGCTGAATAGTGAGCATGAGTTGGTCTGAAGTGACCGGAAGTAGAATTAATAAAACCAAAATAACAAAGATGCCGGACGACAAGACTCCAGTGAAGACGTTGCCGCGATTGATATCTTCGCCGTATGTGTGTAATTCGAGCTTCGCCAGCAACCCCATTGACTTGTTTGGGGAAAAGTCAAACAAGGAGAACATACTATCCAGATTCCGCTCGGATATTTACGCATGCGTACCTCAACCGGAATAACAAGAATCCTGTGATTTGAAACAGATTATCCCAGAGTCTCTCGTTTCCCGGGTGGGGAACGTGGGCTCTGGGAACGAGATTGGTCCACATGCAAATTAGTTTCCTATTCAATTTGGGCCCCTATGCAAATTACATCGTGTCTATTAAAGCATAACGGGAAAATAACATAGGCTGGGACTGTTTATTTAATGTTTTGAGTTCATTATTTTTAGACACTACTTTTAGGATTATTGTCAAGGATAATCGATAAGCAAATTTTATCCTTATAGAATACCTAAACATTAAAAAGTTTCTGAAATCAGAAATGTTATGTTTACTACGGCTGCTTCAGCCTCGTGTTATAAATGAACTACGTTTTATCCCGACTCAGATTGTATGCGCAGTCGAAACTCCGATTTCGTCTATTGATTGTTTGCGATCAATCCTTGAGATTTGGACGACAATTCACCGATATACGGCGGCCATGTTGGAGGAAAACGTGCTCCAAATACCAGTGCTGTAAAAGTTACATAATTTTTGTAACTAGTTACAGTTACAGTTACATCGTTAGAAAAGGGACTAGTTACCGATAAAAGTTACTTCAAAAACTTTGTAACTAGTTACAAAGTTACATTCCATTGTCTGTGTTACTAGAATCAACAAATAAATTTCTAGTTTTTAGATACCAGTACTATAATTATGTTTTTACAGCTAAATGCATAAATATAGTTGTCACTAAGCAGAAATAGTTAAATGTGTACATAATATACCTTTATGATTATATCAAAACCATTTTTATCAAGAAAGAATGACATCCTCAACTGAATATCAGTAACTATACTAGTCACATTTTTTAACCAAATATTATAACTAGTTACAGTTCTTTAAAAAGTAACTAATTATAGTTACAGTTGCTGCTTCAGAAAAAGTAACTATAGTTTCAGTTACAGTTACTAGTAAAAATGTAACTAGTTACTTGTAACGAAGTTACTCGCAGCACTGCCAAATACAATAACTGCTAAATGAGATTCTTTTGTTAAAGTTCCTCCAACATGGCCGCCATGACGTCAAGTGCAAACAAATAATATGACCTTTAATTCTCAGTTGGGGGAGGACTGGCCTGCTTAATTCGTGCATGCGTAAAGCTTCTATTCTTTGAATCCCCCTTGCCTATATACATAAACTACTACATTTGATTTCAGAATGCCACAGTGACTTACTACAGTAAATACACAGAAGCGTCACTCGAACTTTGTATGAAACGGATCGCTCAACTGGTTCTTGAATCGCGAAGTAAGCAATCTAAGCTGGTTTCTGTCACGAATAAGTACAGTCGTGCCAAGTTCTGTAACATTGCCGCTTCTCCTTGCTTGTCTTCAGCTTACATAGTCGAATTACCCGAAGAGAAGTAAGCACTTGTTTCATAATTGAATGATCTTGCCAAGAAACTGATCTTCTTTCATTAGAATTAATGTACATAATTAGGCTTCTATAGACAATTCTTTATACAAGAGTTAACAGAAACTATAAATTGTAAAAAAGAAATATTATCTTTTTCTGTAATATAATCGTCATTGAAGTTTTAAAGTGCCTATATGATGGTTGGGGATATTTGGAACTTTCTGAGAATATTTGTAATATATCGTTCTTTTCTCACATTTAATTTTCATGGGCTTTTTTTTGCCGTTAAAGTTGATGGAAGTGACGTCAAAGGAGGAATTTGTCTATATACAAACCACTTTACAGATTCCTCCTTTGACGTCACTTCCGTCAACTTTAACAGCGAAAAAGTCCCATGAAGGTGAAATTTTAGAAAAGGAAGATATATTAAAAATCTCGGAAGGTTCTAACTATTTTAAATATGTAAAATCCCCAACCATGATATAGGCACTTTAAAGGGCATATGACTCGAAAATTAAGTTTGTCTTATTGAAAAGAACATTTAAAATGATAAAATAACATCTTTTGCAGTTTTTAGTTTCCTTGCTTCGTTTTTGAGATATTCCAGCTTGTTTGGTATATGCAAACGACAACTTTTTACGTCACATGTGCATAATGAGTTATCAGAAATTTAAAGGTTGCATATTTTGCTATTATGGGCTTAACTCAAAGGAAGCATGTGCGTGTTTCTACCCCACAACACCAAATATGTAGAATCCCAAGTGATTTCGTTTCACGACAGCAAAGATATCTAACCTTCTCTCGGTAACTCGTAATACTCGTAATGCACGTGTGACGTAAAAAGTTGTGTCATTTGCATATCAAACAAACTGGAATATCTCGAAAACGAAGCAAGGAAACCAAAAACTGCAAAAGATGTTATTTTGTCATTTTAAATGTTCTTTTCAATAACACAAACTTAATTTCCGAGTCGTATGCCCTTTAAGCAAGGCTACTGACCACATGCTCTTTGCCAATAAGATAAAAAGGAATCCTACATTTGCAATAGGAGAATACATTAGTCAATACGAGAGAATCCTATTTTTGTCAAGGCACAGGAATCACGAGTTTAGTTTTGGTTATATAATTCATAGCACATGCACTTTATAAAGTTTACTGAACCAGTTCATGTAATTTAATGTAATTTACTCAGTGTAACTTAGCCCTATATAATTCTTGTTGCTGGACAAATTCGAAACAATTTAGAAATTTACCAATTTAATATTCTACCCTTCGCTGGTTCGTATAGGGCAAAAAATATCCGATGTATTTTATTATAATTTATTTTGTTAATTTTAAGCTTGTTGTAAATTTAAATTTCTTAGTTGTTACTAAAGAGAAATGAAAAACAAAGCGTAAATAATTACACTCTGATGTGTTTTTTAAATTTTTGTTAAATGAATGTGTGGACAGTGCCGGATTAACCTTCCCAGGACCGGGGGCAAAAATATTTTAGGGCCGGTCACAAACTGAGAGCCATCCCCGGAGTACGGTGAACTGAAAGCGTAGGTTGATCGGATCATCGGAGGTTCGTACTTAGGCTGCCTCAGGCGCCACTCCCCTCCCACTTTCCGAACAGAAGGGGGCCCGTGGCTGAGATAGCGTGTGATTTTCTCAGGCTAGTTCCGACTTTCAAAGAGAAACTGCATAATTTTTTTATTCACTCATTTTTATGGGCCGGTCAGAATCTGGGGCCGGGGGCAAATGCCCCCATTGTCCCATAGGTAATCCACCACTGTGTGTGGAAAATCCAAAGCGTCAACATGGGGCCATGTTGATGGCATTGGCTTCATTAGGCTTTTTGTGTAATATTCGCGGTTCTCAATATAAGCCTGGTTCTTACTTGTCGTAAGAATCGTGGATTTTTCCTTGTCCCCGATCGTCTGGGATTGTTACGACAAGTGTGAACATGCCAGACAGTCTCCGATCTGATCGAAAGCATCGCAAGAATCGGAATCATTTCTATTTGGAAAATGCATCGCAGACGATCGGGGATTCTTATACGACTTCGTCCAGGACGATCGGGGACAGGAAAAATCCCCGGATTCTTACGACAAGTCGCGACAAGTGGGAATGGTTGTCGTAAGAATCGCAGACAATCGGCGGGGATAGAAGTGTCCCCAGGGGCTCTGGAAGCAGCGAGTGTCCGGACACCCGCACTTACTGGACTGTGGGTGTCCTACAGAAGGAAACCCACAATATTTTAGACATTTTGGAAACTATCTGTAACTCTTCACAAATTGTTCAGTATATTGTTCAATAATAAACGTTCTTGAAGTTGTTGTGAACTTGTGATGTTATCTTGTATGTTATGTATATATAGTTATTAGTTATCTATTATATTCTCTGAAGGGCGTGGCCCTGTTTATGGCATTCTGCGAGACGCAGGGCACACACAACTTTCGAAAGCTTCCAGAGCCGCTGAGTGCCCCCGATTCTTGCGTGTTTGAAAACAGCGAGAACTATCTCGTATTTGAACTATTACTTAACCGTTTAACGTTTTAGTATATGACGTATACACATGTTCTAGTTTGCCTAGCCTGGTACCAGGTCCACCAGGACCCTCTGGCCCACCAGGACCCTTAGGTCCGCCAGGTTCACCAGGTCCATGATTTGTCGGCCGGAGGTCCACCTGGACAACCTAAACCTCCAGGACCACGTATCTGGGCCACAGGTTCACCTGGACCACCCACCAGGTGGTGTTTTTGCCATTTGGTCCACCAGGGTTAAATCCCCTGATGACGATTGCAATTTCACTCGCGCGTAGCCAATTAAAACGCGCGAAAATTTTTTTCCTATATTCTTTGATTGGACCAGCTATAGTTTACCTTGCTCTGAAGAAGTCCTGAGTTGACCAGGACGAAAGCTCAGCAAACGAAAGCCTATTTTCACATGGTTGTACAGTAAATTTCTGACTTTAATAACCACAATTCACCCATCGTCGACCAATGCATAAAGGGACTTTATGAAGTACGACAGCAACTTCAACGAGGATGTCGTTTAAACAAAAAAATTCTAGTTGCGAAACAGAGTGAATAATTTTTCGTCCCTATAGTAATCCGTAACAGCGTCCTCGTTCTTTATACAACGTCACTTTAATAAGACCCGGAACAAAATCATGCCGGTGTGTAAATACAGGCCAAAAAGTCTTGCCTTTACACGATGCCGGTACAATTTGAAAACGGAACAAAATCGTGCCGGTGTGTAAATAAGCCCAAAAAGTATTGCGTTTACACGGTGCCGGTATAATATAATGACGGATTAGCATGTGACTATTCTCTTCCAATGAGAATTGAGAAGACTTTGTGAATACTGCTGACCCGAATAATGTGGTCATATACATCGTGATTACCGTCATCAAACTGTTACGGCACGGGCGTTTACACAATACCGGTTAGCGTTTGCCGTTTTCATGTCATTTTTGTGCTGGTATCGTGTAAACGCAAGGCCTAAACGGCATGATTTTGTTCCGTTTTCAAATTGTACCGGCATCGTGTAAACGGGGTCTAATAGAGCATTTTCACAGTCACGTCTTCAGGACAACGTCAAGGCACCAAAAGATGAGAACCGTCCTTTGACATTATAGACTTCAACACGGACACTACAACCATTTTAGCAGTACTGGGGCGTTGTGAAAGTCGTGAAACTAGCTTCAAATATCTAATATAACAGTGAGTTAGCCGTGACCTATTTTAATACAAAAATTTATGTTGCTTTTTAACCGCCGTCGTAAACCTAGCATCGTAAAGTCTGTAATATTGCTTAATTGTTGAATAACAGTTAGCATTTTCGTGCAAACTCGAGTTTAGAGAAAATCTATTGATTGTGGTGTGACGTCTGTGTGTTCCTGGGTTGACGTCATTTCCTGTATGGTAACCTTGGGCAACTGCTGGAGCTGATGACGTGTCGAGAAGTCACGCGCTGGACCCAGTCTCCCCATGTGAAAGAAGCGCGTCTGGTCGCGTGGAACAACAGTATATATAATATGTGCACAGAAAGATGACTCGTCTTTCAATGTCTGAAACACTACCAATCTTCCATTTATGTAGTCCACCTCTTTAAAATGTCTTTATTCAGTGATTTCTCTATCGTGCTAGTAAGCCAGTGTTTATTTTTTGCCTTTGGATGGTTGTTTTTTATGCGTTGGTTGTTCAAAGACTACGAAGTCCGCCATGTTGTTGTCCAGTTGGTCTTCTCAGTAACTTTCTCCCTTTCCTGTACAATGTTTGAACTGATCATCTTCGAAATCGTTGGTTTCCTCGAGCCGAGGTCGAGGTACATCCATTGGATCATCGGACTCTACTCGATGCTTTTTACATTGATATTTGTTCTCCCATTTTATATATCGTTTTTCATCGTGAAGACCCTTCGCTTTGCTCATCATAGAAAGACCGTAGTATGGTTCTCAACGCTTATTTGGCTTCTGTTTCTTTACGTCTTCTGGAAGCTGGGAAACCCTTTCCCGATTCTTAATCCCAAACACGGTATTCTGTCTATTGAACAAGGGATCAGTCGTGTTGGAGTTATTGGGGTGACCTTGATGGCAATTCTATCTGGATTTGGTGCTGTCAACTGCCCTTATACTTACATGGCTTATTTTATGAGGCATGTTACTGATGCAGATATTCAGGTGATAGAAAGGAAATTAACGCAAACTATGGATATGATCGTGAGTAAGAAGAAGAGGATAGCGTTTGCAAAGAAACAGAGTCAGCGATTTGCGGCAAGGGATTCAAAAATGTCAGGTATTGTTTAAATTACTATTCTGGTATGCTGTGTAACTAGATAGCTAATGCACAAGCAACCAGACTTCATTCTTTGCAAAGTGTGCGAGGAAGATGATACTGTAACTGGTAAAAAAGTGCATGCCAAAAACATAAAAAAAATCAAACTGGAAGAATCAGCTACTACTTGCAGTCAGCAGTGGTACACATGACAGATAATGAAAGTAACCAGCTGGTGGTTAATAGTTACGAAAGTTAAAGCTCTATTTATGCTTTTGAAGACATGTTGTGTAAACTGTCTCGCATGAAGGCACACATTAATAAATTTTTGCATGCACCAAATAAAAAAAAATAAGATGTTGGGAAAAAATGTGTGTGGAAGATCTTCCATGCGCGCAGCATAAAATGAAGTCTGGATAAGCAGTAGCAACACTCTTCCTGGATTGTAGCTAGATCTATTTATTGTATTGTTGCTGAGCTCTACAGTGACATGGTGACAATATAACTGCATGTCTGCCTTAACCCATTCCTACCGAAGCTGCCCCCCCCCCCCCCCCCCCAAAAAAAAAATAAAAAAAAAAAATTAATAATAAATAAATAAATTGCTTATGCTGTCTAATGCCAGATGAGTTTACCTGTCAATAAGAGAATCCTCAGGCATCCTAGGCAGTAATGGTTAACAACATGATCGGAAATCGCATAGAGAATCGGCCACTTCCATGGGGCAGTTTGCAGGCCATGTGCGTGCTGGCTCAAGTGAGTTGTCGGCTGAGCTTGGTGAAATTTACTAAATTCTAAACACACACACACACGCAAAACAATAACAATTGAACTGTCCATATATAGCCAAAAACAAAATCAAGACAAAGAAAAAATCAATCAAAGTTATCTGATAGTTGAGATCCTTATTCACCCTCTATAGTTGATTCAATGGGTTTGTTTTATATCAACTCGTCACTTCGTCAGTCATCAAGTATACTAGTCCATGACTGATTCAAACTTTAAAATCTGTTTTAAAGGCCAATTGGGTACACAAATCTGCCAACAAAACAACCCGACTTCCTTTGGGGGTAGTTATAAATGGCCAACAAACAATAGATTTTAGTCATTAACATGGAAGTTTACGATACTAGATCGCACCTTGTTCTTCATCTAATTTTCCCACCATATTTGATTTCAAGTCAGCAAATGCTTGATATCCTACAGTATCCCTAGTATCCTCTTCAACAGATCCATTATTTTCCTTTATCTTCCTAATTTTATCGTATGAACCCACATGTACCACAACGCTCCTTCGCTCCTTATTCATCTCGCTTGGTCTCGCGTATAATGATGACGTTTACATGCAAGATATTCGTTCTACGCATGTGTAGCTAATACGGGTCAGCCCATATTTTGCAAGCCTCGACAGCCGCAATTTCTGATCGTGGTACTGATTAACCCATTTCTACCTGAGCCAGCCAAAAATGGCACCTTTATTGTTCTGCCCTGTCTTACACTAGACAATTTTACTTGTCAAAAGGAGACCCATCAGATATTCTAGGCAGCAATGGGTTAACTAGGAACTGAAGAAAGCACATGTGGTATTGCTGTTAGTGTGGTATATCTCACAGCTGTGACAGTGGTGGAAATTGTGGATGGTGGGCTCAGTCTCCTCACCACCTTATGCCAAGTTGTCTATTGGTTTGAAATTTTCACTTTTTGTCAGAATTTTAGAAATACACAAGTGGGCAAACAGAGACTTCATATGTCTACCAGCAGATTATTATTAGAGATCTTTAGAGGGAACATGACTTAGCAGACTAGCTCACGTGACCTACACATGTATGGATGAATAAAATGCTTGTTTACACTCAATACCAGAATTATACAAAGATGTTTGCATAAAATAACGTTAATGAGTGCAATCAAGCACACAGAGAATCTCGTGGTCAGATCTCAACTAAATTCAAATATGGAAATTTAATGCGTTGTGTTGTTTAGTCTATGATTAATCTTTCCACAGACATTCATGAAAAGCTCTGCAGTCCTGGTGACAGACAGAGACATATAGACAGACAGGCAGACAGACAGAAATAAACAAACAGACAAACAAACAAACTTAGAAATAGTGTCCCCAATTAGCTGTAATATATAGCTAAATACATTGACACTTAAATAACGTTATTCATTCATTCATACACATAAAACAACACCAATAACTTGCATCGAAGACTTGACATACGTGAAACGACTATACAACTACACACAGGCACAGAAACTGGATGAGAAAAAAGGCCACAAATCCAAAGGTCTCGTGTTCATGTTGAATAAACAACGTCCCCAAAGCGCGAGTAAAATCTAGCCCGCGACGTAGATGCCCGCACACGCGCCTGACGTCCGAACTATAAAAATAACTCTAGCTATACACAAAAGTTTGATTGATTTTTAGCAATCTGGGGAGTGTTGAGCAGTGTGACCGGCAGCGGCAGCGAAACCACTGGAATCCTTCAGAAGGAAGTCGAAGCTTTAGAAGAATTAAGTCGTCAACTTTTCCTGGAATGCGTCGATTTACAAAACACGAAAGCAAGAGTCCATTTTTCGAAAACAATCCGCGGAAAATACTTCGACTTCGTCGGCCACATTTTCTCCGTCTACTGCGTTTGGAAAATATTTATTTCAACCGTTAACATAATTTTTGACCGTGTTGGCAAGGTTGATCCAGTAACTCGCGGCATTGAGATCACTGTGAAGTACATCGGCTTGGAACTTGATGTGAAATTCTGGTCACAACAGTTTTCATTTTGGATAATTGGGATTCTCATAGTCACGTCGATTCGCGGGCTTCTTATTACGATGACAAAATTCTTTAATTCAATGGCTAGCGCGAAGTCTTCGAATATTATCGTTCTGGCTCTGGCGGAGATTATGGGAATGTACTTCGTCTCATCCGTACTACTCATGCGCATGAATATGCCTGAGAAATACCGTTTGATTATCACGCAGGTTCTCGGGGAGCTTCAATTTAGTTTCTATCATCGTTGGTTTGATTTGATTTTTCTGATCAGCGCGCTGTCGAGCATCGGCTTTCTCTACTTGGCCCACAAACAAGCTCCGGAGAAGCACATGTATGATAGCTATAGCTAATGTAGCACGGCGAGATTTGGAAAAGAGATTTGAAATTTGGAATATTGATTCAGGAAAAGAAATCCGAAATGAGACGTAGTGCTAACGGGTGGCGTCAAAAACGTCGAGTTGAAAACGTTTTTTGCTTATTGATGATCTGCGCGAACGAACTAACGAATGAACACACAGGAAGAATATAATGCCACCTGAGAGCTTGCTGCGCTGCGCACCAAACTCGTTAGGGTACTACAATGAGAAGAGATTCAGAAATGAGATTGCGAAACAAGATTGGGGTTAGCTGCGCGGCGCAGCAGGCTCTCAGGCAGCTTGATTCTTTAATCCAGCCTTCCTTCCTTCCTTCCTTCCTTCCTTCCTTCCTTCCTTCCTTCCTTCCTTCCTTCCTTCCTTCCTTCCTTCCTTCCTTCCTTCCTTCCTTCCTTCCTTCTTTCCTTCTTTCCTTCTTTCCTTCTTTCCTTCTTTCCTTCTTTCCTTCTTTCCTTCCTTCCTACCTACCTGCCTTCCTTCTTGCCTTAATTTCGTTTCTATTCGTGTCGTTTGTTCCTTTGTATCGTTCGTTCGTTCGTTCGTTCGTTCGTTCGTTCGTTCGTTCGTTCGTTCGTTCGTTCGTTCGTTCGTTCGTTCGTATTCAATAACAAGCAACGTTTTTTGACGCCAAAAAGGGCACTGCCCTTTAGCACTGGGTCTGGCTCAGATTCTGTGTTCGTTGGGGTTATTGTACTGACAACTGATTAGAAAAAGAAAATAACTTTGATTTAGTCGATTAGGGAATAGGAAATACATTTAAATAATTTATATTATTTTACACTCCGATTGTTAAAGGTCAACTCAAGGCAAATTATTTTTCCGGCTTGTTATATGCGCCAAAGTATGGAGAATACGAATATGATGATAAAAATATGAAGCATACCGTAAGTTTTTGTTGATTTCTGAATTTTTTAACGAAGTATTCTAGAAAAAGCCGTGTTGTGTAAAGAGTCTGGCAAGTCTAGCAAGTTTGTGGCGTAAACAGTTGAACCTGGACGATTGAAATCATAAGAAAAGCTGATTTATGGTGAATACAAATGATACATATGTATCAAAGTATTTGACGCTTTTCAAGTGTGTTTACTTTAAAGTCTGGTTTCCATATAGCCGTAAGAGCCGGCGGCATGGCTGCGGCAAGAGGCAATGGTCCAATCGCATACAGCTTTTTATTGCTGGCTAATTCAACACTGTCTATGATTGGACCATCGCCCCTTGTCACAGCCATGCCGCCGGCTCTTACGGCTATATGGAAACCAGGCTTAATGGTCCCTCGTTTACGTCACACACTTGCTAGTGCCAGACTCAATACAACACGGCTTTTTATAAAAAATACTTCAAAATTCGTCGATTCAACATCCCAAAATCACATATTCGGATTCTACGTGCGTTAATACATAATATATAAAGCGAAAAATGTAATTTGCCTTGAGGTTGACCTTTCAAAAGTCTTATTTTGCTTTGTGACTTATATATTTTATAAAGGCCTTGAAAAGGTATTATGATGCCAGATTATAATATATAAGTAAGGGTTAGCCAATGCCGCAGTCATCCAAACACGGAATGAGGAATTTAATAAATAACAAAAAATTAACTCGTTTCTCGCAGAGTCGCAGAATCACCCACTATTTTTTAGTAGGTAAACCAGGATTGGTGACAGCTAAACGTGTTATCATCGAGTTTCCAAAGTAGCGCTCCCCCCCCGAAAGTAACGCGTTGCGTTACCAAACATAAAATGTGATTATAATTAATCAAAGTTAAGAAGGAGATTAGTTGCTGGGCAGCGGCATCATCTTGCTCTTTATGCGCAGATGGGGTGCGGTGTCATGTCACATGATTTGCACTCTTCACTTGCATTCGCGTTTTGCCTTCGCCTTGTCGAGTTGCTTTCTCCCACCCACCTCTCCACTGCTGGTAGGTAGTTTTTTTTTCTTTTGTCCCGGAGTTTTCTTTTCCTGATTTGGTAAGTATCGTTGCAATGTCCACTGTTTTGGTTGCCAGGGTTACCTCCTTATTTGCTGTTGCTCATTTTGCGCACGAATTACTGTTTGCTTGCTATTATGGCACCTACCCCAACCTTATTGTCGACAACTTAACAAGCAATAAACTGTGAACCTGCGTAGCCGGTGATGGGGGAAGGGGAGCGCCTGCAGGCGCCTATTATTTTTCGTGCCGCCCCCCAATTGACAACTGGCGCTGATGCATGGCCAATGCAGCCGGAGAAGTACGCCTCAGTAGATACCACTGATTCGAATCAAATGCAATTGTATAAGATATTCTAATTGATGTCTCGCTCAAGCCAATGTCAGACAGTTTAATACTCGCCGTTTAAGCCGAAGGGGCCACGTGGGAAACCAGCGAATAAACATTTTCCTTCGGATGCACATGCAGCTGCTTTATGGCCACTCCCTTCTCAATCTCCTATGCAAGGCACATTTTCGCAACGCTCTTCGAACTCCACATTAATTTCCAAGACTCTAGATTTCAAAATTTTCTACAGGAGCATGCGCCCGGCGCCTTAGAGATCACACTTTTCAGCCCCCCTATATAAATTCATCTTCTTACCTGCCTCATTTCAGTACGATCCAAGCGTCTTTTGGGAGAGGAGGGCGGTGTCGCGTGAAGGGGCTGATGGGCCTTGCAGGAGTCGACGCTATCGAGAATTCTGGATATATAGACAGACACGAATCCAATCTCGTTCCCAGAGCCCACGTTCCCCACCCGGGAAACGAGAGACTCTGGGATAATCCGTTTCAAATCACAGGATTCTTGTTATTCCGGTTGAGGTACGCATGCGTAAATATCCGAGCGGAATCTGGATAGTATGTTCTCCTTGTTTGACTTTTCCCCAAACAAGTTAATGGGGTTGCTGGCGAAGCTCGAATTACAGCATCCACACACATACGGCGAAGATATCGATTGCGGCAACGTCTTCACTGGAGTCTTGTCGTCCGGCATCTTTGTTATTTTGGTTTTATTAATTCTACTTCCGGTCACTTCAGACCAACTCATGCTCACTATTCAGCCAATAACGTAACGATGTGAAACATATTATCCCAGAGTCTCTCGTTTCCCGGGTGGGGAACGTGGGCTCTGGGAACGAGATTGACACGAATCAAGAAGTGCGAGAAACTGTAGGCAATAGTGATCAGAATAGTGTATACAAAATGCCAGGAAAGCTTGTTAAATGCCTTCTACTAGCCACTGTATTGTACTACGTTGCAGTTGAACTGTACGTATTCTACCACATCTTCGTTGACTTTGCCGATAACCAAGATCAAAGAGTTGAAAATTTACCACCTATCAATTTCTCAAGCCTTCCCGAAGCTATACAAACTGAAAGAAGAATTATTATTGATGGTCTTGTGAGTCTGTATAACCTGGCACCAAACCCTTCTTTTTGGGAACATTTCCGAAGTGATGCCATTTTCGAGGATCTGCTCTTTGAACTAGACGGAGGTCAAAGGACTATGAAAACTTTTTGTTTCGCAATAGATCTTGGAGTTTTGCAAGAAGGCAAGGTAACAGCTGTGACGCGCGAAATTCATTATGCGTCTCGTATCTGGGTTGATCTCAATTTCGAATTCACGATGATCGTGCTTGGAACTCAAAAACTCACTGTTGGCTTCTGGGTGTACCTTTTCGAGTATAGCAAAACGTCGGAGATTGTACTGATACAAGACGAAGTCAACAATGTGCCTTTGATAACACATAGGAATACGATGTTCCCAGTAGGATGGTCGGCAGAGATATTTAGAGCAGTTCATGGAAAATTGGTTGGGAGTATTGCAGAACTTTATTACAGATGAGAACTAACTGGAAATTAGAATTGAGATTGGGAGTGAGAATGAGAGTTGAGAATAGATCGATATTAAAGTTAAGATATCGCCGGTATATTTTATTTATTTATTATATATATATTTTTCACGGCAGCAGGGGCTAAAACGCAGCACGAAGCCTATATGTATATTGAATGCAATTCAATTGAATGCGATTCTGAGCCAAAAAAATATTTTCGAAAAAAAAAGGCTCCAAATGCCAAGTTTTCGCTAAAAAATGATGTTTTCGACCGTAAAATAGCAAAACAGCACATTTCCCCTCAACTTTCCCTTTCGGCAGTTTTGGGACCTTCAAAATCATAAAAAAACGCGTATCTCGCCAGGCCTGTTTATAGACGTCGCTCTTGTGTCGAGGCAAATCTAACTATAAAAGATTCAACTAAAATACATCCCAAGCGCGACGGGCAAGTCTTTATTCGTCAGATCTATGATGGATTTGCTTTATGTGATTAGTTTATATGAATTATGAAGACCATCAAGCCAACTTAGTCTTATACTAATTAATCGGCAAAATACCAATGGTACCAATCAATAGAACTCGCCACATGGACTCGACTAAAATTAATCGTATGAATCCACGCCGCGCTTGTGTTTGATAATCCATGCATGATTACCCCATACGAAGCTTTTACTCGTCTCAGCGCTGTTACTGAAAAAGAAAAGGCTCCTGCAGCTGCGGCGTAAGTACTTATGTAAACATAAACTTTTCTCCCAACTCACTCTCGTGTTTGCATCCGGCTATATAAACACGGGCGGCCATTTTCTATTTCTTAATTATATATATATATGCTGTCCCACATGCGGTTGTCACCGACGATCGCATGTGTATAAGTAATTGGTGAAATTCATTCAGATTGTTCCAAGGTACACTGATGAGTACAGCGAAACACGTGTCTGTATATAAGATTGAACTATATATATATATATATATGTAAATATATATATGTATATACATATACAATAAACAGAAAGCCAACTTTCTTCAAAGTTCTATATATAATATATATAAGTTATATATATAATATAAGTTATATATAAGTTCATTGGCGTAGTAAGTTTGAAAAATAACGTTGTCTAAGCCGAGAAAATCAAAGCTAAAGTTTATGTAAAACAGGAGGTTTCTTTATCAGATATAAAACCACGGACATGGTACTGATTTCCTTTGTGTTTTCCTGCATGAATTGTTAACATCTATGTTTATACAGATTACACACTGTTTATTCGCAAGGTTATATTGTGTATATTCTGCAATTATACCGCGGTTTAGTGAAATGTCTGGAATTATTTTAAATAACAATCGAAATATAGTAAGGTTTTAGATATACTGCCGAAACAGAGAACGTAGGAGTCTAACGTTTCGAGCGGAGACCCTTCGTCAGAGAGAAAGAGAGAAGGGCCTTCGCTCGAAACGTTCGACTCCTACGTTCTCTGTTTCGGCAGTATATCTAAGGGGCGGACCATTAGAAAGTTTATAATTTGCTTGTGCAGGAAAGTTTATCATATGCTTATTACGCATACCTATAGTTTTCACCATGAAAAGGCTCTGCACGAATTTTTGTTCTCAAACTTTCTTGTGTGTGAATTTTTTTTTTGAGCACATTGCCTTGCATGAATTTTTTTTGGTTTTCCACCACCCCACCCCCCCACCCCCAATCACTTTTCTAATGGTCCGCCCCTCACCTGACTATACTTCGATTGTTATTTCAACACTGCCTACGCAGCACGCTACTTTTATTTCACTATTTGGAATTAATGTGGCTGTTCTGTACTATACTGTTCTGTAATATTGACAAAGAAGCCATGTACAAATTACATACCTTATCTTTTTGGTAGTATGCTTATGTTTTTAACTTTTGTGTCGGACTCTCGGACCGGTTCAAATATTTCAGTGTTTTCCCGCTCTTTTAATTTTGTGAGGACGAGCTCGGACGTCGCGCATGCGCAAAACGTTTGGCAGCGGTGTTGGTTGAGCTCACTGATCTTCAAAATATAGGTCAGCAGTTATTCCGGGAATTTCAAAATGAAAATTTCACGTGTTTGGCTTACCGGAGGAAGAAGCAGTATATTAATGCAGGATATTTTGGTTTGGGAAGGTTTTATTGCAGTTATTTAACTACACAAGGACCTTCACGAAGGCTTAAGGTAAGTCATTTAGCAAAATAATCTACATATAGCGCTAATATTGAGTCAAACAGGCGAACCGTGGGCAGTTTGACTTTCAGTTCATAACTCTTGCGGCAAAAGATGAAAATATTGGTCGCAATATTTTCGAGCTGTGCTGCCTCTACTGTTTTTCTTGCTATACTATGTACCATGCTCTGTGTTTTTTGTGCGTGTAATACAGGTAAAAACAAACAGAGTATTGACATGGCTTGTTATTAAATTGGCTTGAAAGCCTTTGTGCTGGCCAGCATAAATAATCTTGTGTTAACAAAAAATTACATCCAGCCGACAAGTTGACAAAATACAAGACAAAGCATAAACCTGTGCTGGCCAGTATGAACAACATTGTGTTGACCAGTATAAACAATGTTGTTGAAATATAGTAAGGTTAGATATACTGCAGAGAACGTAGGAGTCTAACTTTTCGAGTGAATTAGGCCCTCCTTTCGTCAGAGAGAAACGTGCTGGCCAGTATGAACAACATTGTGCTCGCTAGGAGAAACAATGTTGTGCTGGCCAGCATGAACGACATTGTGCTGGCTAGGAGAAACAATGTTGTCAGTGCTGACCAATCTCGTTCCCAGAGCCCACGTTCCCCACCCAGGAAACAAGAGACTCTGGGATAATCCGTTCATGCCATCACAGGATTCTTAAGAGTTATATGGAGTTCACTGTGTTCATCAGCCAATGAAATATCGATGTGAAACGGATTATCCCAGAGTCTCTTGTTTCCCGGGTGGGGAACATGGGCTCTGGGAATGAGATTGGTGCTGACCAGTATAAACAAAGTTGTGCTGGCCAGCATAAACAACCTTTTGTTGACCAGTATAAACAACATTGTGCTGACCAGGATGAACAACTTTGTCCTGGCCAACATGAACATTGTTCTGGCCAGCACAAACAACATTGTACTGACCAGTATGAACAAAATTGTGCTGGCCAGCATATAAAAAGTTGTGTTGGCTGTGAGAAACAATGTTGTGTTGGTCAGTATAAACAAAGGTGTGCTGGTCAGCATAAACAACAATGTGTTGACCAGCATGAACAATGTTGTGTTGGCCAGTATGAACAACATTGTACTGACTAGTATGAACAACATTGTGTTGACCAGCATAAACAACATTGTATTGACAGTAGCATAAACAATATTGTAATGACCAGCATGAACAACATTCTATTGACCAGGATGAACATTGTTCTGGCCAGCACGAACAACATTGTACTGACCAGTATGAACAAAATTGTGCTGGTCAGCATAAACAATGTTTTGCTGGCTAGGAGAAAATGTTGTTTTGGCTAGTGTGAACAATACTTTGCTGACCAGCATAAAAAACATTGTTAGGAGAAAATGTTGGCTAGTGTAAACAACATTGTACCAGCCAACATGAACAACATTGTACTGGTCACATGAACAACGTTGTGCTGACCAGTGGTGTAATGGAGGAAGACGGGTCCCTTAGGCATATTTGGTGTGGGGGCCCTTGTTGTCATGATTTGACTGACATGGGGCGGGGCTGTAGTGGGCTGGGGGGCCCTCAGGGCCCCCAACTGTTGGGGTGCTGACCAGTATAAACATGGTGGCCAGCATGAACAACATTGTGCTGGCCAGCATGAATAACATTATGCTGGCTAGCAGATTTTATGTTGTATTTAAAGTGATAACAAATTGTAATAGTTCTTCCAATATTATTGTAATTTTCTATGTTGACAAGATGAAAATAACGCATATATAGTTCAAACACTAAAATCTTAACACTAGATCCCAATCTCAATTCTAACCCTAATCCTAATTTTAATCACAATCCAGTAGCAGTTGCTACTAGCAACAAAGCTTCCAGTGGTAGTTAGTAGTTTGTTCTCATCAGTAAAAATATTCTGAAATAATCCCAAACAATTTTCCGTGGATTTCCTTAAATCTCTCTGCCGACCATCCTACTGGGAACATCGTATTCTCGTGTGATATCAAAGCCACATGGTTGCATTCGCCTGTTATCCGTACAATCTCCACCGTTGAGTCCCCGTGCTCGAAAAGCTGCAACCAGACGCCAATATCGAGTTGTCGAGTTCCAATAACCTTCGGCGTGAATTCGAAATTGAGAGCAATCCAGATACGAGACTTATAATGAACTACGGACTTCATCGTTGCCTTGGCTTTCACAGCATCTGCCATGAAACGATAAAGGTTCATAATCGTTGAAGGTCCGACAAGTCTAAAGAATTGGTCTTCGAAAACAGCATCACTTTGGAAATGTTCCCCAAAATCAGGGACTGGTTCCACGTTATACAGACGCACAAGACCATCAATAATACTTCTTCTTTTAGTTTGTACAGCGTCGGGAAGGCTTGACAAATCAATGGCTGCTTCGGTTACAACTCTTTCATCTTTACCAAAGTCAACGAAGGTGAAGTAGAGTAGATACGTTTGAAGAGCAACGTAGTACAATACACTGATTAGTAGAAGGCGTTTAAGAAGCTTGCCTAGCATTTTGTATAGACTATACGTTTGTGCAATATTCCCCGTACGTCTTCGTGTCTCTCTAAGGTCTAAAGGTTATTATTACCATTTGCGTTGAAGCGTTACATGCAGCTATGGTTACAATGACAACCATACGTTTGACAGATCAAATCACCTTTTCGGCACTACACCAACGGGGGGTCCCATGCATGTGACTTCTTGTGTAAAGCACTCCAAAAAAAGTGTACGGGATTTTTGGAGTGCTTTGCCCCTCGGATAATACATTCAGACACATAACGAGCACTGGGAGGGCGGATTTCCTAGTAATATCGCCCCCCTGGGGGCGATATTACGGCGGGACGAATTTCCTGGGACACCGTCAAAAGCAACCTGAATTCCTGAAACCGACTGTAATATGCGAGTCATTAAAAAAATATCGTATGGAAACTCAACTAAAGTCTTTGTTCTATCTTTTTGTTCGCCTTTATGCAGATTTGTGCACGGTCACTGAACCATTGCATGTATTTTTGGAATTATCAAAAAAACCTGAAAGGCTGAAACAAGGCATGTGAACCGTCCAAGGTGTACGGTGTAAGGACGGTTCAACATAAACCGCAGCCCATTTGTTACATATAACCACGATATAACCACTTTGAAGTTTGCCGAGTTTCCAGAACATATCTCTATTGACTATGGTGAAAAGAACGATGACAAGTATTGACAACGGAAAGTTCCACCCTCTATAGCAGTATAGCTGCTATTGGGTAAATCCATGCTCGTATCCAACGTTCTCGCCGTTCTTTCTCTTTTTTCGCCGCTGGAAAACTATGGAACTTTGCAGTACTCCCATCTTCTCTTTTTAATCGTTCTGGATACCGAGAATCACTTTTACAAGTACCGTGGGGGACAAATTTCCTAGGAATATCGCCCCCCTTTAGGAATTTCGCTCTCCCCTTTAGTCGCAAAACATAAATTGACCAAATTGGCAAACATTATTGCCTTCAATACGTGGCAACAACATATGCCTTCTGGCAGCCATTCGAGATAAAACTATTTCCACTGCGATTTCCGAAGCAATATTTAATTTTGTCACCGCGACAAAACCATTATTTTAAAAGGCAATAGCACTAAAAATAAAGTTTGTCTAATTTGAAAGAACTCATAAAATTGTAATAGAACATCCTTTACAACTTTTTCGTATCTCTCTTCGTTTTCATGCAAGATATTTCAATTTGTTTGATATGTAAATGAGATGGTCTCTGACGTCAGGTGTGGGGTAAAATATTTTCACATGTAGCAAAACCAGTTATATCTCTAAGTTTGTTCAGCGAAATCATTTGAAACTGTGCACATAAAAACTCCTTGCGACGCTGAACATTTCATATGTAAGATATGTAAGTGATTTTGCTCTGTATGAAAATATTTTACCCCACTCCTGACGTCAGAGACCATCTCATTTACATATCAAACAAATTGAAATAAATACGAGGTTAATAAGCCTTTTATTATATGGCTTTTGGTTTGTTTTCTTATCTGTTTTTAGTTCTACGTTTGTCTCGATCAGGTGTCGTTGTTCACCTTAGTTCTTACTTTTGAGCTTGTTCGTTTCGCTTCATGTTTACACCTGTTAGGCTTTTAGTTTTCGCGCTTTTAAATAAGAAGTTTTTATAAAAAGACCAATCAGCGTGCGCCGTTTGGCGTAATGACCCGAAAATAAGCCCAGCCATATAATAAACTCGGATAAAGTTAAAATGTTTCAAACGGTAATATTATTTATTGATGCGGAATGCGTAGTCTTGTCAAAAAGATTGAAATAATTTTCAAAAAAGCCGTAACGATAAAAGTAAAACCGCTGTTTTTTAGAAAATTCTTCGGCTTGGTGTTCAAGGTAGGTCAAAATAAATGGTTACATAATAATACTTTGTATATAATATTGACAATCGACGGTGACTTTTGTTGATTACATCAACCGGGCTCACGAAATTCTTTCCTCGGCCACAAAAGGAGGTTTTAATGAACTTTAGGGTTCGTGTACATCTAAACTAAACCAATTATTCTTTGTAAATTTAGTTTATGCGAGTTTGAAAACCACAGTGAGATCCTAATCAATCGCGTGAGCCAAGTTAACCGGGCTAGCCCGGCTCATATAATCAGCCCCTTAGATTTGTCCCGCTTTTGTAGCTAACGGGACTTGTTTTCTACAAATTTCGACACTGAGCAATCGTTAACAATGGCCACTTTTTAATAATATGAACGATGGTTCACAAACCAACAATAGGGTCGGTTGCGGAACATTGGTCTCGGCTCACATTACCCTGCGAGCAGAGCCTTCTTTTCCTTATTTTTTCGCTGAGAGAGAGGAAGAAAAGTAGGCTTAGCCTGGTTCCCTGGCCCAATTTCAAAAGAAATACGGGCCAGGTAACCACTAATCTCATTCTCGCGTCATCAGGGCTAAATCCACTTATGACGATTGCAGTTTTACTCATAGCCACTAAAAACGCGCGAAATTTCAACCAATAGGAAAGCAGAAGTCTTTAGTGGTTACCTGGCCCATATTCTTTGATTGGGCCAGGGTACCAGGCTAAAGTAGGCTCTGCTGTATTCGTGACTGGTTTCCATTGCGCATGCATGTCAGTTGCTTGGTTACAATCTCGAACCCAGTCCCAATCAGAGCAGAAAACAAAACGAGAACCGGTTAAACGGGTCTTAAACGGGTTACTTCGTCCTAAATCTTGGACGAAGCCAAACACGAATACAGCAGAGCCTACTTTTCTTCCTCTCTCTCAGCGAAGAAATAAGGAAAAGAAGGCTCTGCTCGCAGGGTAGGCTCACATCTAATTTGCTTGTTTTAAAAGCATAAATAATATTTTTAATATATTAATAACGACCATAACGGTAAAGTTTGGAAAAACAATTTAATTTACTAACGTTTCGTCATTATTCAGGTAACATCTTCAGAGTGATAAATATTTACACGACAAATATACTTAACTGATACAAAAATGGATGTGCATGATGAAATAAGAAGAACTGGGAGTGAGCGCCACAGTTGAGACCCAGGGCCGGATTAAGGGTGCGCGGGGCCCGCGGCATATTTTGAGCCCTTTCCTATAGTTTCATTGGATAATTCAAAAAATACATGCAATGGTTCAGTGACCGTGCACTGTGCACAAATCTGCATAAAGGCGAACAAAAAGATAGAACAAAGACTTTAGTTGAGTTTCCAGACGATATTTTTTTAATGACTGGCATGTTACAGTCGGTTTCAGGAATTCAGGTTGCTTTTGACGGTGTTGAATGGAGATGCAGAAGAGGTAGACGTATCAAATGCTTTCTCAGCAAACTCCGTCTCAGTCAGGAAAGCAGAAAACTGCACCAGCTCCCCGAGTATGCCTCCAGTCGCTTCTTTAACTCGGCATCGACATTATCGATGATCACCAAGAAGGTACCCGTTCTGAACTTGTCGGCAGGACTTTGTTGCAATTCAGGGGCTGATTCTGACTCATCGATCGTAATGGCGGTTTCTCCGGCGCACGCGCCTTCTTGGGCCCCGCGCTTTCTAGGGCCCCGCGCTTTCTAGGGCCCCGCGCTTTCTGGGGCTCCGCGCTTTCTGGAGGGCCCGCGCTTTCTGGGGCCCCTCGCTTTCTGGAGGGCCCGCGCTTTCTAGATGGCCCGCGCTAAGGCAGCTTCAGGCAGCGCGGGGCCCGCGGCATATGCCGCTTTTGCCATATGGTTAATCCGGCACTGTTGAGACCCTCTGCACATGCAAGCTTCCAGAAGAGTATGACGATATGGTTTCATGTGATCTTTGCGAGGAATGGTTCCACTTAAAATGTGTGCAATGCCATTCTACGCAGAGTGAGTGGCTTTGCCCTTCGTGAATTCCAGCGACATGTTTCTGGGGATTGCTATACTCCACCACATGCCAAAAAAAGACTAAACTAACCCTCTGAACTCTAGTCGACTAGTATAATTTTAATTTTGTAACATATTAAATTTACTAAACAATGTTCTTGACATGTTTTGATTTTAAATCGAAATCAAGAGTGGGGCCAATTTCCTAGAGGGGGGCAAGATTCCTAGGAAATTCGCGCCCCAGGGGGAGGTGGCGAATTTCCTGTGACAACGGAAATGTTTCGAAGTTCGTTCTGAAGTTCGCAAGTTCATTTGACCTGCGCATTTGATTGGCTACTTGCTAGTAGCCAATCAAATGCCTAGTTCAATACGAACTTGTGAACCTCGGAAGGAACTTCTAAACATTTCTGAAACCAACTGTAAACTTGTCTTTGAAGCCTGCTGCGTTTTTACATGTGAGAATGGTCAGCGAACGCTGGTCGTCTACTTCGATATTACCTGCCTAATAATATACATGAAAAAATATCTCGACTGTGATTGGCTGATTCCAGTGCAGTTAATCCCAAACAACAGTGCAGAATTGTGTTATCACAGTGCAAAAATCTGTTATCACAGTGCAAAAATCTGTTATCACTAAGAACCAATCAAATTGATTGTACAGCGGATTTTTCCCGACACAAAACAAACAAAGATGGCGGCCAAGATTCGTCGGTTTTGGGGATAATTTGTTCAAATTTGAAGCTAGTTATGCTTTAATATTGCCAAGTGAAGTACCTACAAGAAGACCAGAAGCTTCTTTATGCCTCAAGTAAACTTTTTCAAGTAGTAAAGGAAGCGAAGCGTTTTTTAACAAATAAATATGCGAGGAGTGGACGGCTAAACACGTACGTTAAAATGTTAGTACAGTTGTTTTGAACTTTTTTTCATGTATATTATTAATAAGTAATAGCATGGTTTCTCGTGCAATTTGGGAAAAAAACATGCACTCGTGAGTTTTTCAAATACTTCAAATAGCACTCGTCCTTCGGACTCGTGCTATTTTGACAGTATTTGAAAAACTCACTCGTGCATGTTTTTTTCCCAAATTGCACTCGAAACCATGCTATTACCTATATAAAACGCATAGGGGCTGTATCCTCCCTACAATTTGATATTTATCGGAAATTTTGTAGTAGTCGGTGAAATATGCTTTGCGGACCCCATATTATAAGTAATAACATAAAAAGAGCCAAAGAGGTGTAAATAAGGGATAATTACCGAGAAGGAGGTAACTACAGTTGACTCTGCGCGGACACCCTCGTAAGCGGACAGCTCCAATTACGGACACCTTTCCAAAACCCCGTTTGAACTCTCAATCAAACTCTGTATTTATACGTTCCCGTAGCCGGACACTCCCGTAAGCGGACGCGGACACTTTTGATGGTTATAATTTGGATTTTTGTTTTGTTTTTACACTCCCGTAAGTGGACACCCCGAAAAAATAATCCAATTACTAAAACCCTTATGAGCATTACGGAGGGTGTTCAGACATTTCATTGCGAAACGTTTTTGGCTCTTTAAGCCTTGAATAACTAAATAAAACAAGCAATCATTTTAAGACATTCTAAGTTTCATTTTATGTGAGTACCATTGAAAGTCACCAGTAGAAGCTCCTGTAGGCGGACAAAACTCATATATTCGACAAGTGTCCGCTTACGAGAACTATTCCCGTTAGCGGACAACTCCAGTTACGGACACTTTTTCAGATTCCCGAGGGTGTCCGCTTACGGGAGAGTCGACTGGAAGTAATATTTAAAACACGAGCAGGAGTGTTTTATCAGATTTAAAACCACGAGGGCGCAGCCCGAGTGTTGTAGATGTGATAAAACACGTGATGCGAGTGTTTTGAATGGCTTCAAAAACGATTCGTTATTGGATGTTATGTTCATTAGTATTCTTTATGTAAAATTGTACGTTCATTAGTATTCTTTATATAAAATTGTATGTTCATTAGTATTCTTTCTGACGTCAAGAAGTTTTATAAATAAGTGGTATAAATAACCACGGACATGGTACTGATTTCCTTTGTGTTTTCCTCATGAATTATTAATGAGTTTTTGAATGGCTATTCTCAAATTCATGAATAATTCATGAGCATTTTACTCAATCAGACAGCTCCATTCCGTCACGTGAATGGGCTGTGAAACACCGGTAAAGCGCTGCATCAAACACTAGTGTTTCTCCATCAAACTTATCAAACACTAGTGTTTCATTTATGTTAATTAAACAAGAAACACGATACGATTGCAGGTTATGTTTATTAGCACACAATTTCACTACATATTTTCACACTTCATTAATTCGTTGACATACCATTAACATGAACATTTATATTACAATTCGTAAACACTCCAGAACACAATAATTCACCAGTAAGCGCCCCCGAATTACCAACCTCTAAACTAGCTTTGGAGATTTCGTTACTTGTAGATGAGGAACTCCCACCTAAGCTAACTTTGGCTGCCAGTACGTTAGATACATCAACGGCTTTCGCTTCACTACATTTCTCGTACTTATATAAAGCGTTTGATCTGTGGCCCGTCCTATCCCTAATCAACTGCTCTTCAACACCTCCGTTAAACAAGGTAGATGCACATGTTACTCGCAATGAATGGCTTGTTGGAACCGCATTTTCCATTACCAATTGCTCCTCGTCGACCGTTTTCGGCATTCGAAAACGTGATAATGCCATCTCTCGTTAAAAATAACAGCGACTCCCTCTACTTACGCTATTTGTCTCAAAATAATAAAAACCACAGAATCGCACGCCTTTATACTCTTTGAACAACTACAACATTCCACATCCAAACAAATACAAACCTCACTGACGTTTAACGTTGAAACAGAGCGTATGACAAAACATCCGCAAGTCCCACAACGGTAGCTCATTGGTTCATTCTCTTTCATTTGAGAAGCCATTTCAAAAACTCGTTCTGCGTGTTTGATCACGGTATCAAAACACTCGAAAGCTAATAATCTCTCGGGGTTTCGCCCCGAGAGATTCATTAGCTTTCGAGTGTTTTGATACCGTGATCAAACACTTGAACTCGTTTTTGAAATAGTACTTAAACGCCCGCTCGGTGAGGGTCATTTAGCACCCAAATCGATCGGAAAATTTTGGACTTGATCCTTTCCCTCCCCCCATGTTGAACGGCTCCCACGGGCTCTTTTATATCTAGCTGGAGGGGGATATGAACAGCCAGTATGAACTGGCCAGTATAAACATTGTGTTGACTATCATGAACAACATTGTGTTGGCCAGTACAGTATAAACAAAGTTGTGCTGGCCAGCATGAACAACATTGTGCTGACCAGTATAAACAAAGTTGTGCTGGCCAGCATGAACAACATTGTGCTGACCAGTATAAACAAAGTTGTGCTGACCAGCATGAACAACATTGTGCTGGCGAGGAGAAACAAAGTTGTGCTGGCCAGCATGAACAATATTGTGCTGGCTAGGAGAAACAATGTTGTGCTGGCCAGCATGAACAACATTCTGCTGGCCAGTATAAACAAAGTTGTGCTGGCCAGCATGAACAACATTGTGCTGACCAGTATAAACAAAGTTGTGCTGGCCAGCATGAACAACATTGCGCTGGCGAGGAGAAACAATGCTGTGCTGGTCAGCATAAACATTGACAGTACTGGTCAGCATAAACAATGTTTTGCTGGCTAGGAGAAAACGTTGTTTTGGCTAGTGTGAACAATACTTTGCTCACCGGCATAAAAAACATTGTTGGGAGAAAATGTTGGTGGCTAGTGTAAACAACATTGTGCTGGCCAGCATGAACAACGTTGTACTAGCCAGCATGAAAACATTGTACTGGTCGCATGAACAACGTTCTGCTGACCAGTGCCGTAACGGAGGAAGACGGGGCCCTTAGGCATATTGGTGTGGGGGCTCTTGTCATGATTTGACTGACATGGAGCGGGGCTGCAGTGGGCTGGGAGCCCCTCGGGGCCCCAAACTGTCGGGAGCCCTTAGTTCTCGCCCTAAACCTACCTAATGAGCGTTACGCCACTGGTGATAAACATGCTGGCCAGCATGAACAACATTGTGCTGGCCAGCATGAATAACATTATGCTGGCTAGCATATTTTATGTTGTATTTAAAGTGATAACAAATTGTAATAGTTCTTCCAATATTATTGTAATTTTCTATGTTGACAAGATGAAAATAACGCATATATCGTTCGAACACTTAAATCGAAACACTAGCTCCCAATCTCAATTCTAATCCTAATTTTAATCATAATCCAGTAGCAACAAAGCTTCCAGTGGTAGTTAGTATAGTTTGTTCTCATCAGTAAAAATATTCTGAAATAATCCCAAACAATTTCCCGTGGATTTCCCTAAATCTCTCTGCCGACCATCCTACTGGGAACATCGTATTCTCGTGTGTTATCAAAGCCACATGGTTGCATTCGTCTGTCATCCGTACGATCTCCACCGTTGAGTCACCGTGCTCGAAAAGCTGCAACCAGAAGCCAATATCGAGTTGTTGAGTTCCAATAACCTTCGGCGTGAATTCGAAATTGAGAGCAATCCAGATACGAGACTTATAATGAACTACGGACTTCATCGTTGCCTTGGCTTCAGGATTCACAACTCCAGCATCTGCCATGAAACGATAAAAGTTCATAATCGTTGAAGGTCCGACAAGTCTAACGAATAGCTCTTCGAAAACAGCATCACTTTGGAAATGTTCCCAAAAATCAGGGACTGGTTCCACGTTATACAGACGCACAAGACCATCAATAATACTTCTTCTTTTAGTTTGTACAGCGTCGGGAAGGCTTGACAAATCGATGGCTGCTTCGGTTACAACTCTTTCATCTTTACCAAAGTCAACGAAGGTGAAGTAGAGTAGATACGTTTGAAGAGCAACGTAGTACAATACACTGATTAGTAGAAGGCGTTTAAGAAGCTTGCCTAGCATTTTGTATAGACTATACGTTTGTGCAACATTGCCTGCATGCAGATCCGTGCGTCTTCGTGTCTCTCTAAGCCTAAGGTCTAAAGGTTATTACCATTTGCGTTCAAGCGTTACATGCAGCTATGGTTACATTAAGCACTTAAGTATATACGTTAGTGACCGAAACCGAGGTCACTACGGCCCAAGGGTAATAACCAGCGTAGTGACCGAGGTTAAGGTCACTAACCGACTTAGTTTATTCATGACACAGACGATATTTGTCGTTATTTAACAAAAAAATGGTATTCTAGACGTAGTTTTAAAGCGATATAGTAGGTCATTTAATATGCAAGGTCAATAACCTATTTATTAACCGCGGCACATCAAAGATAATTTATGCATGAATAAACTAAGCATAACTAGTTGTTTCCTGTTTCCAAACAAAAGTTGTCCAATGACAACCATACGTTTGACAGATCAAATCACCTTTTCGGCACTACACCAACGGGGGGTCCCATGCATGTGACTTCTTGTGTAAACAAACGCAAGGTCAAACCACGGATAATACATTCGGACACATAACGAGCACTGGGGTACTTGTAAAAGTGATTCTCGGTATCCAGAACGATTAAAAAGAGAAGATGTGAGTACTGCAAAGTTCCGTAGTTTTCCAGCGGCGAAAAAAGAGAAAGAACGGCGAGAACGTTGGATACGAGCATGGATTTACCCAATAGCAGCTATACTGCTATAGAGGGTGTAACTTTCCGTTGTCAATACTTGTCATCGTTCTTTTCACCATAGTCAATAGAGATATGTTCTGGAAACTCGGCAAACTTCAAAGCAGTGGCGGACACTAGAGGGGGCGAGGGGGGGGGCAATCGCCCCCCCCCCCCCGCCCCCAATAATTTTAGCTGAAGCTTTCATTTTGAAAAGTGGAAGCACAAGAATAGAATATGTTAACGAAACAAAAGCGTGCGCAGAACGGAGTCATAGACGAACTATGCATAGACTGATCAAATTCTGATATTTATTTATTTTAAAAGAAATATGTGGATTTCACTCGCTTAGCGAATACATTTTACATTGTCATTGGCGTGTTAATTAAACCATCTTGCAATTCCATTCACAAATGTAGATAATCATCTAGAATATTTTCTCTGAAATGTTGTTTTTTTATGCTTAGCATGTGATTTCTAACAAGATGCACCATTAAAATAGTGTTTTGAAAACCTAAAATTTTTTACAAAATGTGTTCTCAGAATGCAGCATTCTGAATGCAGCATTCAGAATGCCATTTCAGAGATCCAAATTTTAAAAATTTTCCGGGGGGCATGCCCCAGCACCCCCCTAGAAGGCTCGTGCCTTCGGCACTCGCCCCCCGAATATTTCGTCAAGTGTCCGCCACTGCTTCAAAGTGGTTATATCGTGGTTATATGTAACAAATGGGCTGCGGTTTATGTTGAACCGTCCCTACACCGTACACGTGCACGGTGCACATGCTTTGTTTCAGCCTTTCAGGTTTATTGGATAATTCCAAAAATACAATGGTTCAGTGACCGTGCACAGGTGCACTGTGCACAAATCTGCATAAAGGCGAACAAAAAGATAGAACAAAGACTTTAGTTGAGTTTCCAGACGATATTTTTTAATGACTGTCATATTACAGTCGGTTTCAGGTTGCTTTTGACGGTGTCCCAGGAAATTCGTCCCCCCTTGGGGCGATATTACTAGGAAATCCGCCCCCCCCCTTTAGGAATTTCGCCCTCTCCTTTAGTCTCAAAACATAAATTGACCAAATTGGCAAACATTATTTCCTTCAATACGTGGCAACAACACATGCCTTCTGGCAGCCATTCGAGGTAAAACTATTTCCACTGCGATTTTCGAAGCAATATTTAATTTTGTCACCGCGACAAAACCATTAATTTTAAGAAGGAAGGATACGTCTGAATAGGAAGCACATCTATCTTTCATAATTATTAGCGATTATACTCGGATAAAGTTAAAATTTTTCAAAGTAATATTATTTATTCATACGGAATGCGTAGTCTTGTCAAAAAGATAATTGCCCAACAAATAATTTTCAAAAAAAGCCGTAACGATAAAAGTAAAATCGGCGGCCCTTTTTTTCAAATCACGCTTTTGCTGTTTAGAAAATTCTTCGGCTTGGTGTCCAAGGTAGGGACCATCATCAGTCTTTGGGGAGCACATTGTGCTATTAGCGCGCTGCCTCTCGCCACTGCAGCCCAAAGTTAAGCCCGGTTGGACGGGGTTAGTACTTGGATGAGTGACCGTTTGGGAATGACCCCGTTGACACTGTATATATCTTAGCTCGGTCTTATCCGTGGTCTGACGTGTGTCGTATGGCGACTGTCTAGACTCTAGAGCGCCTTTGATATGCTTTCGACACGGCCACGTTGATCTGCGTCCTTCGCCATTCAGCTACCGGCTGTAAGTATAAGGATGATTAGCCTCCATGCAATCTTTTCCTTTCCTTTCCAATACAAACCCTCGGCTCGTGCCATGCCTCGCAAGGTGCTTAATTCTACTCATGCATACACGACCGTGTACTTCAACAAGGAATTCAAAATCCTGAAGCTAAGAATGTCGGTTCAGGTCAAATCACTGTTTGGGTTTGTGGGTGCATGAATAACTGCAGCTTTGACTTTGTTTATTGTCACTAGAGTTTACAGACGCCACAAGGCTCGTTGTCAAAGAAAAACTCGATTAATTTTTTGAATGATTGCTTGATAACAAATTCTTATATAAAAGTAAGTCAAAATTTGTGGAAACACCACCTTTTATAATTTATTGCTTAGGCCCAGTTTAGACGTACGCTTTTGTGTCGAGTCAAATCAATTATTTAGCTTAAATCTATCACAAATGCATCACAAGTCCAACGTATGAAGACAATGTCAAATCTAAGTCAAACTCGTTTGAAATCTATGATCGAGAGCTTCGTGGATTATCTAACACAGAGCATGCAGGGTGGATTCTTAAGCCTGTTTTCCACTAGGCAATTTTTTTCGCGCGAAGCGACTTTCTTTTGTTCGAATCAGTCAATAGATTTCTGATTAGTTCCAGCTCAGAGCTCATGAGACAAAAGAAAAGGTCGCTTCGCGCGAAAAAAGTCGCCTAGTGTACGATGGATTTTAGTCGACGGTCAAATTAAATTAATTGACGTCATAAAACATGTGGCGAGTTCTAGTTGAGTGGCACCATTTTGATTTTGTTGATTTGACGGTTCTTCATATAAACTAATCAATCAGATCTGACGAATAAAGACCACACTTGTGACGGATTTTAGTCGAATCTTTTATATATAGTTAGATTTGACTCGACACAAGAGCGACGTCTAAACAGGGCCTTAGCCGTTCGACCTGCATGTTGACTCATGCAGGCCTGTATTAGAGCAAATACCAACATCTTGTTGCTTATATACGTCAACACAAACAATTGAACAACTAGAATCACGCAAGATCGATCTCGATATACGGTATTGGACACAACATTGAGCCAACACGATGTTGGCATTTGCTGTGATGAAGGCCTAGATCAACAGGTCGAAATCTTATCAATAAATGAAAAAGTGCATGTTACCACATTGACAAATTCTCGCTCACTCTTAAAGAAAAACTTGACAAATTGTGTCTGCATGACTGCCTGTATATTTAACCCTCTGTAGTATTACAGGCGATCAGTATACTTTAGTTCAAACATTGTATTCAGAGTGAACTATATGATGATGAATAAGAGGATTACATGCATGTCGTGTGAGAAAATAAAACTTAATTGTTGACGAAAAACTTGTTAGGTAAACCTTTGTCTTGTGTGGTGGACTTCATACGACGTATAAAAATCTTAAATGTGATGAACTGCTCAGACTGTAGAGAACGAAATACATACTCCGAGATAAAGGATAAAGGACGCTAAGATGTTAGGTGTTGATTTTATGGAGGGAGGAAAACCGGAGAACCTGGCGAAAAACCCTCGAAGCACGGGAGAGATCAACTACAACTCTACTCACATGATTTCCAAGCCCGACAACGGGGTCATTCCCAAGCGGTAGCCCACCCAAGTACTAACCCCGTCTACCCGGGCTTAACTTTTGGCGAGAGGCAGTGCTGCAGCTATATAACTGCACGCGCCACCCGTGCTCTTATAGTTGTGATAACGAAATACTACATAGGTTTCGAGCGGAGCCCTGCTTACTCTGATGAAGGGCTCGATACGCTCGAAACGTCAGTGTTTCGTTATCAAAAGTATAATCTCGGCAGTTTACCGTCTTTTTACTTTGCTTTATACTCATAGTGACGACGGGTGATGATTTAATGATGATTTAATATTTCTATTGCGCAAATTAACATGTGGATATGATCAAATGCGCATTACAATGTTATGAGTGGCTTATCAGGCAATTTAGAAATTTTCACCGTGGCCGTGTTGAGGCATATCAAAGGCGCTTTATGCTGCCGCCAACAACACAGTTCAGACCACGGATCTCAACTAAGACCTAGGTGTTGATTTTACGGAGGGAGGAAAACCGGAGAACCCGGCGAAAAACCCTCGAAGCACAGGAGAGATCAACTAAACTCTACTCATATGGTCCAAGCTCGAGAACGAGGTTATTCCCAGACGGTCACCCATCCAAGTACTAACCCCGTCCGACCGGGCTTAACTATTGGTGAGAGGCAGCGCGCTAACAGCACACGCCACCTGTGCTTCCCCATTCGACCGGGTGAAAGCTAGAAACTAATCTCGGCTCGCCAGTTTCCCACTTTCCTCTGAATAGTTGCGGACTGAATAGTTACATGGGTGGCACATGCTGTTAGCGCGTTGCCTCTTGCCGCTGACGTTAAGCCCGGTCGAATGGGGTAGAGTATACTCGGATGGGTGACCACATTAGCTTCATATATGAGTATAATTATAGAGTTGTTGGTTCTCTCCAGTGCCTCGAGGGTTTTTCACCGCGTTCTCCAGTTTTCCTCCCTCTGCAAAATCAACACCATAGTTTCCCCAGTTAATTCTACTAACTAGTTCCATCAAGGAATGAGGGCCATTAGGTTATCAGTATTTAAATACTGTCGTATGTAACCCTCAAATAAATAAAGTTGCTTCGCTTTTACTACGAAGACACGGGCGTTCTGTGAGTGATATCAGATACCGAGACGAAAAACGACTTGAACAGTATACACGAAACATTTTGTACACTCGTTGTTTGACAGTTATAATTTTTTATTACAAAATTGAAATACGGTTATTTAAGAAGTGAATGTTTTAGAATATAATTTGATTTATGTGGTAAATAATTGACTTAATTACAAACCAATTTCGATGACATAAATTACTGTTCTCTTTCAACCAAAGACATTAAATATATATATAATAAGTGTTTTGAGTTCTAGTCATTCTTATTTAACAACTTGCTGGTCTTTTCGGGTGAATAGCAAGAAGATTTTCGACGTCAAAAGGACGACCCCTGGACGGTCTCTCTTGGTTTTCGACTACAATTTCGTTTTCGACATTTACAACTTTTTCTTCTTTGACTTCGATTTTTTCTGTAGCTTCGATGCCCACTCTCCTCTCAAACACCGTTGCCGTTGGCGAACTGTCTACAATGTAGTGATTATTCAGTTGGAATGTCTCTCTAGGGTAGTAACAAAACTTTGGCGCTTGTTTCTTTTGGAATTTGCGTTGGTGTGACGAGCCTCTGAGAAAGTCTTCGTAGTGTTGTGGACTTATGGTCCAGAAATGGCCCTTGCCGTTCGGGCTTCGGCCCAGCTTGACAAAGCAGTCGTTGAGCGAGAGGTTATGTCGGATGCTGTTTTTCCATCCACTCCCTCGGTTTCTGAAATACGCGTATTTTGTTTGGATAGTCTTATAGATTTCGCTCAACACGAGTTTCTTCTCCGGCGAGTTCAGGATGGCTTCCCCGATCAAACGAACATACGACTGCTTCGGTTTTTCTTCGTCTCTCGTGGGTGGCGTGTAGTGGCTTGTCTTGAGACCGTCGTAGATGCTTCGTTGATCGTACAAACCAAAGAACGCTCTTGTGAAGGCTTCACGTTGGGCGAAGTGTAAGAAAGCTGGGTTGATAGCCAGTGGTTGGAATCTGTAATGGATACCATCTGGAGATTCGGTATACGGCCACGAAAAGGCGACATTAGCGGTTGGAACGTCTCTATAGTAAGCCAACTGAGACACTGGTAAACTGTCGTTGAGACTTTCGGCTAATTCTATCGAGCCTTCTGGTGTTATGGTACTTGTGATTGGCATTGTGGTTGAGTTTGCTGTATAGGTTCCACGGAATCCCCTTTGAGAGTTAACTTGAGTGTAGTCTTAGACTGCGTTGCCTCTTTTTATATTATTTCTGGCCCGGATTTGAAGGTATCCGTGTAAATAATTATATTGGATCAGCTAGCGATTTTGTCGCTAATGTAAGTTGAAAATGGCTCTCGCAAGTCGAGCGTGTCGTGCAAGTCTGGGCATGGATCGTTCACAACGTCTCAGGATTTCCGTCCTGTTAAAGGATGTCTCATCAAGCAATAAAAAGAACTTAGTCCGTCGGATTATTATTAGACCTTCATGTACTTATAGGCTCGATAATTCTATCACTAGATATATAAAGAGTGAGATTTTTACTGAGTGGAATATAAAAAGGGTTTATTTTTTTCATTGCTTCTTTTCATGATCTCATTCCTAAACATCCTTTTTAGCTGATTAACCATTCAGGCTATTGCTTTGGGTAATATAATGAAACATATACAGTGTTTTAGTGAAAGGAAATCGAGTAATATTCGAACAAAGCAAAGAACACGTTTCAACTTGTGGTTTTTGAATTTATGGAAGTCGTTGAAATAATAAAGAGGTTAGATTAAAACGACTGGAGTTGAATTTAACACGAAATACACCAAATCCAGCCTATCCGATGGATTTTACACGCTTTGTTTTTTTTAAAATTAAACCTCATATATTGATCATTAGTCTAATTAAGAATTCAAGGGGCTTGCTCCTGATTTATTTGTTCGTCTCAGCGCTTGGTATATCGTGATCAATAAGATTTTCCATAATAACCGATATTGGACAATTGGGAATCTTAAGCAGAACCGGAGAGAAGCTTTTGTGAATTTTGTCATATGGTTTTGAAACGTTTACCGTTCAGACAATGTTGTACTATATTCATTATGAACTGTTTAGATTGGATGTGTGAACCCTGCTAGATTTTTAATGTTTGGTTAAAGATATATAATGAAAAACGATATTGCAGGGATTTAGCTCGTAGGCTCTTCACATCCTGGCTTAATTGTTTCGCTATTTATCTGTCGTTTTGTATTTCTATACTAAACGAATTTCAAAAGTTTGAAACTATCTGAAATGACACGACAACTATAAAAACCCTTACTCTAAAATAAAAAAACAACCCTCTAAAATAAAATAGTTTATTTGTGAATGTATTTGTACATGGTGGTATAAATCTGTATATATGTATGTATGTTCAGCAAGCATGCACGCATTTGGTGATGTGTTTGACGAGTCAGTATATGTTCCTTAAACAAAGTGAAGATCTGAACCAACATCACATCAAAGCTTTGTAATCTTGAGACAAATATCTATAGTATAATATAAACGCTATTTATTGAACAGAGTGCCACTATATAGTTCTCGAACTCTACTCAAGTATGTAGCATTTATACTTCTGTGATTCCTTTGTGACTGTAAGTTTATAAATTTGTTGTGTTATAAGTATAGTTTTGCTGTGTTGTTCACACGCATGCATGCATGCATGTACAGTATATATGTACTGTTCAGAAAAGAGCTTTCAGTTTTTTTACCCTTGAAGTATTATATTATATTATTAATGTTAGTTCTTGCTTTACAAGCTGTTTAGGGTTATATTAATACCTGGGTGACTCTATAAGCTCTACACACACAAAAACGCACACTCTGTGTCAGACCTGATGCAGAATGATGTCAGATCTGTTCAGAAAAATGTAGCGACCCCTGATACAGCCTGTTGCAGTATCAGCTATGATACACCTATGATATCATATCTGTATCATATACCTGCAGCTACAGCAGACTGTTCAGAACAGATTCTGTCAAACTGTATCAGCCTGACACGGTCAGTGCTGTATATAACAGACTGAACAGGTATATGCATGTTGTCTACGGAGCTGTCGCAGTCTGTTAGAAATTCTAACTAAATGTTTATATATCAGCGCTGGTAAATTCTGTAGCTGTCAGGCTGTATCAAGGGTCGCTACGTACATTTCTCTGAACAGATCTGATATCAGAGCTGGTCAGACTGTGCGTTTTTAGGTGTGTAGACGGGACTCGAACCCACAACCGTCCGAATGCTATCTGAACTGGATGCTTTATAAGGTTGCGGTTTCGGGTCCCGTCTATAAAGCAAATAATTTTCTGAGTATTAACAACTTATAACAGCTAAACTGTAAAAACTAAAAAAAGTTTATAAACTTCAAGCTAAAAGTTCTAAACTATAGTATATTATTATTATCTAAACCTTTTTACGACAGTATATATTCTTCACCTCAAATAGAATAACTTAGAATAAATTAACTTAGAATAAATACAATCTAATCTGCGAAATTAAGTTCAAATGAGGTCGAATTGCCGCTGCATGTGAAGAAAAGTTATCTGACTGATCCAATCGGGGGTAGTATATAGTGTTTGGTTTTTGTAACTTTAACATCGAAAGATTGTATCTTTTGTATCATTTTTGGAATTATTAGATAATTGAAATTATTCTTTCAAATATGAAGGCATCTTGTCTGTCATTGTCATATATACGAACTAACAAAAGCCGCGGTCAGTTCTTCTTTCGTTTACTCAAATTGATGAACGAAAACTTTATTTAAGTCAAGTGCATGTCAAGCTGAAATAGCAGTACAGACTACTAAATGGGGACACCATTAGCCTCAAGAGTTTTCAATTTACCTGTACTTATAACGTAACCAGTCATTCATTTACTGCCAATAAACGTTCTATAAGTTCTCAAAGTTCTTGACGAAGGGCCTTCGCTCGAAACGTTAGACTCCTACGTTCTCTGTTTCGGCAGTGTATCTAACCTTACTATATTTCGATTGTTGTTTCTACACTGCCTACGCAGCACACTACTTTTATTTAAGTAGCTATATATAGTCTCTTCAAAATATATAGTCGGTTAGATTTGTAATGCTTTTATCGTATTTCTTCTTGCATGTACGGCGTATATAATTTATATAAAACGGCATAGAAATCGGTAAAACACGAAAATTGAAAATCGGTCATATCTTCATTGAATTATTCAAAGCACGTACACAAAACAAGCCAAACGTTTTTCTTGAGTTTGTGCATGGTTGTGATTATTAAATATATAAAATAACTTTATTGGATAACTCTATTTTGCAGGCAGTCATATCTAGACTAAACCTTTTTTCTATATAGTATATAGATGTAATGAGTAATGAGTAATGATTTATTTAACGTCGTTAAACACAGGATGTGGTCGCCCAATCATCCGAGCCAGATCGAGGCTCATGATTAAAGTGCACGACATAAGCTAAGACTTAAGTGTTGATTTTACGGAGGGAGGAAAACCGCAGAACCCTGCGAAAAACCCTCGAAGCACAGGAGAGACCAACTAAACTCTACTCACATGAAATTCAAGTTCGAGAATGGGGTTCTTCCCAGACGGTCACCCATCCAAGTACTAACCCCGTTCAGCTGGGCTTAACTACAGCGGTGAGAGGCAGCGCCCTAACAGCACACGCCACCCGTGCTTCCTATAGGGCCAGTAAGGGCCATCGCTCATTGGTCTAGCGTTACCCGGAGGAAATCTGTAGTGTTTGGTAGAGTCAAACTATAGTAGCGCTCTTCTCATATGCGGTCAATGTGAATTTTAACGAACCCGGGTCGCAGAGGTGTAAGGCACACACAGTAACCCCTGTGCTATACCAACACTCTTATTAAAGGAAACATGCAGAACTGGAATTAGCATTAGTCTCTATTTTCATATCTTCCTGGAGTCGGCAGTTCGTCCTTAGACATTCCATGGACTTCGTGAGATAAGTGCAAATACTTGAAAGCATAAGCTTATCAATAAAAATTGATCGACTGCACTTTTCTTTCGTTAAGTGTCTCAATATAGGTCACAGTGTGAGCGGAACTAGTGAGATATTGTTACGGTATGTTCTCTATGGTTATAAACAAGTCAAATATAGCAGCTTTTATCTTACTATAGTCAGTGCACTTGCAACTAAAAAGCCAAATAAACATAAATATCAACAAAGTTTACTTGCATGCATCGATTAACTTAAAATGACAACGGTTTACTTTACTGCAGAGCTACGAGGGAAGGAAATACAACACTCCTTATAGTCATTATATAAAGGGTATTGGCAATAAAAATTAAGTTTGTCTCATTTAAAAGAACTCGTCAAATGGTATAAGAAGACGTTTTGTAATTTTTCTGTATCTTTCTTGTGTTTTGAAATATTTCGACCAAAGACAGCGTGCTGTCCGCCATCTTGTTGTAATACTAAATCTAATTAACTAGGAAATTGGTGACGTCACAAGCAGGGTAAACCTGATGAAACTACTCCGTGGGTGCCCAAATTTCCCCGAAGGCTTTTTAAATGTTGTGGGTCAATTTAAAATGGAAATAGCGCAACAAAAAATCGAGTTTCTGGCTCATAATGTCATAAGGTTGGCAAGATAAAAATTTCACTTGCACATGTCACATGAGTAATTTTGCATATCGAAAATAATTCCAAGATGGCGGACAGCACGCTGAGTTTGGTCGAAATATTTCCAAAACCAAAACAGATACGGAAAAATTGTAAAAGGTATACTTATACCATTTGACGAGTTCTTTGAAATGAGATAAACTTAATTTTTATTGCCAATACCCTTTAAATACTGTTTTTTTAATAAGTACCTTCAAATATCAAACCATGCAAGTTCATGGATAATTCATTACCTTTAAGATTTTCTCTATATACATCGTAACACACTTATATATAATTTCATAGTGGTAAGATTTCATACTGATAAACTCGTCACTTTACGTATATTGTCCATTTACTGATTCACGACAGTACATGCAGGTATTTCGTTTTCTAAAATCGCTATAGTTCGGCAGTCAAATATAGTTTCATTGTAGTAAGATTTCACACATTTACGCATAATGTCTTTTTATGTCAGTATATTTCGTTCTCTAAACTCTCTGCAGTTTTACCGTGACTATTAAGATTTTCTCTACATCGTAACTCGCTGCCTTTTGTTTGTATAGTTTCATATTAGTGAGATCTCATACTGCATGGATAAACTCGTCATTTACACAGACTGTAGTTTTATACCTATATAGTTAGTATTTCTTTCTCTAAAATCCCTGCAGTTTACCACATTTAAGATTTTCTTTACTTCGTAACACACTACCTTATATAATGCGTATATATATATATATATATATAGTTTTATACTGATAAACGTGGACTTTACAGTATGAATACTGTCACTTTTTTGTTTCTGTGAGGATGATTATGTTTAGTGCCGAGAAAATCATAATAATAAAATATATAATATATATATATTTACATATATAAAATCTATTCAGCAAACGCAGGTCTCAATTGGATGAATTATATATGTGCATATTTATATAATATTAAAATAATACACAAATGATAAATGACTGAGTGGCTAATCATCCTTACTTGCAGCCAGCGGCTGAATTGCGAAGGATGCAGATCAACGTGGCCATGTCGAGGCATATCAAAGGCGCTCCAAGCAGCCGCCAACGACACAGTTCAGACCACGGATCACAGCTAAGATGTTAGGTGTTGATTTTATGGAGGGTGGAAAACCGGAGAACCCGGCGAAAAACCCTCGAAGCACAGGAGACTAGATCAACTACAACTCTACTCACATGAGTCCAAGCCCGACAACCGGGTCATTCCCAAGCGGTCACCCATGCATCCAAGTATATTAACCCCGTCTAAAAACTTAACGTTTTGGTGAGAGGCAGCGCGCTACAGCACACGCCACCCGTGCTTCCCTCACAGTGACATCACTACTCTAAAATGGAGTGTCTTTCCTCCTTATAATAGGCGGAAAATAAAAGAACGGTCTGTTTTTTTAAATTCTATATAAATAAAAGCGAATGACAGAGGAAGCTGCTAGAAGAAAGATTCGTATACAGTTGTTCTTGGCTTGTCATGGGAATGACCATGCAGGCTTTCTTTAATTAACTCATTAAGGTTTTACTTGTGTGGAATTTTCTGTTGGATTCGATGAAGGTGTGGAATTTTCTGTTGGATTCGATGAAGGTGTGGAATTTTCTGTTGGATTCGATGAAGGTGTGGAATTTTCTGTTGGATTCGACGAAGGTGTGGAATTTTCTGTTGGATTCGATGAAGGTGTGGAATTTTCTGTTGGATTCGATGAAGGTGTGGAATTTTCTGTTGGATTCGATGAAGGTGTGGAATTTTCTGTTGGATTCGATGAAGGTGTGGAATTTTCTGTTGGATTCGATGAAGGTGTGGAATTTTCTGTTGGATTCGATGAAGGTGTGGAATTTTCTGTTCTATCTAATTGACGTATGCTATTCACAATATCTTTCAATATGAAGATATTGTAAGATATTATTCTCCTCTTTCTTGATTTTTTAATCTTTTTTAAAAACTCTTTTTAAATTCTGAATATCGATAACGAGTTTTTGAACTAATTATTTATAATAATCAATCACCCTTATAGCGATCAAGAAAAAAAAACACATACCCCGTTTAACCTATTCCTGCCTGAAAACAATGCCATCTTGAAAAATCAATGAATGAGTCAATAACATTATATAACAGCGACTATACTATATAGTCAGTAGATATAGGTTTTTGCCAGACTGATTGAGAAACTTAATCACTCTCGACCCATGCATGCAGTGCTTATAAATTACCTGAAAAATCCTCGGTATACTATACCCGAGCTTCAGTGACTCAGTTGTGGGTTCAATTCCCTTCTGGGAACTCAAGATTTTTCCTGCGTGAATACTGACTAGAAAAATAACTGAACTTTACTACTGTATTATGCAGCTTCAAACTAGTTGACTTAAAAACAGAAACTTTTGTGAAATTGTATTAAATGTAATATTTTGACAATTTATTATTACTCGACTTTATCTGAACATAACTTTGTAATTATTATTTAACAATTATTCGCCTCAGGCTCGGTGAATATCGGTGAATAATAACCGAGACGAAGTCGACGAACTCTACGGTAATATACGTAACAAAACTGAGGCAAATAATTGTTTTAGTATAAATACACATTTTCGTACTTTTAGGAACAACATTTTCTTTAAAATTGTTAATTTCCTCGTCTGTCGCATTGCCAAATTCGCTGACGGCCATTTTGAATAAATACTTATCGTAATTATTCTTATTCATAATTGTATAGAGAATAATGTCCGTGAATGTGCGGAAATATATGACAGTTATTTTGTGTCTTGACCAGACATCTCACGTGTATTACTCGTGAGATATACTGCATTGTCCTGTGTAAGGAAAGGAAATGAGTAAAATGTCCTGTTCAACACGCCCAGAAATGAATTGCATATTTCCAAGCATCCACCATGTTTAGTATATAAAAATAGTCATATTTCCCCACAAAAATATGGAGAAGTAAACTCTATTGCATTTTATGATTATCGACACATGTACAAGGCCTGAGTCAACAGGTCGAAAGCTCGGCAATAAATAGTAATATACGTGCATGGTGTTACTTACTACAAATTCTCGCTTCTTCTACAATTTGTCACCATGCAAATTAAAGAATTAACATGCATGTGAGATTATTATAAATAATCCATCGCACATATCTATATTTTATTAGTGGCGGAAGCATCAATAAAACACTTTGTTTTATGTCAAAATATGCTATTCCGGTCCTATATACCACACATATGATAATTAAAGTATACTGAGAAAAAGCCACCTATAGGTTCAAGACCATCTCTTCAGAGCGAAGTGGTTTTATAAATACGACTCACTCTCTTTCATGACCCTCGCCAAGCCGCAGGGATTTCTTAAAACAAAGATGAACGGTGCATGTAAATAGGTCTTTGATTCGTCTACAATCTACACGAACACGAAGCTGATGCAAAATTAAAGGTTACTTATGACCTGTAGAATTAATTGTAAACATAAGCTGTTTTTAGTACACTAGTAAATCTAACACTACCCATGTTTCGGTTGTTTGGACAAAAAATTAGTTTAATTTTTAAACAGAATTACATGGATACTATCAAAGAACGTTGAACTTCTTTTTGACAGACTTTTTTTTTACATGTTATTTCAAATCATCGTAGGGCTGGAGGCCTACTAGAAACCTAAAGTGGCTTTTTATCAAGGCCCCCAGTTAAGATTGTAGTCTATATTCTATTTACATAAGTATATATAAATACGTTTTGTGGAAACACCACGTAGAATATTTCTTTGCTAAGCTTTCGGCCTGTTGACTCAGGCCTTCAACAGAGCAATGACAACATGAAGGCCTGAGTCAACAGGCCGAAAGCTTAGCAAAGAAATATTTTACATGGTGTTTCCACAAAACTTATTGATATATTACATTATCGCCATGAAAACTTTCAAAGAATTAATTACATAAGTATAATCAGTCAAGTTTTTTTCTATTTTGTAAATTAAGGAAATGATAAAAATAATGAAAAGAAGAAAATTATCTTTATCAAAATTAATATGTAGTACATTGGTTTAACTAAAATTTGGTAATGCAAATGAATTGCCTTGCCAGATTCTGTTCAAACCACAGCATGCAAGCTGGCAGTAACCGTACGTTTTATTTACATGCATGGTATTAAATGTTGATTAATTAGATTTGTATAAGATGTGGTTGTTTCGTTTTTTTAAACATGTTATAGAATATACTTTTTTGTATGTACACATTGGTTTAATTAAAATTTGGCAAAGCAAATGAAATTCAGTGTCTTGCCAGATTCTGAGTGACCAAACCACAGCAAACTATTCTTATTACATGCATGTATGGTAATATAATTGCATGGTAATGCTAATTAATCTGATTTGTAAAAAGTGTCTCTTAGTTTCGTTATTAAAGATGTTATAGGATTTAATATCTTTTAATTTAGATTAATTGATATAGATATTTGTAAACAAAAGAAGCTTTTTAATATTTCATACATTTTGTGTGTAAACGAGAATCAATAAAAATGATAAAGAAACAGTCGGAAGTCAACATTACTCGTGACATTTCCCAAGCTTTAATATTTTCTGATTCAATCAAGAGGAAGTGATCAATCTATAACAGCTTCAATCTTTTAGCTCTTTCGAATGCTTGATGTATATAGTTGTTTATACTGGTCCAATTAACCTCACGTTTTCAGTTAGTTTTCTAAATTAATTAATAGTATAAACCAACTAGTAGACTATTACAAATTCTGCATTCTGCATGATTAGCTGAGCTACTGTCTATCGGTGATAGACCACTAGTAGCAAAAGCGTCCAGTTTTAAATGCAAAACAATGATAGAAAAGTCGCATTTTGCCAGAGGTTTCAGGTTGTTTCTTTAAAATAAGAAACATTGACTAAGAAACTGACTAGTTGGTTTATACTAAAACAATTAGACAACTCGTCTTCGTTGTCTTACGTGTTAAATGTATGCATGTAGAACGTTCTGCTCACTAATATACAGGACATTAATATAAAACAGATACTTTATTATTACAATATATATTTATCAAAAACATCCCTGTGCCTTTATCGAGTTAGAGGCAGGCGGGAACTGATTAGTTGCAACAAGATTTGTTAGCGTCACTTAAAAGTGCATTACTGTAAGTTCAGTTTTAGTTTGACGGCGATTCAGATTGAATAAAAAATTAACAATCAAAATAGATTGAAACACACTGTAAATGTAACATTTTTAATTCTGTTTAGCCAGCAGATATCAAGTTTAAGTCAATTTGGGGGAAAACTAGGCCTTGAATGTTTAGAAATCCTTCATAATTATTAGAAAACCTTTTTTAATATTTTGTATATTTTTATATTATCTTTGCATTTCAACTGTGGTTGAATCAGTGCACAGCTTTAATTTTAAAGTTTGCAACTCGGAATATAAATACAAGGCAGTTTTAGTTAAAAAAAATAGCGTGGCGTAACACCATTAAGCTGAAACTATTATAAATAGATTTTATAATATTTTATACCACAAAATAATTAGTTATTAATAGTTTGTTATTGATCTATTTCATATTAATAATTTTAATTCATGTAATATTGCACGCTAATATTATATTCTAGAAACTAAAATTTGGATTGAATTTAATAAACATCCCTAAGGAACAAAATGCCACTCTTTGTCTTAACGATATAAATAGCTCCAAAAACTTATGTATTTTTACAATTTATATATAAGTCTGTCAGGAAAACACAAAGAAAATCCATTATATAGAGTGTCTTTATATGCATGTAATAAATAATCCTCTTAATTTACATAAACTTTAGCTTTAATTTTCTCGGCTTAGACAACGTTGTTTTTCAAAATTACTATTTTTTGAAGCTATTCAAACTTTTGCTGATGTTTTAAATATTGCTAAAAAAATCATCACTTAAAAAATAACAAACCAAATAGCACTTTTGATAACATAACTCTAAAAGAACAACAATGTTATTAGTTGCACGTAAATTTTTGTTGACGTTTTCGTCACTTCAAATCTCATCATCTTTGAAAAACATATACACTTGATCTTTGATCTTACAAAGAGTCTGCAGAAGGACGAATTAAACATGTTTCAAAGTTTCTTTTATTGTCGATTTCAGCTCACTTTTCAACGTGCGGTTTCGCAGTTCGTTGCCAAGTTTTAAATTACGTTTCCAAATTTAGAAGTTCATTACGAAGTTCGATTTGAAGTTCGAATGTTCGATTCAAAGTTCAGGCTTTGCGTTCAACCGAAGGTTTTCCGTAAAGGTCATGAACTTCGAATCGGACATTCGAACATCAAATCGAACTTCGTAATGAACTTCTGAATTTAGAAACGTAATTGTAAACTTGGCAACGAACTTCCAAACCGCGCGTTTAAAGGGAGCTGAAACCGACAATAATTGCATGGTATATAGTCTTCGAAACCGCTAAAAAAATGACACATGCATGTAGGCACATGTTATAATGGCAAACGTTATAATTTTGGAAAGCAGGGTGCATATATAATCATGCATAGAAGTAAGAAAATGTTATAACTGTAATCGGGCATAATATAAAAATTTCAAAAAGAATGTTGACATGTCGACACTGCATGATTAAAACTTTATTTTCAATTTCTTTAGCAACCTTGATCAGTTTGAGTGTTCAACGAGTTTGGCAAGCATAACATTTAAATAACGTCAATAATTACTTATTAATAAGAATAAAGAGAATGGATAAACCATTATAAAAGATCTTTTAAGTTTTGAAACCGAAACGTGTTTTTATTGTAGAAAAGTTTTAATCAGTGTCAATTCTGCTTTTGAACAAGTATAATATTGTTTTAGAAAATAGATATGTGTAGAAAGTATATTATAAATAGAACTGTATTTAAAGCATAATTGTGCATGTAAAGCATACGCTCTCAAACAATGGAGTTGATGTTTGGAATGGTTTAGAATCAATTACAATCCCTATACTCAGGCTATCTGCAGTAACGTTTAAATATTATTTTATATTAGAATAAGGTGTGCACCATTATAACGCTACAGTGTGTATAGTAACACTACAGACTGTAGTATAAATGTAAAATCTATGTCACTGAAGCAAAAAAAACATTACTACACACGTTTAGTTCTCTTCTGTATCTCAAAGGTTCTTCTTTAGCCTAAGGTTCTCCGGTTTTCATCTGTCCACAAAATCAACACTCTAATTTCTCAAATTAGTTTTACGATGTATATAGTAGACATACTTTTGACACTTAAAGTTTACGATACGAATAATTATTGTGCGTTAAATAATGTAAGGTTACCATGCATAATTTGTGACTGTTCCTGAGACCTTTTGAACTTGAAACATATTATATTTCATGTAAAATGCCGAAGTCAAGCCTGGTTTTCTCAACTGAATTTACGTCCTCTAACTTGCTTACAAATTCTGTAGTAAAAATCTGTTCATTGTTCCTTGGTTACGGTTATATGCGAAAGAAAATATTTCCGCATTCCCGATACGTCGTCCGATTGCTTTTAGTAATTCAATTTTGATTTATCCGGTGCACTTGAAACAAAAAAATAATTCGAGGCAAGTACTGTCCTGAGTTTTAATACAATCCTTCAGTAATAGAAGCGCGAATTTGTGATAACACTGCACGTTTTTTATTTCTCACTGCGCTTTCGATGTATTGACTGCAGGCCTTGATCAGAGTAAAAATTAACAACCAAGAATCAACTGCACGTCGAAAGCTGAACAATAAATAACAAACGTAGTGTTTTCTCAAATTCTCGCTTCTTTTACAATTTGTTACCATGCTAATATTCAAGGAATTAAACATTTCTTCAGAGATTGTCTTTTTTGGCGAGTAATATAGTCCAGCATTGGTCAGATTGGTCATTGATTAGAAAAAGGCCAATCCTAGACAGAAAGATGTTATAAACATAGAGCATATTCTATTGCATGTATTTTAGAGAAACTGAAGAGAAACTGAGTAGAGTAGAGTATACAGTAGAGTATACAGTAGAGTAGAGTAGAGTAGAGTAGAGTAGAGTAGAGTAGAGTAGAGTAGAGTAGAGTAGAGTAGAGTAGAGTAGAGTAGAGTAGAGTAGAGTAGAGTAGAGTAGAGTAGAGTAGAGTAGAGTAGAGTAGAGTAGAGTAGAGTAGAGTACAGTATAGTAGAGTAGAGTAGAGTAGAGTAGAGTAGAGTAGAGTAGAATAGAATAGAGTAGAGTATACGTAGAGTAGAGTATACGTAGAGTATAGAGTAGAAGGGATGAAACATTAGACCTATAGACCTTCAGTTGTTTGTCGTCATTGTAATTTATTATTTAAAATGACTAGAAAACTTTTATAGAGTATAGTAGACCTTTTACTCTGATATTTACCACCTTTTTACTTTGCTCTAGTCAAAACACTGCCTAATACTCATCACTCAATACATTTTATACTCAATACATTCCTCTACTGTATTTGTTGGTACAACAGGTTTCTAAACCTGATTTCTTTTTTATAGATTTACTTCGTTGAAACGTTCGCTCTTGTGCGGAAGAGAACTAAAGTGGATAAAGGACCCAGTTCCTAATCAAACAGAGGATTGAATTGATTAAGATGAGTGAATCCGACATAGAACACTCAACGATATATCGATTCATGCGAGTTTTTGACTGGATAACGGAAATTGTGGCTTTCGGAAGGTCAGTGATGTAGCTCCAAATAGTGACCTTAAGTGCAGTAGCTCGAAATTGTCATACTAGTAGAATATTTGCCAATATCCAACTCAAAAGAGCGTCAAAGTACACCATTTGGAATTATTATGACAAAACCCAAACTTATTGTAATTACTCCTTAATTGCTGTTTGTATAGATTTTTCTGAATTTAAAGCCTATATATCTACGCGATATAAGATTCATTTTGAGCATAGAGGATTTTGAACCATAACTATGAGAATGTAACTTACATTTAGTACCCTGTAAGCAGAGCCTTCTTCTCCTTATTTCTTCGCTGAGAGAGAGGAAGAAAAGTAGGCTCTGCTGTATTCGTGTTTGGCTTCGTCCAAGATTTAGGACGAAGTAACCCGTTTAAAACCCGTTTAACCGGTTCTCGTAAAATCCTATCTCACAAACCGCAGCCAGAAATGTCAAGTGAATGGATTTATTTCATCAGAGAGATTGATAAAGTGTGGTGTACCCCAAGGCTCTATATTGGGGCCATTATTCTTTTTACTATATATTAATGATTTACCCCAGTGTTTAAAACGCACAAAACCTCGACTATATACAATATAGTATATATATGAATTTATGGTAATTGGATCAAAACCAATGATAAAAGGTATTTCAAATACACATCCTAATATAAAAATATTGAAAATATATACAAGTTAAGCAAGTATACGAATGCAAAACTCTTGGAGTGATAGTTGACCAACACTTGTCTTGGAAAAGTAACACTGATAATAGTTGTAAGAAAATAACATCAGGAATATCAGCTCTCCGACGTTTAAAAGAATTTGTTGATGAGGATACACTTCTTTCTGTATATAATTCTATTGTTCGCCCATATTTTAACTACTGTTGTGAAGTATGGGATGTGTTTGGTGAAACAAAAATTACAAAATAGATCTGCCAGAATTATAATGAATATGAGTAACGAAGTGGATCACTTGGTTGCTCTGGGTGCATTGGGTTGGGAGCCGCTCAAAGCTGGAAGAAAAAAAAAACAAAGCAAAAATGATGTTTAAATTATTAAACGAAGTGGGTCCTAAGTCTTATGGAATTCTTTACCAAAAGAAATTAGGGAGAGTAATTCCCTTTCATGTTTTGAAAATAAAATCTCTACTCACATTATTGACTAACGTACGAAATCTATATCATTTTTGTAAATAGCTTTCTTCTACAATCAACTACATGTAACTAGCTTTCGTTCTACTATAACCCTATCTAATACTCTGTAAATAGTTTTCTACTACTTTTTTTACTATATCTTGTATATTTCTATTTAATGTTTTACACGCCCCTCGTGGAAATCAGCTCGTGTTGACGGGGTTAGCGTGTATAAATAAAGTCATCATCATCATCATCATTTTCTGCTCTGATTGAGACTGGGTTCGAGATTGTAACCAAGTAACTGACATGCATGCGCAATGGAAACCAGTCACGAATACAATACAGCAGAGCCTACTTCTTCGCTGAGAGAGAGGAAGAAAAGTAAGGAAAAGAAGGATCTGCTCGCAGGGTAACATTTAGTTGCCAAGTTATCAATTTACCAGACTGCCATTTGTTTTACGATTTTGATAAATACGGTTCGACATTTAGCGCTTCAAACGTTTTAGCGAGAAAACCGCGATTTAAAACTTAAAATTCAATGCTTGAATCATTAAAATTCTACAGAAATTATTATAATTTTTCAGAAATAACTGTAATTTTGCGGAATTACTGAAATACTGAATCGAAATTCTACAAAATGTACTAAAGCTTAACAGATTATATTCTAAAATGCTACACATTTATTTAAATTGTGGAGAATTTACTAGAATTGTATAGAATTTATTAAAATTCTACACAATTGATCAAAATTCTACATAATTTATTAAAATTTTACAGAATTTATTAAAATCTAAAAGAATACCGAATTTTAATAAATTCTGTCGAATTTTAGTAAATTCTGTAAAATTCCAGTAGATTCTGTAAAATTTTACAAAAATCTGTAAAATTACAGTAAATTCTGTAAAATTTTACAGAATTTACTGAAATTGTACAGAATTTACTAAAATTCGACAGAATTTATTAAAATTCTACAAAAGTTAACTAAAACTCAACAGAATTTATTAAAATTATATAGAATTCATTAAAATGCTACACAATTTGCTTAAATTGTGCAGAATTTACTAGAATTGTACAGAATTAATAAACATTCTACACAATTTACCAAAATTGTACAGAATTTATTAAAATTTAAAAAGAATACCGAATTTTAATAAATTCTGTCGAATTTTAGTGAATTCTGTAAAATTCCAGTAAATTCTGTAAAATTGTACAAAAAATCTGTAAAATTACAGTAAATTCTGTAAAATTTTACAGAATTTACTGAAATTTTACAGAATTTACTAAAATTCGACAGAATTTAGTAAGATTCGACAGAATTTATTAAAATTCGACAGAATTTATTAAAATTCGACAGAATTTATTAAAATTATACAGAATTCATTAAAATGCTACACAATTTGCTTAAATTGTGCAGAATTTGCTTAAATTGTGCAGAATTTGCTAGAATTGTACAGAACTTATTAAAATTCCACATAATTTACCAAAATTGTACTGAATTTATTAACATTTTACAAAATTAATTTAAATTTAAAAGAATTTATAAAAATTCTGCACAATGTGAAAATGTACAGAATTTACTGAAATTCCGCCGAATTTACTCAAATTCTACAAAATCTGTTAAAATCCTTCAAAATTTACTAAAATTCTACAGAATTGTAACAAGTTGATTAGAATTAAACGAAAACGTTTACTTCTTTAAAAATTAAACTTAATATATATTTGACGTCGATAGCTATATGACTGTGACATTGCAAGCCTCGATAGCTGAATGGTTAGAGCGTCTAAAGGCCTGGCTAAACGCTTTCAACATTTCATTCAACATCGCTCAACATTGTTGAATTCAACCGTGATTCAACATGTTGAAAGCGTTTGGCCACCCTATTGAATGATGTTGAACGTTGTTGAATGGTGTTGAATGATGTTGAACGAAATTTGAACATGTTCAAAATTTCGTTCAACATGCGTTCAACAATGTTGAACGATGTTGCATGAAATGTTGAAAGCGTTTGGCCAGGCCTTTACACTAACCGGTTATCATGCAGAACGTTGCACCCAGGTGTGATCCTTACATGTCTGGACCTAGCCTGCTTGCAGCCAGAATTAGAAATTTCGGGCAGCAAGCAGGCTAGTCTGAAGGTTAGAAGCAAACTTTCCGAGTATTTGAGCTTGGCGAACGTCTATACCAAACGTCAGTAAACCTTTTTTAAGACTTGATAATAATAGTAGACGGTATTATAAGTTGTACGTATACATGTAGTGGATGTTGTACGTTTGCGAGCTTGGTGTAATGTAACAGACGTTTGGTGGACGTTCGTCAAGCTCAATTACTCAGAAACGATTTCTGATCCCCAGACAGGATTCGAACCTGCAACCTTCTAATGACCGGTTAGACGCTCTAACCATTGAGCCACTGAGATTCGGCTGGAGAGCTAAGCTTGCATGCAGCCCTTTCTGGCACTCAGAAATCTTTGCTGAGTAATTGAGTTTGACCATAGTCAATCGAGATATGGTCTGGAAACTCGGCAAACTGCAAAGCGCCTATAATGAGCTGGGATTTTATGTTGAACCGTACCTTACACCGTGCACATCCTTTGTTTTAGGTTTATTAATATTTAAATAGCACGGTTGAGTGATTGAACTGAAACGTTGCTATTGGACAATTCGTTCATTATACTAAAATACAATGTGTTCAGTGACCGTGTACCGTGCACAAAAATGCATAAAGGCGAACAAAAAGATAGACCAAAGACTTTAGCTGAGTTTCCAGACCATATCTCGATTGACTATGGTTTGACGAAGGTCCAACAAAGTGAACAAACGTCGACAGTAGACGGTATTGTCAGTTAATTTTTTTGGTCACATTGGACACTACTTTCAATTCTGTTTGTGTATTACCTTTTACGTCATTACTCCATGCCCGCGCATGACCAGCAGGGGTAAAATAATGCGTGAGGAAATCTGGGTTCGAGATGGTTTCACCGTTATTACTCACCGAGTCCAGGATTCAGCTCGGTTTTTTTTCCTTTTTGGGTGTCACGATCTTGCATTTTCGCACTTTTTACTTCCACTAATATTCATACTTCCGGTGAGTTGTTCGCGGTGTAACTGGTGGACTGAGTGAGGCCGTGAGGCATGTTGTAAGTTCTTTGCTCCTTTCGCTTTTGGAGTTGGACATAAAGTTGAACAGCTTTGCCTTTTGATCAAGGTGTTCTTGCACGTTGTTTGTAGATTTTGAAAGAGACCGACTGACTTTGTAGTTTAATAGTGATCAGATGTGGCTGACAACTGTCGTGATTCAGGCTCCGCGTACTTGCCAGTCGCCCGAGTGAACACCTGACCCAGGCGTCTCGTTGAAACTTGAATCCAGACTTCCTGGCGCAAAAAATACCCGGCCGAATTTATTAGTCGGAAGACTATTGTGGAGAACAGCAGAGATGAAAGGAATGAAGAATTAATGTTTGTAGATTATGGATAGTAAAGTCATGATTTCGTTATCTAAAATCTCGGCAGTTCACCACCATTAAAATTTCCCTTATATGTTGTAACACACTCATGCCTATAACTAGCCTGGAACCCTGACCCAATTTCAAAAGAAATAAGAGCCAGGTAACCACTAATCTCATTCTCGCGTCATCAGGGCAAAATCCACTTATGACGATTGCAGTTTTACTCATAGCCACTAAAAACGTGCGAAATTTCAACCAATAGGAAAGCAGAAGTCTTTAGTGGTTACCTGGCCCATATTCTTTGATTGGGCCAGGGTACCAGGCTAGCCTATAACCAGCAATCTACTTTTACATTGCTATGGATTTTTGGTTAAGCGAGATTTCGAGTACAGGAGTATGTACATTTTAAACCAAAACAGACCAGTTGCGAAAATGCAACATACGCCTTTCAGTTGGAATCGGAACCTGCTATACCCTGCGATACTATTGCAGTGCTCTGACGACGCAGTTGCTGAGAGCTTATAGTGAACGAGTTCTGTATGATGTGAAGCGGCTATTTCAGATGCATGTGCATGACATAAGTCAGGTATACCTACTGTAGGCCTGACCCCAACATAAACCCTAACATACACTTGTGCATGGTCAGGCTTACACATACCTATAGGTTATGTTGAACATCAGCTTCACTGGATCTATCATTAGCCTATGTATACTAAACTAAACTAAAAAATGAAGTCGAATCACTGCTGTAGAGAAAAGTTTTCTGACTGCCCCAAACGGGAATCGAACCCAACGTCTCTGGTTTAACGTATACCAGCGCTCTTATTTACCACTGAGCTATTGGGACTCCCGGCTGAGGCAGTCAGAAATATCCATATATCAAATATCGCACACATTACATAGTTCATCGGGGGATATCTAATCCACCTAAACGAAGAGTTATGTATCTTTCACCGGGACTAAGTCGGCTTGAATCGTAAGTTATAAACATTCAGTTGTCCTTCAGCAGCGTATATATATGTGAAGAAGAAGAATTGAAATGAATCTCTTCGTTTAGGTGGATTAGATATCCCCCGATGAGCTACGGTAATGTGTGCGATATTTAATATATGGATATTTCTGACTGCCTCAGCCGGGAGTCCCAATAGCTCAGTGGTAAGAGCGCTGGTACCAATCTCGTACCCAGAGCCTGCGATCCTTTTGGTCATTACCAAGGAACGGAGGCTCTGGGAAACTCCGATGAAAAAGACCCCAAAATTGGGTTTTTGTTCCCAGTCCTCTGGTTCCCAGTTCCCTATAATTTGTAACAATCATCGACGATCGTTCGCTTGTTCGAAGACCAGGAAAAATATTTGTTTACCGATAAAAAAGGCCCAACATGTTTTACAAAGCTCTCGACAATACAATCGATACAAATGGCCTTTCTTCGCTTTTCTCAAAATCGTCAACCAGACGATTTGACGAGTGTGTTTTAAATGTCCGCGTCGCCGTCAGCACTCGGCAGTAATCGGCTCAGCCGCTCAGGTAAGAAATTGTACTTTTTGCCAGGAATTTTAGCTAAACTACATCGACCTTGTATTCTCTAATATAATTTTAAAGTTCTGAGACGAAACTGCGAAGAATTACGAGACGAGTCAGACGATGGATGTTTGTTTGGCGACGAAGCGACAATAATAATAGTTTTAACTTGTAAATTGTCGGTATTGTTGCTGTTTTGAATTATTTCATGTGTTCAATTATATTTTGGGTCTGTCGTGTATAATTATGTGTTACAGAACGTCGAGAAATCGATTAAACAAGTTAGCAACGTACACACTATTTGAAATTTTACTGTTTTTAAACTAACCAATCAGATGACGAGTTTCATCGGAGTTTCCCAGAGCCTCTGATTCTTGGTAGTAGCCAAAAGGATCGCAGGCGCTGGGTACGAGATTGCGCTGGTACATTAAACCAGAGACGTTGGGTTCGATTCCCGTTTGGGACAGTCAGAAAACTTTTCTCTACAGCAGTGATTCGACTTCATTTGAAATTCTTCTTCTTCACATATATACGCTGCCGAAGGACAACTGAATGTTTAACTAACTTATATTTATACTGGATAACTCTATCAGTCATATCTAAACTGTTATCCCTAGAGGTTCAGTAAGGGCCATCCCTCATTGGTCCAGTGTTACTACAGGAGGAAACCGGAGTACCCGGAGGAAACCTGTGGTGTTTGGTGAAATTTTCATTATGAAATTTTCGATAAGATAACAGCTGAGAGCAGGAATCGAACGCGGGTCGCAGAGGTGAAAGGCACGTGCGCTAACGACTGTGCCACCACGGTCGAGAATCGCATAGAAAATCGGCCATTTTCATGGGGCAGTTCGCAGGCCACGTGCGTGCTGGCTCACGTGAGTTGTCGGCCGAGCTTGATGAAATTTACTAAATTCTAAACACACACACACGCAAAACAATAACAAGTGAACTGTCCATATATAGCCAAAAACAAAATCAAGACAAAGAAAAAATCAGTCAAAGTTATCTGATAGTTGAGATCTTTATTCACCTTCCATGATTAATTGGGTTTGTTTAATGTTTTATGTCAACTCGTCACTTCGTCAGTCGTCAAGTATACTTTCCACGACTGATTCGAACTTTAAAATCCGTTTTAAAAGTCAATTGGGTACACACATCTGCCAAAAAAATCGCACCTTGTTCTTCGTCTAATTTCCCCATCATATTTGATTTCAAGTCAGCAAATGCTTGATATCCTACAATATCCCTAGTATCCTCTTCAACGGATCCATTATTTTCCTTTATCTTCCTAATTTTATCGTATGAACCCACATGTACCACAACGCTCCTTCGCTCCTTATTCATCTCGCGCCAGCCTCGCTTGGTCTCGCGTGTATTGATGACGTTTACACGCAAGATATACGTTCTACGCATGCGTAGCTAATCCAGGTCAGCCTGGATTAGGTCCCAGTCGACAGCCGCAATTTCCGATCGTGCACCACGCATCAGCTATGTATATGATGGTGGTATAGTCCATACTGAATTGCTGATGAATTGGGTATATTATTACATTGGCATTTCACCCAATTAAAATAAATAATAATGATAAATCTTTATTTATATTGCGCAGGTTCCATTCAAATGACAATAATGTATAAAATATATCTAAGACTAATTTCGCAATAAAAATCAGAGCTAATCTAAAATATTTACAGAGAGATATTATTTTACAAATTAGGGTAAGATTTCAGAAATAGATGAGTCTTTAAAAATATTTTAAAACTAGAGAGAGAATCAGCTAAACGGATCTCTGATGGTAGATCATTCCATAAAGCAGGTGCTGCAAGTGCAAACGAACGATCGGTCGTAAGATTTCGCCGTTGGAGCAATAATTCTGAATTGTTTCATAAATCGTTTTTTTATGAAAGTGGTCTATGGACTATATTACTCAGCAGCTCAGCTATATTATCCATCATGCTATAGCATTAGTGCTATAGCATGATGGATAATATAGCTGAGCTGCTGAGTAATATAGTCCATAGACCACTTTCATAAAAAAACGAGCTTCTAAAACGAGCAAAGGATTATTTAACAATTAATTGTAGGAAACTATTATACAATGCTATTCTCAAACCAATCTTAGAATACTGTTGCACCGTATGGGGCAATTGCTCCAAAGAACAATTGCTTAGTTTGTTAAAGATCCAGAAAAGATGTGCCAGATTAATACTTAATGCTAAGTTTTCTGATAGTTCTGTCAAGCTGTTCACTGAACTAGGATGGCTTCCCTTTTATGATGTCATAAATAGTAGAAAGCTGTACATGCTACATAAAATTAGTTTAGGGCATTGCCCTGATTACTTTATTCCATACATACGTTATCTTAAAGATTCTCATAGTCATAGAACAAGAGCTTCAACTAAGAAGAACATTGTAATGCCTACTTATAAGAAAGTATCAGGTTCCAGGATGTTTCGCGTCAGTGCTGTTCGCCTCTGGAACAACATTGAGGCCTCAACCCGCAACATTGTGTCGCACAAACAGTTCATGAATAAAGTAGAGCAGAAGTTTTTACAGTAGAATGCTAATTTAGAACATTTTGACATCAAGAAAACATATTAGTTTACATGTTACTAGTATGTACTTTGTTAGTTATACTGTATATAGATTAAGTCATTAATTCATTGACTGTAGTAGGTAGGAGGCCCATAATGAAAACTACTGGGCTACCAGTAATGTATGTTAGCCTCGTTAAATAAAGCCTTATTATTATTATTATTATTATTATTATTATTATTATTATTATTATTATTATTATTATTATTATTATTATTATTATTATTATTATTATTATTATTATTATGCAAGAAAAATTGTATATATCTAAGAAAAACTTATATTAATAAAGTTTCCATTATTATTATTATTATTATTAGTGAACATTTTAATGATGTAAAATTTATAAATCTCTCCATGAGCTGCCTAGGTGTTTTTGCGAATGAGTGTTCTACTTTTTTAGATATGCTAGATAAGGTTGGTCTTGATAACAAGCACCAAATGTACTGCGTAAGGAAAATGATGACTATAGCTATCAGAACTACGTATTACATTTTCTGCTGCCGAAATAAGGAATGGGGAAATCCCGAATTACTAGCTTTTTGAAATATTTGTATATAAATTTGCATGTTTTATTATATAGTCATTAGTTGTTATTATATATTATTAGTTGTGATTCAAGTAGCCAATTGTAAATTACCTTAATTAGCGAGATTTATAATTGTATATGTAGAAAAGAAAAAACATTTAATAAAGTTTCCATTATTATTATTATTATTGTTATTATAATGGCCGCCGCTTTAAATATTCTTTTATGTGCATCTAAATTAGCCTTTCTAGCCTCGTTAGGGAGCAAAGATTCAAAAGTTTTGAATTGCAGACACGCAAACGAGGCCAGAAAGGCTTATTGAGATGCACACAAAAGAATATTTAAATTGGTCGTCATTATGAAAGAGGTCTATGTAATGCCTTATAAACTATTAACAAGATTTTAAAATCTATCCTATTTATTTATTTAACGTATTAAAAGCATTATTGGTGAAGGAAAATTTTGAGAGTGGGAATAAATACACTTTCAAATTAAGACCAAACCGGATCAGTTGCGAAAATACAACATGCCAAATATTATATACCAATTCTATTCAGGCGTTACCATGCCTCCATTATATATACAGAACCCGTTGACTAATCTATTGATCTCTACTTTTATTGTCTAATTAATATTTTTGCCTATATAGTTTGGCTGTACGCAGAAAATGTTAACTTATAAAAACCGACACAAACACGTTTGTAAATTGCTTGTTTATTTGTACAAAAATTAGCTAAGTGCAAACCATCTTGAAAATGAAGCTCTTGTATATAAATATTCTAATTAGTGGCATATTTACGATGGTTGAAATGACTAAGATGTCGAAATATTGCATGCATAAGCAAAGTGTCCTACATTCCTTCTTATTTCTACTTGATAAACCTACTTCAGGGTCTTATATTAGCCGAGATACACAAGTACGAGACTCGGACGTTTTTGCCATCGGACTTGTACTAAGTCTGCATGTGAACAAGTTGTATAGCAACAACTCGTTACAAATGTCAAAGCCGCAGCAGGCATGAACCTAACCTTGACACGAGGCCGGCCCGAACTCAGGCCGGACTGATTTCGGATCGGTTGTAGTGTTTTTACTATAGATCGTTTTTATGAGTCCAGCCTGAGATTTCAGTTGACGCCGGCTAATATCAGGTCGCCTGCTAGACCGAACTGAAGCACTTTTTTTTTTTAAGCACTTTTGAACCTCTCAAACCATAGTCAATCGAGATATAGTCTGGAAACTCGGCAAACTTCAAAGCGCCTATAATGAGCTGGGATTTTATGTTGAACCGTACCTTACACCGTGCACATCCTTTGTATTAGGTTTATTAATATTTAAATAGCACGGTTGGAGTGATTGAACTGAAACCTTGCTATTGGACAATTCGTTCGTTCATACTAAAATGCAATGTGTTCAGTGACCGTGTACCGTGCAAAAAAATGCATAAAGGCGAACAAAAAGATAGACCAAAGACTTTAGCTGAGTTTCCAGACCATATCTCGATCAGTGCTGTGAGTAACTTCGTTACAAGTAACTAGTTACAGTAACTAGTTTCATTTTTAAGTAACTGTAACTGAAACTAGTTACTTTTTCTGAAGAAGTAACTGTAATTGTAACTAGTTACTTTTTGAAGAAGTAACTATAACTAGTTACTTTTTTAAAGGACTGTAACTAGTTACAGTATTTGGTTAAAAAATGTGACTATAGTTACTGATTTTCAGTTGAGGATGTCATTCTTTCTGGATAAAAAATGGTTTTGATATAATAATAAAGATAAATTATCTACAATTTGACTATTTCTGCTTAGTGACAACTATATTTAGCTGTAAAAACATAATTATGGTATTGGCATCTAAAAACCAGTAATTTCTTTGTTGATTCTAGTAACATGGACAAAGGAATGTAACTTTGTAACTAGTTACAAAATATTTGCAGTTACTTTGTAACTGTAACTAGTTACTTTCTGTTCATTGTAACTTTTATCGGTGACTAGTTACTTTTCTAATGATGTAACTGTAACTGAAACTAGTTACAAACATTAAGTAACTTTTACAGCACTGATCTCGATTGACTATGCTCAAACTCAAGACGTTGTTTTAAGGTGGCTCCCTACAGTTTCAATAAATACGTGCTATTTCATACGCTCATTATCTAATGTTATTCACAAGTTTAAAAATTTATTAGATAAATATCAAGTAGACCCTACCATGGCAGAACTACTGCAGATACAAATAACTAACCAAAAAGTTCAATTATTTGCTGTTACCATGTTAATAATGACGTTGGAACTTTGGTATATTTTCAAATATTGCATAATTGAAGCGGCATGTCTTCAGTTTGCTTCGGTGAAATTTTTTAAAAATTACTGAGATGATAGGTACTGTTGTGGAGAATATCCATGCACAAAATCAGAGAGGGTTGTATGGACAGATTTTTCGCTATAAAAATTATCGATTTAAAAAAGTTCTGTCTTATGAAAATTTTTTAAAATTATATATACTTTAGAAGTTTTTATAAGCTACTTATTTACAAAATTTTAGCAAAATTCCCCGAAGAAAACGTCTACAATCTAACGTCGATGTCGACGCGGTCATAGAATTTCGAATCGACAAGATCGCTATTTACGCATGCGTAGCGATACTATTTCTAGTCACCAGTCTCCTATTGAAATTACCGTAGGGAGCCACCTTAAATGAGATTGGTGTCAAAATGATTCTCCGGCGGTCACGAGCTGTAACCCTGTAAGACAATTGACACAAATCTTGGAGCAACAGCAAAACCAAGCCTATATATAGTTTCAAGGCCGGCCTCATGTAAACAAAAACCAAAATGCAAGATTTACGCCAGTCTGAATTCAGGCCAGTCTCATGTAAAATGCACCCCCTTACTAGTGAGTCGAGTTTGTTAACATAGGAGGTAAACGCGTTTTATGACTAGGGAGTAGGGTTAGGCTTTTTGTTGAGGTTAGGTGAAATTATGAGATAATCTTGCAGGCAGCCATTTTGTTATACATCTTGCTCGTTTTTACGTGTGTAGATGAAATGAAGAACCTGGGCTGGCACCTGCCTCCTCCGCAGGCCCTCATTGCATCATGGACAGGTCACACTTTTGAGAGGGCCTGCCAGATCTCGTAAACAAAATGGGGACTGATCCCATTATGCACAGCGAGACTAGGCCCTAGAGGCGATAGTTTTGAGAGGGCCTACAAAATCTTTCCGGCCGCTGTTCGACAAACGTATACGTCCAAGTTATTTTAACACTGCGACCCACCAGGAAATTCGGTCTAAACTTTCTTACAGATCATGACAATGAAGAAACCAGTATGTTTTAGAATTACCGACCTTCTGCCAATAGTATTTTTAGCGACAAAAAGGAATTGAAGGAAAAAATATCTGCCGAACAAAAGCAAATTCGACGGTCAGGAAAGTACAGGTTTTTCTTATTGTTTTTTTGTTTATTTAGCTATCGAAGACTGTCGACTGACCAAGAGTTAATGAGATTTAATTTTGTTAAATTGTAGGCTATAGTGTAGCGTAATTCAAGTTTCAGTTGTTGTGGAAACCGAAAAAGTATAAACCAAAGAGTCCCTGGGTAGACTAAAGTGCATTTTCGTTGATTATTCCGGCCGAAAGTTGACAAAGTTCAACCGTAATTGCTTTTTTCAACAATTCCTTCATTTTATAAAGCTAGGATCGTATGTCGTAAGTCTTCAATGTCCTTCAAAATCGTCGGATATAGCCATGGCTATTAACAATGGTATAGTTAATTATGCAAATTTATTCCGTGCCAAGTTTTGCCAAATTTTTTACAGGATCTTGCAGGCCCTAAATTCGGCGTGTGTGACCTGCCATGATGTAACAAGGGCCTGTGAAGGAGGAAGGGCTGGCACAGTTCCACAAATCTGTCATCTTCACACGCAACCTGTCAGATCTAACTTTCTCACAACAATATTATTATTTATGTAAAAGAGTTGTGTAAATACATTGTATTATAAACAAACTTTCTTGTGATGAGAATCCAATAGGGTTTTATTAGAAGTGTAATATTTAATTTAAATTCCTATATCTCAAAGTGTATGAAAACAACAAAGATTTTGATTCCTAGTCTTTTTCAGGATTTTTTGTGAATATTCTTTTATGCAAACACAGAACAAGGATGGCTGAAGCCATGCAGTTCAAGTGTCTGGTTCTCTTCCAAATACTCTTTAACCTAGAAATTTCGTAATATCTTCTTAACATTTTGAAAAAAAGTTTTAATTTGTAGTTTTAAATGGATTCTGTCTGCGGCTCATTAATTTTGACTGACTAGTGTATTTAAAGAATAATTGTAAAGTATAATCTTGTTTTCTAAAATGCAATGTTTTGTTGTTCCTGTACCACTAAAAAATCGTTAACCTCACTTAATTATTCTTGATAATCACACATATTTTAATATCATGCATGGAAATACCTTTATAGTTTCTTTTAAGTATATAATATATAAAGTGGGCTGAATAAAGACAAATGATCACGCCCTTTTCCATAGTAAACTCTTTGTGTGTATATATACTGATATATACATCACTATATACAGCAGGTCATTATAGTTTATTTTAGTTCCTTAATTGCATGTGTATATATTTGTTTTTAAAACAGTATAAACAGTTCTTTCTGGAATGATTTCATGACTTCTTTATAAAATGTATTTCCGCTTTTTTCAAGTACTCCTGCATGTAAGCATCAAGGGATTAGCTGAGTAAGGTCTCTATATCTATAAACACATCCTTTGCTCGTCTTTATATATAGATCTAAATGCTTAATAGCCTAGCTAGCATCTGACAGCCAACTTTTGTCGTGTGGCAATTTTGGTAGATTTAGTAACCGCGAAATGATCTAGAATCTAACATATACGTTAAGTTATTGATGGTAAATATATACAAATATAAGTCGATTTCGTGTTTTTTTATATGCACTTGCGTGTTTTCTTATATATGCACTTGCTTGTTTTATAGATATATTGGCTTATGTGTATGGGCTTAAATTTAATCTTACTTATATATTCGCTTAAACAAACGTTCTCGAAACGTTAACTTGGTAGGATGACACTTATATAGATTATTTAAATGCGAACCAGAAACAAAAACATAGTTAAACTTCCTTTTCGAAACTCCTTTACTATAATTAATCATTATAATAATGTTTTCCTTGCAGTTATAAGTCCCCGCCCAATGTGCTTGTTTAAAACCCTAAACAAACACCTAATTAGCAGTAATAAAGAGGCTAGGAAAAAGGCTTGATTTTATATTAAAGTTATATGTAAACGCTTGTCAAATGAAAAGACTGACATTTGTTGCTTTCGAAAAATGTGTAAGCGTTATAGACTTAGTCTTAAGCGCCGCACAGACGACGGACCATGCAAGTTTTCCTTGGCAAGTTTTTCCTTGACAAGTTTTATTTGTTCGTGTGTACGACACAAATACGACACACCTAATTAGCAGTAATAAAGAGGCTAGGAAAAAGGCTTGATTTTATATTAAAGGTATGCATGTGTGTATAGTCGTCAAGGAAAACTTGACAAGATCATCTCCAAGGCTTATTACGCGACCATTGCCGTCAAGGAAAACTTGTCCAACCGTCCACACGATTATAAATTGTCAAGGAAAATGTTGGAGGGGGGGGGGGGGGGGGGATTCTTCATCGTACACACGAGCAAGGAAAGCCACCAAGGAACTTGTCAAGGAAAAGTTGGTCGTATGTGGGGGCTTTAGATCTTTCTAGTTTGATAACTCTTTCTCAACGGCATCCGACTCTACTCTGGCTATAACGCCAGACTATTTTACTCTGCATGCATGCTAACACCAGACGATTTTACTCCTCATAGGGATAATCCACCGACGAGAAAGGTGTTAACTGAAACAATTTGAAAAACATAATAAAATTATCTTAAGCTAAATAAAATAGTCTACAGTGTTAGTTACATACAACATCGTTTCATATTTGTTGTTCTACCAAGGTTATAGATATTGGATTGACAATTTACAACGTATTGAGTTTGAGAGGTGAAAGTGCTTCAGTTCGGTCTAGCAGGCGACCTGATATATTAGGCCAGCGTGAACTGAATCGCAGGCCGGACTCGTGAAAACGATCTATAATAAAAACACTACAACCGACCCGAAATCAGTCCGGCCTGAGTTCGGGCCGGCCTCGTGTAAACACTCCCTAAGGTTGTGAGTTGTTGCTATATACAACTTGTTCACATGCAGATTTAGTACAAGTCTGATGGCAAAAAAGTTCTGAGTCTTTTTCCTGTGTATCTCAGCACCCAGAAGTAGGTTTATCAAGTAGAAATAAGAAAGGAATGTGGGACTTTGCTCATGCAATATTTCGACATCCTAATCATCCTAAACAAGATTTAACTGCATGCGTCGACCAATACATAAATAAAGCACTAGAAGCGAGCATACTTCTTATACATATTGTTTAATTATCGATTAACATAATCAGCATTTTTGCAGCTTATTTGGGTATTTTAAAACTCGTGTAAATATACTGATTATCGCAAACAACGGTTAAGCGGCGTTTCTAGTACAGTCAGGAACATTTTATTGGTTAAATTTTGAATAAACATTTGCTCTAACTTAGTTTGGCATTTTCCTACGTCATTGGTCATTAACCCGTTAGCTATAGTGCATGGCTTTCCAAAGACAAGTAACTTTCCACAAATGCATGCTACATCTATATAACCAACTCTGATAAGTAACATCTACAATTGTATCCTCATAATGTCATTTAATAGAGTGAATAAAGTTTGTATCGTATTAGTTGAACAGTGTCGAAACATTTAGTTTTGTCGTTCACTTAAAATCACATGACGTTGACACGCTCTCAACACTGAAGCTGAAGCGAGGGAACTTCTGGAACTAGTTCCGAGAAACTAGTAAACAGCATCAGTGTTCCATTGTTTGACAAATCAACTAAGAAAAAGTCCTTCATTAAAAATGTCTTTGTAAATCGTGAAAGTCTTGGAACACAAGTTGACAAGACTGACGAAGCATTGACTAAGTATTTTAAAGACTATATATGCTCACTCATGGGCCAAGTACAAGTTATACAGCAAAGATCCACAAAAGGAACAGCTAATTTCTACGATATGTTATAATTATCATAACGATTATGTCTCGCAACTTGCTGGCTTTAACCGAACTGATGAAATGTTGTATCAAACAATTATACCAGAAATGCTGACTGCATGATGCTCAAACAACTTTGAGTGATTTTGGAATTTTTATTCAAATTTTTGCATTCAAATTTGAACATTTAGTTTTGTCGTTCACTTGAAATCACATGACGTTGACTCATGCTCTCAGCATTTCAAGTGTTCGCTCTTGAGCCATCAATGTTATGGTTTGTTATTTTCTGTGTACTTCTAACTTCCATATTTGGTATATCTGTTTGGTGGTGTATATATACCCTTATACGGTTTCTGAATGATCTTGAAGTCATATATTGGAAGATTGTATTCAAACTGGAAGCTCTCCAAATACTAATGGGAATTACTCAGTATTATAAGATGGCATAAAAATTGGTTGTGAATGGAGTTTCATCATTTTCCAAATGGCGAACTTGGACCAGTTCTGAATAAATGTTACAAGCCAAGATTTTAAACACGTGGGCGATTAATAGTTTCTTTCATGTTTATTTTTTTTTGTCTTTGTACATATACTAATTTTTGCTTATGTCATGGGAACTTGGCGAAAGCATTTTCAAAGAGTTTCTCTCGTCCGTATCGAACTTGAAAATACAAAGTTCTCATGGTGGCTTCGCCTCCGCTAATTTCACACGATAATTGAGAAAAACATTTCTATAGATAGAAATAACCTAATTGCTTGCATCGTTAGATAAATGACTTGCACATACATTGTAAACTAGAACAATTCATGTTGATGTGGATGTTAATCATGCTTCTGTTTAGTTGATTATCGTTTGTAATTCGTTCGTTGGGGGTGTTGGTGGCACAGTGGTTAGCTCTCGTATATTTCACCTCTGCGACGCGGGTTCGATACCTGCTCAGTTTAGTTATCTGATTAAAATTTCACCTTGGCCACATGTGAGAAGAATGCTTCCAGTTTGACCCTGTAGTAACACTGGACCAATAAGGGATATGGGCCTTACTGGACCTCTATGGAGAACAGTTAGCTATATCTTATAGAGTTATCCAGTATAAATATAGTTCAATAAAAGTAGCCTGCTGCGTAGGCATGATGAGTGTAGAAACAACAATCGAAATATAGTAACTTAGGTTAGATATACTGCCGAAACAAAAAACGTAGGAATCTACGGCAGTATATCTAACCCATTGAACTATAAGAAGACTGGAACGATAACTCAGGGGGGGGGGGGATTTTGAAGCCAGTGCCAGGCCCTGTGCAGGTAGCTCCCATCACTCCGTCAGTCCCGTGCTTTTCATCCTGCCATATATTTTGTTTGGGACGATAACAAATTACTCCAAAACAACGGATTGAAATACATTGTTTTATACGTATGTTTTTAGAAATAGCATTGGCTTCAATTTGATGTACAGTATAAGTTTCCTCGTTATTTAAAACTTTTTAAAATGTAGTAAATGTTCGACCATATTTCGCTGGGAAATAACACTAAGAAACTTGTTGTAGTTTTTCTGAGTTTTGAGCTGAAATACTTAACGCTGAACGTTGGGCTATATATGAAACTGAAGCTATTGAAAAATGCTATTTGGTATAGAAACTTCAAGACTTTAGCTAAAATGGAAATAATTAAAAAATATAAAAACAACTGCCATTTTGTTTGCCGTAGGTTACAAAATGGCAGTTGTTTTTATATTTTTTAATTATTTCCATTTTAGCTAAAGTCTTGAAGTTTCTATTGCAAATAGCATTTTTCAATAGCTTCAGTTTCATATACAGCCCAACGTTCAGCGTTAAGTATTTCAGCTCAAAACTCAGAAAAACTAACATTTAAAGATTTTTGGCTTCATCCATTCATAGGGCCTGACTTATGGAGTTAGCGTTCCAGTTTACTTAGAGTTCAATGATCTAACCTAAGTTACTATAAATATAGTTCGTTCCGTTCGGTTCGTTCGTTCGTTCCGTTCCGTTCGGTTCGTTCGTTCGTTCGTTCGTTCGTTCGTTCGTTCGTTCGTTCGTTCGTTCGTTCGTTCGTTCGTTCGTTCGTTCGTTCGTTGAATACATAAATAAATTAACAAATGAACAAATCAATAAATAAATAAATAATTCAATGAATGAATACCCTGCGAGCAGAGCCTTCTTTTCCTTATTTCTTCGCTGAGAGAGAAAGAAAAGAAGGCTCTGAGAGAAGAAAAGAAGGCTCTGCTGTATTCGTGTTTGGCTTCGTCCAAGATTTAGGACGAAGTAACCCGTTTAAGACCCGTTTAACCGGTTCTCGTTTTGTTTTCTGCTCTGATTGGGACTGGGTTCGAGATTGTAACCAAGCAACTGACATGCACGCGCAATGGAAACCAGTCACGAATACAGCAGAGCCTACTTTTCGTCCTCTCTCTCAGCGAAGAAATAAGGAAAAAAAGGCTCTGCTCGCAGGGTAATGAATGAATGAATGAATGAATGAATGAATCAAGAAATAAACAAACAAACAAACGAACAAACAAACAAACAAACAAACAAACAAATAAATATATAAATCATTAAATATGATTAGTAGACGTAGTTTAACGCTACTTTGGCTTAAGGTGGCTCGATAGGAAAAAGCTATAAACCATCAGATTTTTTCCTCTAAAACGTTTCACAGCGTAGATTCGTGCTTCGTTCTACACGCGTAAAAAAGCACAACTTGTTCACGGTTGTCAACAGGCGTGAACAATGTTGTGCTGCTCGCCGTGAACAATGTTGTGCTGCCCGCCGTGAACAAGTTGTCAACAGTCAACAAGTTGTTCACTTATGGTTCGAACAACTTGTTCACGGATAAATCAACAGTCATGAACAAGTTGTTCCAACAGCACATTTTTATAGCCAACAACGTTGTTCGCACATGATACACAACATGTTGTAACAGCATGACGAAGTAAAAACGATGAACAACAATGTTACAACAATGGTGAACATATGGTTGATCTATCAACACGTTCTTCGGTTGTTACAACATGCGTGAACAACGGTTGTTGTTTCATCAAGCTGTAACAACTTGTTGAAACAATGATGAACAATGTTGTTCATTTATCAATGTTGTTCACATATGTCAACAAGTTGTTACAGCATTGTCCAGGCAACAATGCTGTAACAACTTGCGAGATTTTTACGCGTGTAGTTCCTTGCACGGCCCTAGTGGGCCGGTCCTTTAAAGTTTAAACTTATGTTTAATTTTTTATCTGCCAATAAACAACATGCTCGTACTAGAGCCTGTTCATATGATCTTAAGCTGCCTTACACACGTACTGATTTTGGTAAGCGCACATTTCTCTACAGTGCTTCGATTCTTTTTAACTCATTAGACAATAAATATAAGCAACTCGCCATGTCATCAGCAAGTACTACTGATGCTCCTACAATATTAAGAATCACTACCACTAAAAACAAACTCCGTTATTACTTTCTTGATAAACTTACTTGTATTGACCATCTAGAAGATTTGTTTTGCTTAAACTGTAAATTTCTATTGAATTGTAAATGTATTTCTACTTGACTATAGTCTACTTAACATTATTTTTTCCCTGTATGTATATATAGTGTATTCTGTTTAGTATATCATTTTGTAATTATTGTTATATTTTGAGGACCGTATGTTAGATAACCTTTTTGGTTAATACGTCTTTTCCCTCGTGAAATAAAGTTTTATTCTATTCTATTCTATTTTAGTGTTACTCTTGAGTATTGAAAAGTATTAGACACGATTTTCAGGAGGGGAGAAATCTTTGTTCTAGTAAGTTCAGAAATCCTAATTTGCATTACATTTGCATATTACAATAAATGTGATTTGTCCAGATACACAAATGCATGCTGCAAGTGTAAAGCCCTAATCAAACGAGAACGCAAGTCATCGCAAGTTGGCAGTCACGCTATCTCAGCCAGCCGCTCTGAATAGTTTCCCGAAAATATCATGTACCGTGACAAAGTTAAAACTTATTTAAAACACTCATGAAACCTTTATTTTGTTAATTTGGGTGTTCAAACGACCGCCATGGAAATTCTGACTGCCAACTTGCGATGACTTGCGTTCTCGTTTGATTAGGGCTTTAAACCTTTTCAATTATCAGCACTGACACTATAGTGTGCAAGCTATGCAAGGAACTAGAATGGGGCACAAATGTACACTGCAAAACGTTCAGAGGAAAAAATATGATTTTTTTATAATTTGTTCCTATCAAGCCACCTTAAACGTTTTTGAACGTAACTTATAAAGTTACTGTTTATGACGCAACGTTTCGAGCTCCGATCTAGTATCATTCATACTCTGAGGTTAGGAGATTGTGAGAGTGTCAGCTGAGTGAATATTGGATGTGCTAATTATTACAAAAACTAGTACTTCTGGAGGCCATATCAGGGTTTGATGAGTGGATATAAAAAACATACGAAACACGACATATATCAGAATGCGTTTGAATTAGGCTTGTTTGGTTAGAACAACAAATATGTTAGGACAGGTGCTAGGTATATCTAAGGTTACGGAATGGGACTTGATATCTGGCTATCACCTTCAGCTGAAGGAAGTGGCTATGTAAAAGTGAAGTAATAATATGCTTACTGTATGCCAACGAATGGCTTGAATATATAAGCAAAAGGGTGTTGTCTAAAATGAATATGTGACTAAATATTATAGGATTTTGGCATTCAAACGTATCTGACATTTGACCACAACTCTTCAGATATTAGTGTTATTGATAAGAAATTTCAAGAATGTATCTCATGGACATTGCTATTTCAGAAGTTAAACGAAAAGAGGAAAAGAAAATAGATAACTATCATGCAGGATTTGAAGCGAGAACTTTCTAGGAGGATTTGGAACTGGAAGTTTACAGCGTTGTCGTACAGTGGGGTCCTTTGGTTTAGTGAAGGAGTCTGTGCGTTTCTCTCTAATGAAGGATCTATCTTTGACTTTCTATAGTTAAGCATTAAACTTACCTCTATATATACCTTTGTAGAAGTAGATGTTTTTAGAGGTCTGGATTGAAGAGATTGGAGTTGATGTTGGAATGAGACTTTGACAGAAGGCCCCCTTAGTTGTTGGCACGACCAAGATTTTAAGGAGAGCATTTGAAGCCTGAGGCTACAGGACAATGGCTCCTTCGATATATTTTTTTAAAGTTTTTATTTTCTATTTTTTTTAAATTTTGTTTTATGTTATTTTACAAGATTTGCTAGACAAGTACACACACATACATGTATGCGTAAAAACAAAAAAACAACAAACCAATAATAAACTTGATATAAAAGTATGGTCGAATACTCGAATATACGATCTATAGTCTGGCTGTCCCCAAGAGGTTGTGAACGGAGAGGATGCAGAGGCTGTGGTCTTGTGGAATGAATGTCTGGTCATAGATATATGATCAATATTGAATAAGATCTAGATAGTACTTATACAAGACTGTTTTAAATGATCGTAAAAATCTATAGCTATGCCTCTCACAACCATATACCAACTCTAGAACGTGTACTTTGGTTTTACAATTTTCTTTCTAAATTATCCTCAGAGAAACGTGATCCTCGATCCTCACCGATAGATGGTGGATCATCACAAGGAACATCTTGTACACTAAAACTGCTTAAACAAAGCGTATATCATTCCTTGTGGTATCCGTATAGTTTAACTGGTAGAACGGTAGACTATATGATATCTCGAAGATGAGAGTTTAAATCTCGCTTCAGTCAACATCTCACATATGACTCTAGCAGTGTGAGAAATTTATGACAGTTTATCTCATGTTTTTTTTTGAAAATCATTCTGACATAGGTATCTACAAGTGCTTGATATTATGGGATACAGTATATTGGATTTGCACAACCTTATACTGAATATATAACCTTCACTGCACTCTCCAAGTTATTTGGCTACCACATTTTTAGGTGTAGTGGCCATGAATATATTATTAATAGTAATATTTGGCATTTCGCTCGATTCAACTGCATGTTGTAGGGAGTTTTGGTGAAGGGAAATTTCCAGTGTAGGAATGTATACATTTTAAGTCCAAACTGCATGGGACTAGTTGGGAAAATGCAGCATCAAGGCCTTCCGGCTATAGGAATCGAACTCGCGACCCTGCGATATACTAGTGCAGACTGTGCAGTGCTCTGATCCAATGAGCTACAGAGGCCATTAACAATAGATTAGTATTTAGAATACGTGGCCGTGTCGAGGCATATCAAAGCTAGGCCCTCCAAGCAGCCGCCAACGACACAGTTCAGACCACGGATCACAGCTAACATATTAGGTGTTGATTTTATGGAGGGAGGAAAACCGGAGAACCGGGCGAAAAACCCTCGAAGCACAGGAGAGATCAACTACAACTCTACTCACATGAGTCCAAGTCCGACAACGGGGTCATTCCCAAGCGGTCACCCATGCATCCAAGTATACTAACCCCGTCTAACCGGGCTTAACGTTTTGGTGAGAGGCAGCGCGCTAACAGCACACGCCATCCGTGCTCCTTAATGCTGGGAGAGGAATTAGGTATATTACAAGTAATATATATTTGGTAAAGTATATTTTGCAATATGAATTCACTATTAATAAAAATTTCCCCAGTCATCGATTGGTAAATTGGCGACTATTTTGTAAAATTTTGTCGGCACTGCCAAAATTTTAATTGCTATATATATAACATAACATAACATAACAAGTTTATTTACCGAGGGTAAAACACATGACAGTTAAATGATAAACTTATGGCCCTCATGATGCCTAAAATGGTTGCAACTTGAAAGGTTCAAACTCTGCATGCTTTATTATCATAAGTAGAGGGCTCGTGTTATTGGCCTTGGGGCAGTGCCACACCAAGAAATTTTCCAAAAAAATATTGAAAACACGCGTTAACCCTTTCGTGATTGGAAATTCTCCCCTTCACAAGGGGCGTGAACCTAAGTACAGTGAAATAATAAAGTCTGTATAGTTCCAAAGCGAACCATTCAGTCACGAAAGAGTTAATAAATAATACGAAAGTTAAGTACAAAACGTATATGCTGTTTGATATTATACTGGAACCACTGAGTATTTTAATAAAATACAAAACAACAGTAACTTCGAAGATGGTAAACATTTTATTAATGGTTGAACGTTTCGACTAAATTGTAGTCATCATCAATTGCATACCTGGTGGTGACTACAATTTCGTCGAAACGTTGAATCATTAATAATCTGTTTGATATTGATAGCCGTGTTTTGATGTCGCTAAAAACAATAACAAATCTTCGCCAATCGACATTTAGGCTATATGGAGTCTTATAATTATCGGGCTTTCAAGACCTATAATAGCCTGCGAAAGAGTTTAATATGCTTTGCATGAATACACTTACGTGGAACTACATAGTATATATATACAAGTCAGATAAACAATTAGGTTTATTGCAAATTAAGTAATCCTTATGTCACGCAACAAACGTCAAACAAACACCAATCTTTGTATTTACAAAGAATTCTAAGATAAGATAGTGATGACAATCTCCTTGTAAAGATAAAAAGCTGTTGTTGTTTGAGTCTATTTTTGGTCTGTTGATGACTTTGTTATAAAGTCGAAATGGCAATTTTATCTTTAATTATATATATATATATATGATATACTGTCAAGTTTGGCTTGAGTTTCATGTCCTCAAGATTTTTATCTTCCGTTGATGTTTTATCTTAGAAATTATAGGTGTTTTCAAAACACAAATATACTTTATGATCTGTCATCTGGATTTCCTGTCGACGTAGAGCTTGTCTATTTGTCTATAACGACTTTATATATTGTAAATAGAGAAAAATGAAAACTTAAGGTGGTAAACTGTCGAGATTAGTTTTGATAACGAAATACTGACGTTTCCAGCGAAGGGCCTTCATCAGAGTAACTTCATCACACTTTAGACTATACTCTTTAAGGCTACTCGGCTCAATATTTCGTTATCAAAACTAATCTCGGCAGTTTACCAATTTTGCTCTATCTAAAACACTGCCTATACGCAACCTTCTACTCTTATATATAAATAAACTGCTTTGTTGTAGTTAGAACACATATGCACGTTGGCAAACTAAGAGAAGAATCCAAGAAGTCTTTTTATGCTTTTCCATATATATCCAACGTAATTCTTAAAAAACTTCTATAGGCCACAAAATCTCTTTATTCCAAAGACCGGATCTTAAGGCGAGACTTTGCATGCACATGATGAAGGGTTTTGGTTCAAAACGCGTCTATAATCTGGCAGTTCATTTAAGATTTTTTGTATACGATAACATTCTAAGTCTTTCTTCATTTTATAAAATACATATCAAACGTTACAACCGTAAGGAAAAATTATCTAAATATGTTCACAAATGGTAAAAACTAGTGACTTAATATATTTCTAAATTTTCTGTATTGCTAGCTTACGCATGTATAGACCTCTTAGTTTATATATCTAAAACCTAACCTTTCTTTCCCTTTTCTTCCATTCTCTTCTCCCTCCTCCTTTCCTTTTTCTTCTCTTCCCTTTTTTTCATTCTCTCCTTTTCTTTTCACTTTCCTTCCCTTTCTTTTCCTTTCCGTAAAATATAGAGAATCGACCGAAAAATGTTCTTCTGGAACATTCATTATTCAAGGAACAAAAATCAGTAAAAGTACACACGAAAATCTTTAAGTTTAAAAATAGTAATAATAAAGAACCACACTGACGTTGGAGTGCGTAATTATAGGCCATATAGAAAGTATCATACATACATACACATACATATACATAAAGAGTATAGTATATATATATATACATCCCAGGATTACATTTAAGTCACCTTTCATCGCAGATTTTTATAGAAAAGTATAATAATATTAATAATATATTATTAATACTATAATTTAATAATACGTAAATATATTTAAAAGAAGTCTCTCTAAGATTAATACATTTATATAGTCCATCAAAATAAGATCTTTAAAAAAATTTTATTTTAAAATATCAACGTTTCGGGGCAAGTTCCCTTATATATTTATATACAGTATATAGCTATTGCGTTGTATTTAACTAGTTCACTAATATATATATGTATATAGTGTGAAATATATTATATAGCTCTATATATACAACCGCGCATTAGCGACTCTACATGCAGATAAATTACCATGTATACTCTATTACTCTACGCGTGAAACTAGCTCTGAGTAGCACATATATACATATAGTATTTTAGGGGCGTAACTAGTATTAATCTATATATTCATGTGTATACATATATTTCTTTGTGTAAACTGAGACTAAATTTATTTTGTGCGGTTTGAAATAACTTATGTAATGTAGTCTCACTTAGTTTTGTTAAATTAGGACGTCGTTCTTAATTGCGGCTTTCCTGACGAAGAAGCAACGCCTGAAAAAGAGCTGTTATTATATATACATATAGTCTTTTATTACGCTCTAATTTAATAAAAGCTATTGTCTTAAGGTGCTTAAGGTGTTATAATGGGTCATTTCTGATCTTCACATCAGGACAACAACTGAAATTGCAGCTGTTGAGCGTAAAGAGTGCCTATTTATCACCCACAATCAACGATATTCTTTAGAGCACTTAACAATGTGATGAATGGTGTAGAGTCAGTGTACATCGTTTAATCATAAGTTCATTTTTGAGAGTTGTAATTCAAAACTGCAAGTACAATCTTTGCCTGAGCATAAAATATTCATGTGCAACAGTTATATTAGTTATAACTATAAACTCATGTATGTTACCGAACAATAATTATTCCGAACAGCATTAAAGACATTCTTATTTAAAAGTTTAAACTGAAATCATCATCAGTAAGATTCAGTAATCCTGCAGGTGGCTTATACAGCTTACTGTGTACAATTTAGCTGAGTCATGCTTTGTATAATCGTAGTAAATTTTTCGAGTGTTGTTCGAGCTATTAATACTCTTGCTAGTTTTATTAGTTTTAGTAATGTCTTAGTTGCATTTAAAGAATCCTGCATGTGGCTTCTAACTTACTGTATACAATTTAAGAGTTGATACCTTATATAATCTTAGTAAATTTTTCGAGTGTTATTCGAGCAATACACTTGCTAGTTTTAGTAGTTGTATAGTAATGTTTTAATTTGCATTTAAAGAATCCTGCATGTGGCTTACAGCTTACAGCTTACTGTAAGAGTCGATATACCTTGTCGAGCAATACACACTTGCTAGTTTTAGTAGTATTAGTAATGTCTTTGCACTTTTAAGGAATTTTGTATGAGTACATAAAGTTTTCAGATTTCATATTTACAGCCAACAACATGTAACTTTTAAATATCGTCATTTGGCTTAAAGCTTACTGTGTATAATTTAGTCGATACCTTGTGCATCCTTAGTAATTTTTTTGAGTAAGTGTCGTTTGAGCAATTTGTTAGTTTTGGTATATAGTTTTAATAATGTCATTGCACTTTATAAATAATTTTAATAATTTTTTAGAAGTAAAAAAGTTCTGCATATGACGTAAAGCTTACTGTGTACGGTTTAAGAGTCGATACCTTGTATATATTAACTTAGTAAATTTTATTAGTAAATTCATTGGAGCGGTGTACTTGCTAGGTTTAGTAATGTCTTACTTTTAAATAATTTTTATAAGCATGAAGTGTTTCAGATTTGATATTCACAGCAAACTGCATTTGGTGTAACTTTTATCGTCATATTTTATTCAGCAATCTTGCATGCATGAATGCATGTGGCTTACAGCTTACTCTGTATATCATTTAAGAATCAATGCCTTGTATAATCTTAGTATAATTTTTTCGATTGTAGTCGTTTGAACGATATACTTGCTAGCTTTAGTTATATCTTAGCTTTGCACTTATTTTTTCTTATTATTTTATTTTTTAGCATATATACTTTTTTATAAGCATAAAGTGTTTCATATTTGATATCTATACAGCGAACCACAGCATGCATTGTATGTAACGTTTATTTTTACAGTCATCCGTTGCACAGGTGTGATACGAGTATTCCGATATCAGAGCAATAAAGTGCGCAGTAAACGATAGAGGCGTAAGACGATACATTAACAATAAAGAAGAAAGCTTTTACAGTCACAATGGAAATACCTTCCCACTTCCGCTTCTGTAGTTGGTTGTGTATTACTGTATTTCTGTATTTCTGTAGCCGCTACTGAAGCGCGGGGAAAGTCTAGCGATAAAAGTCGCCAATTCTTGATGTATATTCGTCTGTTGGTATCGATTTGGGATAAACATCCATTGTATTATGATTAAATGCCATTTAAAGCTAAGTTATACTATTTTTGTACAGTTTTCAACAACAAAAATACTCCGGCTTCAGTAGCAGCTACAGAAATACAGTAATACGCAACGAACTGTACAGAAGAAGAAGTGGGAAGGTATTTCCATTTTGACTAGAACCTGGATATAATATTTAAGAGGTTAGGATTGAGAGAAAGAACGTTAATTCTATGTGTTGAAATATACTGAAGTAAATGTCCTAAATGTATTTTTGGACGATATAAACACGAAAGTGGTTAATTTCTTGAGCAACTAGATATGTAATAATTTATTAAAAAGAAGAATGGGAAGCTTAGTCTTTACTATATTGAAATATCCGAAGTAAATCTACTTATGTATTTTTAACAGACGTGCGCGGTAGATGTGTTTTTTTTTTCAACACTTTATTTAACGAGGATTAATAGATAAAGCAAAGCTTGTTTCCAATCTGGTCCTCCTAAAAGTACATTAATACATTATTCACATAAAAGCATAAAATACATCAACTCGCATACATTACTATCACATAATATTAAAACTATATATATCGACGAATATATCTATCAGATCAATCAAAAGTTAAAATTGAGATAAAATTCCAAAGTTCCTAATATAGTCTTTGAATATTTAGTTCGGTTGACTTAGCCAATTTTCCTTTATAGTGTTCTTTACTAAATTTTTTAAAGGCTCCACGTGAGGTAGACATCTTTGCTTCATTTGGAAAATTATTCCATAGGGAGGGAGCCAAAAATGAAAATCTCCGTTTTCCCGCATTGATTTTAGCTTTGGGAAGACATAGGTTGTTGTTTTGAACTGTTCTTGTGGGGTACCGGTGTTTCGGTCTTTCTAGAAGCTTGATAAGGTAGGATGGACTAGTTTCGTGTAGACAGTTAAAGGTTTGTAAAAGAATACGATGACGGATGGTATCATCTATAGGAATAATGTTCAGTTGCTTGAATAGGCTTAGAGATGGGGTGTTAAAGTCTGCGTTTAAGAGAATCCTGGCAGCTCGTTTTTGAGCAGAAACTAAGTGGTCAAGTGCATCTTTAGAGCATGATGATCCCCATACACTACAACAATATTCAAGTGTAGGTTTTGCTAGACTGTTGTGAAGGAGAAGTAAGAGTTCAGGTGTTAGGTAAGATTTGGCTGTTCGTCAAGCTCAATTATTCAGAAAAGACTTCTTAGCCCCATGCAGACAGGGTTTGAACGTGCAACCTTCTAATGACCTGTTAGACGCTCTAACCATTGAGCCACTGAGACTCAGATGGAGAGCTAAGGTTGCAAATTCATAGTCATATGTGCTCCTAAATGGTAGCGTTTGTTTTCCATCTGAGCCTCAGTGGCTCAACGGTTTGAGCGTCTAACAGGTCATTGGAAGGTTGCAGGTTCAAACCCTGTCTGGGGCTCAGAAATATTTTTGAGTAATTGAGCTTGACGAACGTCTATACCGAACGTCTATTACATTACACCAAGCTCGCAAACGTACCACATGTAAACCTCTTATGTATTTTTTATGAGCAATAAACATGAAAGCTGAAATATTTTGAACAGAATTCGATATAATATATTTTAAAAAGAGGAATAAAGAAACTCTACTATTTTGAAATATATTGAAGTAAATCTATATATACTTATGTATTTTTATGGACAACAAAAAAGAAAGCTATAAGTTTTTGAAAGAACTACATACATATATAATAAAGGAGAGACGAGAAAGTGTAAAGTTTATACTTTGTTAAAATATACTGAAGTAGATGTATTGTTCGGCGACATAAAAGTACATGCATAAATTCTATGGGCAACAATAAAAAAAAGTTGCTAAATTTTCAAAAGAGCTGGATATATTAAAAGAGAAATCAGAGAAACGTACTTATTGAAATATTGAATAAATACATACAAATTTTTTTACACGCAGCACATTTACAAAGAAACTTTGAAGGACATTATTTAACCAAAGAGCAACTCAAAAACACCAGGAAAGAAACCGAGTTCTTAACATCGTCAGCACTCTCACATTTCTCCCCCTTCCAATTTATTAAAAAAAACTCTTTATGCATGACCTTGGTTAGACCGGACATGCTGTATATAATGACGCGTTTTCGACGACATGTCAAAAAGCAGTGTCAGTTATGAAATAAGTATACACTTTTTCTCAAATATATTTTGACGAAGTGAAATGTTCTGGGTTTTTTTTTTAATATCACATTGTATCCTATGCCCATATGTTTGTAATATTGCAGTATTGTATTTGATTTTGAATTCGAGTTCATGTATATATAATTATATATGAATTTGATAATATAATTTGATAATTTTATACGCTCGCAAACGTACCGCATGCATGCATGCACTATACGTACAACTTATTGTATGCTCTGTATTGTTTTTAGTTAGTAATTATATAAGTGGATCTTTTATATTTCTTTACTGAGAGCACTGAAGTCGGCAACCAATGAATATCTCAAAGAAAGCAAAAATAATAACACCGGAACTCGTGTAAAGTGAAAGAAAGTGCTCAAATCGGAAACGTCAAAACGAGAAATCAAGGAGTTTAAACAAGAATCAGTTTAACAGAGTCAATCCGCAAAAAAAGTCAATCCGTAAAAAGAAATTAAGTATTTATTTAATAACCTTGATGTAGATCATGTTTAGTGAATTTTGTATATTATGTAAAGAACTGATATATCGGATTATCAATTCAGATACTATATATGTTATCAGATGTTTCAGGGAAGAGTTTCTTGCTTAAGCAGTGCTAATTGATGCTTATATGTGTATGTGTAGTTCATCTTTAGTGTAAAGTCTATATACAGTTTGAATATATTTTACTTGCATGGAAATTCTGCAATTTGAGCATTGTACTAGCATGGAAGGGTCGTGGGTTTGATTTCAGTTCGATGGCTTTGGATTTGGCTTGTATTTTTGGCACTGGTCAGGTCTCTCCCGTCTCAGATAATTCCTGTTATTGCTGTAGCATGCAGTGCAGCTCTTTTTTGTGTGTGGTAGGCTACCAGGCGGGGGGCATGGGGGGTAATTGCCCCCCCCCAAACGTTTTAAAAATGAATACGATCTAATAATCCACAGTCGACTCTTAAGTAAGCCCCCCCCCCCCCCCCCCCCAAACGTAACTGGTCAGGTACGCCTATGGTGGTAGTCTAAAAAGTGAGTTGTTAGCTTGGCTTCAAACAGTCTGTTGCTGGTTCTTCGTGATGTCTAAGATATATCTTCCATGACGAAGATAGTGCGACATTCTATACATGGCCCTTGTCCTGCGCAGCATACGGACACTTCATATTCGATCGAACATTTTTCTCATTAACGTTGACATTAACATCATCACTAGTCACTTTTTGAACTTCGCACAAATCAAATGTAATAAACAGAATGACAGTGCTCGAATATTTAAATGCATTTCTGTTGTTTGTGCCCTAAGGGGGTATCTCAGAATGGAGGAATACTAAGATCGCTACACCGGTTTGGTCTTATATAAATTTATATATTATAGCACTCGAAATTCTCTTTCCCAGTTCAATTGAATGAAATACCAAATATTGTAATATACCCAATTCTTCTCCCGGCATTACCACAATTATATTATACTGAACGCGCGGCTATAAAAGCTCTCGGCAACGGTCTCCGTATAGCTCAGTGGTCAGAGCACTGCACTGGAATCGACGATAGCGCGATCAATTCCAGCGCGAAGGCCTTGATGTTGCATGCATTTTCGCAACTGGTTCTCGTTTGGTTTCGCCGAAAATGTATGTAACACTCGAAAATGTTTTTTACACCAAAAATTGCATCATTAAAATATAGTTATGATGTCAAGATTTGCGAAGCTGACCATGCACACGTATACATTTAGATTTAGATTCAGATTTGCAATTGGTGGTCAAACAAGGCGAAATGCCCTAATTGAACATGACTATCATGATGTATATATAGGTGTTGGTTTTACGGAGGGAGGAAAACCGGAGAACCCGGCGAAAAACCCTCGAAGCACAGGAGAGATCAACTGCAACTCTACTCACATTAGTTTCAAGCTCGACAACTGGGTCATTCCCAGCCATCTAAGTACTAACCCCGCCTAATCGGGCTTAACTTTTGGTGAGAGGCAGCGCGCTAACAGTATACGCCACCCGTACTCCCCAGTGTTTGCTGCATGTTTGCTTCCACGACCCTCGACGAGAAGTGCCGCGACCCTCGGTTTCAAATCTTCTGGTACTTTCTAATTCAGTGTTCTTAAAATGATAAACATTTCAACAATGTTCCCAGGAGAATCAATTGCTGGTATAAAAGGGCTCCGGAAATCCGAAAGTTATGGATTCAAGTAGGCACGATATATTTAAGAAAACTTTCCTTTCACTATTTCAGTTCTGAATTCTCCAAATTCTGCTCTCTTTGTGGCTGCTTTTGATGTTTTTCATCTTCTCAATGGTCTTTTTTGGGGTGGTTTTTTTTTCTTGATACTTTGCGGGGCTAAACAATGTTTAACAATGATCTCATTTCAGAGGTTTGATTGCGGTTAAGTTGACATATATCAAAAATGCTGTTCGCGGTTGTTAGTGTGACAGCTCTCAGTATTGGCCGCTCGACGATAACCTATTAAATAATAATCGAGCGATAAACAAACACTGGCCGATGATAAGCTCTTGCGAGGTTCTCTACAAACGGCTACGCGAGAAGGTTGTCATTCCCTGGCGAGCATAAACCGTCGCTAGGGAGACCAGCGAACGATAAAGAGGGGGGAAAATTAAGAAAACAAAAAAATTTTCTGACACTTAAGCATCAAGAAAGGGCGATGGATTATAGGTGGAGTAATTTCCAAGTCATTAATGCTTGATCGATGTTCACAATGACAATATAGCTCGAAGAGGTGTGCAAGAGGGCTATTGAGAACAAACAATACGGGACCGATAACTTGTCTAATATAGCATCCTTTGGCGTCAATCTCTTTTCACTCTTCAATGCAATGAAGCTTTTAAGGAAACAATTAAGACGATATTAATGAGGAAAAGGACAGACTGATTTTCTGGGGTTTTTTTTAAAATTGCTTTCAAGTCTCGTGCGAAAATATTTGAAAAGAAAACGTGAAGTACCTATAGTCTACGTATACTCAATTGTGTGATTCTGGTGGATCCGAAATAACTCATGGCGAGCAGAAGGTTGTTGTGTTCGTATATAATAGTTTAGACTATCGATTTTGATCGCTGTATCTGAAAAACACAGGTCTCGAGCGAGCTCGTAAACAATAATTACCACATTGTTTGGCTACAGATAAGGACCCTCCCACCTGCGAAACCTATTGACAACTAGGAGAAATCATTGTTTTAATGATCTCCAAGATTGACTCCATGGGAACGCCTTTAGAAACACGCGAATCAACGAAGGTGATGAACGTTTAATTACGAAATATACTCGATCACACACGGGTGCGATTTCGGGGTCTCTCTTTCCATACCACTGGCAAACACCGCACGGCCACCCATGTATGGACGTAAAGATTGGGCCAGTTTTGAAAACGCATATCCGCCTGTCTATGTTTAACTGTCTTCTAAGAGCTCTCAATTAGGGGCCCTGAATCATGGTAAAGTTGCTGAAGGGAAATAATAGAGGCGTGGTGAGTCGATTAGCGAGCTCTAAATGGACACAACCGTGAAGTATTAGGTTTGGAAAGCAAGCAGTGATGTGGCATATGGACAGAACGGGGTTGGGCAACAGATGTGTTCATTTACTGACCGACTGACTCTAATATACGTGATCGATCATCCAAACTGCTCTTTAGAAATTCCGACGTTTTCAAGTGGCCATCTCATCGAGATCAAGTGTATGCTGACTCAAAGCTTTCTCAATCGCCTTACATCATTATGGTCATGTCCCATTGAAAGGCATTGGTTCGACTGCGGGTTAACCAATCACCGACGCGGCATCGAATATAGACGCAATATTCGTTGTATTTTGTAGTTTATCAGCAATCACACGGAAGTTTGTGTCAAACTTCGTGTGACCAACGGAGTGTTAAGTTCATCGTCTACAACACACAGCGTTTCCTTAGAGAAAATCGTACACACACACACAATGGCCGTTTCGATTTCCCGCGAAGGACGCGGACCCTTCAAGATGCTAGATACAGAAATGGCGTATCATCCAAGCGAGTACCATGGCGGCTCGTATCCGTACGGACTGTGTCGTGATCCGTATCTCTCCACCTTCCAGCCAATGGCTAACTTTGGTCGTATGGCATGGGACTTTGGCGTGTACAGCAGAGACCCGTATTACCAGGCGTTGTATTCCTTCCACGCCGCTCGTGGCTTCGGTTCGCCAGCGTTCCTACCGCGTGCGTTCAAGTCGTTGTACGCTGACGAGGAAAAGCCCAATCAGTCCTACATTGGTTTGATCGGACAGGCGATCATGAGCTCGCCCGACAAGAAAATGGTGCTGAGCGATATCTACAAATGGGTCTTGACCCACTACGCGTACTTTCGTAACAAGGGACCCGGCTGGAAGAACAGCGTCCGACATAACCTCTCGCTCAACGATTGTTTCGTCAAGGCTGGACGCAGTCCGAACGGAAAAGGGAATTTCTGGGCGATTAATCCCGAGAACTACGAGGACTTCAGAAAGGGTGACTTCAGGAGACGAAGAGCTCAGAGGAGGGTACGGAAATCTAGTCAGAACGTAACCGAAAAAGATGAAAGCCCCACTGGAGAAAAAGCCACGTCCACCGAAGAGATATCTTGCAGCGGTGAAAAGCTGCGCGGAGTCGGAGTAGAGACGGGGAATGGCCATGTCGCGTCGAAGGAAGATGTAAAGGTACGAACATTTGACGTTGAAAACCTTCTTCGCGTCGAAACATCAGAATAGGCGGACACCCCGGGTTTCTAAAACTCTCGATAACGAACATGGCAGCGATATTTTAACGACAGCTTCGGTCAACTAGTTCGTGCAGGTTACGAAGGAATCGATGGAAATCTCGCCCAAATATGGAATAGATGAATATATTTTACGAATAGAACATGTAAAACAGGTCGCTGTTTTGAACATTAAATTTAATTGAATCGGAGCGAGGCGGAGTGGAACCAAATAGTTTGACGTCTAAGAGTATAGACGCTAATATAGACCTTCATTTTTTCGTGATTATATGTTCGATTGAGGGAATCATCGAATTAAGTTAAAACTGTAGACCCTTACATACGTAAACAAACGCAAAGTGTTTTCAGAAAATTTGTTCTTCTGCCCACCCACGCCTCGAGGCTGTATAATAATATGAATTATGATTGTATATATAATACGAAATACTAAATATATAATATAAATAAAAAAGGTTTAAACGAACCAGTAATGAAACTAAACTGTTTTGTCTTTCTGATATTCCTGGTGTTTTAGGGTAATAATGCGTAGTCTTGTTTATAAGCGGTATAGTCCATATATGTGATTAAGTGTCTTTTTGAGTATGAAGCAATATTTCGCTGTTTGCAAAAAGAGGTTTTGACTCTTTGATATACGAAAGATGGATCCGTAAACACGTTTGCCAATATTAGGTATTATCTATTCACATATTTGTGTACTCTTTGATGGATCAACTGTGTTTGTAATTCAGTATTCAAGTTTTCTTTGATATAACCCAACTTTGTGTTAACAGCCATACACAAAGCCTTATAATAACCACGCACATATATATATCGCTTCCACGACTTCCCGTGTAACTTTGACCCATGTTTTATTAAGGTGTGTTATTTTTTTATATTCTTCAAAGAAGTCTTTGACAATTCCCTTTACGACTTTGTTATGAAACACTTAATGGAACGGTACTAAAATATACACGAACATCACACAAAAACAAACTGATAATTAACGTTTTCAAAATAACACACAATCCGAAAAATGTCAGTTTTTGAAACTCGATACTTAAGAAACGAAAAGAATGGTTAGTCCGTATAAGCGGGGCAATATTTCGACCGCATTTAAGGTGTGTAATTTTCGAACTAAATAAACTATGGCATGAACTTTCAATTTATTTGGTTTGAGGATGATTGTGAAAGAGAGTATAGAATAGTTTCTTCGTGTTTTAGAGGGTTATTCTGAAATAGAAATGAAAGACTGTATATATTCTTAGTTGTTATACTAAGGTTGGATATAGCTACTGCCGAAACATTTGAACGTAGAAGTCTAAAACGTTTCGAGCGAATTAAAGGCCCTCTGACGTTTCTCTCTGACGAAGGGCCTTCGCTCAAAACGTTAGATTCTATACGTTCCATGTTTCGGCAGTATATCCAACTTTAACTATACTTCGATTTGTGTTTCAACACTGCCTATACGCAGCACACTACTTTGATTTCAACTGTTATTCCTAATATCTATACTACTGTATATTCCGTAATACACATTTTACTCTGATGAAAGGTTCCGCTCGAAATGTCAGTATTTCGTTTAACCTATATCAAAACTATTCTCGGCAGTTTGCCACCTTAATTTTCACCTCGCTCTATATCTAAAACACTACCTTACGCATGCAGCACTTTACTTTTTTATACATTCTTGTATATTCTTAAGTTGTCGTGAGAATATCTCTTGCCCTTAAATTGGATAAACCATACTGACCCCGATAGCTCTACAAGCATATATAGAGCAGCGATCCCAAAGTTACGAGCTCAAATCTCGCATTTTGCTCTACAGGAGTTGACTACGCCAGCATTACAAGATCATGAGCATTATTTCTCGTCAAATTTTGATATTTTGCTCTCATGACGAAGGGCTCCGCTCGAAACGTCAGTATTTCGTTATCAAAACTAATCTCGGTGGTGTACCACTTTCTCACTTTGTTCACGTTCTGATCTCGTCATATTCTGTTGTTTGTAGTGAATATTGACTTCCAGAATGAACATGTTTTGTTGCATGTTTATCTTTTGAAACTATATCGGTTAGGCACGGTTTTAAACCTATATATACAGTATATATGCATATACTTGATGTCATTACTCATTAGCGGTCAAACTGACTCTCTTTTATTATATGCGGTCTTTCACACCGTATAGGTCTTTCACAGATTGACCCAGGATTGCTTTGAGAATGGGTTTATACTCGTTTATAGATCGATCTCAGGTCACATGTAAGCGTTTGCATTTAGATCGCTTTTGACTTAGAGGTGCTTTTATATAGTTTTGACTTAGATCGATCTCAAATCGATCCATGTATATATAGGAACCTTTTGCCTTTGATAAAGCCTATATACACCCTAGTTTAGATGAATCTCGGACTCGTTTAGCTCGATATTATCAAGTCACATGTTTTGAGCGTTCACATTCCGATCGTTTTTGAAGCAGATCAACCTCAGATCGGTCCAGGCTTGCTTTGATAAAGCGTTAAATCACACTCGTTCAGGTCGATCACGGACTTGTCTATAGATGGATCTCCGAGTTCTATATATTCGAACGTTTACATTTTGATCTTGATAGATCGATCTTAGAACAATGCAGGTTCACTTTCAAAAAGCGTTCACACTCGTTTGGATTCATCTCACATTCGTTTAAATCGATATCAGACTTGTTTGGATCGATCTCAGATTAATGCAAACTTGTTTTGAGGGACAATTCACATGTATGCGTGCACTTGTTTAAGCCCCGCACAGACGACCAAGTTTTCCTTGACAAGTTTTTCCTTGACAAGTTTTATTTGTTCGTGTGTACGACACAAATTGACAAGTTTTTCCTTGACAAGGAAATTTGTTCGTGTGTATATAGTCGTCAAGGAAAACTTGACAAGATCATCTCCTATGCTTATTACGCGATCATTGCCGTCAAGGAAAACTTGTCCAACCGTACACACGAGCAATTATAACTTAATTGTCAAGGAAAATTGTTGGGGGAAAAACGTGTTCATCGTACACACGAGCAAGGAAAGCTAACCAGGAACTTGTCAAGAAAAATTTGGTCGTCTGTGCGGGGCTTTGGACCGACCTCAGTCTCGTTTAGATCAATCTCGCATTCGTTTAGATCAATCTCACACTCGTTTAGATTTTGACTTAGATCAATAGTTTCAGATTGATATGAAAGGTATGTTCAAAGAAGCGGACTCGGACTGAATTTAGTCTAGATTTGAATAACGATTTCTACATGGCAACGCCTTTGGCCCAATTTCCTATACGGTGCCTTATTCGGTGTATTATATTCAAACTTCTGTATAGTCTTAAATGCGTTAGAGTGAACTTGCGTGTAAATATGCATGCAATTATTTGGCAAGATAAACTTAATTGTCTCGTGATCTATAGCTAGACTTGCACGCGAGCTTTGATTTTGTGTAATCTCGAAGAGAAACTGCGTAAAACACACGAGGCCTATCAATCTGCTAAGAAAATGAAAGAAGTTGACCTTTTTGGCAATATTTGAGTAAAGGAAAGGGCTAGTTTTTAGCGTTTTATAAGTTGGGCTAGTTTTTACTGAGAAAGATCTTTGACATTCTAGTTGCGTCACTGCAGCATACCTACGCAGCAGTTAGTATAGGTAATCATATGATAGCGAGTACAATTAAGGATTTACACTACAAGTGATATTTGAAAATTTTGCCAAAATTGCACGAGCCGTTAAGCCCTAATCAAACGAGAACGCAAGTCATCGCAAGTTGGCAGTCTTCTGTGGTGGTCATTCGAACTCCCCAAATTAACAAAATAAAGGTTTCATGAGTGTTTTAAACAAGTTTTAACTTTGTCACGGTACATGATATTTTCGGGAAACTATTGAGCGGCTGGCTGAGATAGCGTGACTGCCAACTTGCGATGACTTGCGTTCTCGTTTGATTAGGGCTTTAGGCGAGTGCAATTTGGCATAATTTTCAAATATCACGAGTAGTGTAAATCCTTAATTGTATACGAGCAAAATCGTATGATTACTCATCTATTATATGCATGACAAAATTACGACATGTACGCTTCGTATACTCACTCACGCCTTTAAAAACATCTTGTTTCATTACTTGACAAGAAACATTATCACTCTGGGTGTTCTCTGTACTCATTTCAAAATATTTACATGGAATTTTTAAGTTCATAGTGTACCACAAGTCGTTGGAAATGTGAAAACTTTCCATTGCAGAATTGGCCGCCATTTTGAATTTTATTGTCAACATCGTTCCCAGGTCCTTGGGAGCAGTACAATTAATAAAATAATTATACTGCAGTACAATTAATAAAATAATTGTACTCCTCTCAACCAATCAGAATGCAGTAATTTTGTCATGCATATAATAAACAATATATAGCATGGCTTAACTCCTGATTTTACGTACTGTATGAGTGTATGGGGCTGGAAGAGAAGAGAAACACCTGCTAATGCCAAATCAGTAATTCAGTTGCAGTTTTTCATTTCAAAACAATTTTAACATTAACACTAAGCTCATGCAACTGCTCCATGTAACAGAAAAGGTAGAAATACTATATCAGTTTTAAAAGTTTTATTAGTCTTAAATTTTTGCTACTGATGACGTCTAATGACGTCAGAATTAGTGGCCATGACAACAAAAGTGTAACATATCTTTGGGTGTAAAACTCTCATTGCCACACCCGATTTATGTAGCTTCTTGTTAAAAAATGAGATGCCACCCCACGTAAATGATTCGTCCTCCAGCCTCGTCTTGTATTTCTTCATATACTGCGTTCTGTATTTGAGATCGGTAACATCGGTTGACTGGGTGACCTCGATTGCTGTAACTGCCCTTATTATCTTATATTTCTGTATATCTATAATGCACTCGTTGACTAAGCTCTAGGCAACGGCCTTTGCAGTGGTCAGGGCACTGCACTATAGAATCGCAGGTCGCGGGTTCGATTCCATCAGAAAGGTCTTGATGTTACATTTTTGTAACTGGTCCTGGTTTGGTTTTAAAATGTATATATTTTCTTTCACCAAAAATCTTTAGAACATGTAGTTTAATTAATCTAGTGAAATGCTAGATAAATTACTTATGATTGGTTGTTGGTACGCGGCAAGATTTCTCCGTATAATGCCCGCGGCGGCATTATGAAAATTGCTAATGCCCTACGGTTGAAACAAACAAAAGATCCTAAAACACAGCTTTAAACATTCTGAAAGTAAATTTTGGTACCCAAACGAGAAAGAAACGGCAAAAAATAACGCTAGTTTAACACTTTAAGGCCTGGGATAGCCCTGTGCTGAATAAAATCGTCTGGCGTTAGCCAGAATAAAATACTAAAGACTCGTCTTCAGGCTTCAAAGTGTTAAAGGAAGCAGATAGCGAGAAATACACGGTTGATTTTGTAATAAGTGTATAATAAACGACTTGATAACCTTTACCGTTAACCTTCGCCCTTGCACCGAGCAAGAACCCAGTTTGATATTTTACCGTAAAGACCTCACTCTCGGTTATTATGTAGTTAATAATATACTCAATTCTTGTCCTGGCATTAATTACCACTATATATTATATTACACAGAACTCGTTACTCTTGGCAATATAGTCTCCGTACGTAGCTCAGTGGTCAGAACACTGCACTAGCATCGCAGTTTGTGCATGCATGCACGTGACTTCGATTCTATAGCCCGAAAACCTTGAAGTTGCAAACCTTGAAGTGGTCCCCGTTTAGTCTTTAAATTTCACACTTAATTGTGATCCTCCTTCATCAAAAAGCTGTATTATATAACTTAGTTTCGGCAAGTGGGAATACTGATAAAGAGGCCGTAACTAGCGAATACAAATATTATATGATATTTAAACAGTATATAGGTATTAGAAAATTTTTCATGATTTCCTACTGCATGCTAAAATCAACCGAAAAATTTCGAAATTTTTCTCATGTCTCTGTTAGGATTAGTTGTGTAATAGGTTAATACCTATTTTTTCAAATTCAAACAACCTATGCTAATGAGCAGTATAGGTTATTTGAATTGGAAAAAAACAACATTCTGAATTGAAAGTTTGTGTTTTGGCCTTTCTTTTTATCTATACCGCGTGGCTCTTTTACAATCGTTTTGTATTCATTCGGTTAAAATTGGAAAGCAAATATTAAGGCTTCAGCAGAATTGGATAATAAATAACATATTAGATGGAACTGGATAATATAAATAACATATTAGACGGTTTGTTATAATTTTAAGGAGCTAGTTAGTTTTACTGTTTACTTATTAGAAATTCTATGGTTACTGCATGCTAAGGACTATATATATATTAAAGTTCCTTTTTACAGACTTAAAGTAAAATTTAAAAAAGAAATCCATGAGTTTTGAACTCAAAATATCAAAGATACATACAAAACTACATAGAACTACAGGTTTTTTGCTCTTCTGTAGACATAAATGAGAGTCATTGATTCAATAGTTATAAAGGTCTTTAATTAGAATACATCAAACGTGTATCTTTACAATCAAATTACTCCTATAAGGATTTTTCAATGTGGCCGTGTCGAGGCATATCAAAGGCTTTAAAGCATGCAGCCGCCATACGACACAGTTCAGACCACGGATCCCAGCTAAGCCCTAGGTGTTGATTTTACGGAGGGAGGAAAACCGGAGAACCCGGCGAAAAACCCTCGTAGCACAGGAGAGACCAACTAAACTTAATTCTGTTCACATGAGTCCCAAGCTCGAGAACGGGGTTGTTCCCAGACGGTCACCCATCCAAGTACTAACCCCGTCTAACCGGGCTTAACTATTGGTGAGAGGCAGCGCCCTAACAGCACACGCCACCCGTGCTCCCGCTATACTAGGAGCTCAACATGAATATTGGTTCCGTGTTCCGTGTGCCGTTATTATTATTTGGTATGTTTTTCTTTTGACCTTTTCTATACAGAATGATATTAATGCACGCTAAGGGAGCTATTATACATGGACCGGGATAGCCAGCTTTATATATAAAACGCATGTCTTTTTTAACATTTCCATTGCGTGGCAAGCGGGCCAGCCCGGTTTGCCTGGATGAAAATGTCGATGTAATCGTTTTCATCCCGGCAAAACGTTGTTCGTGTGTTTCGTGATCATAGCGAAGACTTAATAAATTAATTAGTCTTCGTGAAGACGATTTCGTGGGTTAGATAAGACTATAACAATCTTTGTATTGGGCTTACAAAATAAATAATAGACTAATTAGTGTAAAACTGAAGTAAAACTAACGTAACTTTGCCCTTATTTACTTGATAATTGCGTATTTCAGCCTGAAATCATTCACGTCAATTCAAAATTTATCCCGGTTAACCAGGCCATCCCGGTCCATGTAATCACCCCCTAAGATTTTCTGTTACCATACAGAAAAGATCGATATGCCAGCTAACATATCGAGCTCTTCTCTTAACAACGTTCATTACAACATTAATATATTACATATATCATCATACTCGCACATATCACTCTATAATGTAATACATCGAACTCAACCTACGTTCAAATCATCTGAATCCACGATCAGAAGGTTGTGGATTTTATAGTCCTGCTTGCATAGGAACTAAAAAATATTTTTCAATGAAATGGCTCGAAGAACATTCACGCTCAACTACTTATCACCGTTGGAATTTTTTATATCAATCAGAAAATAAGCCTTGTGTTGTTGTCAAACAGAATTATGCTGTATGCACCATTTAAGGAAAGACTCGAACGAGATCGTGCATTTTAACAAATTTCTCCAACCGTTGGATAAATGGCTTAAATATTACTTTTTTTGAATAACTGTACATTTTGTTTGGCGTAATTATTGAATTATAGGACCACCCACGGGCAGAAACGCAATTAAGAAATTGAAAATGTCCGCCAGTGTTAACATGCATATAGAGCCTTTTAATGTGTATATACAAAATACGTCGTTTTCTGCACTTGGCATCAAACTGAGCTTTTTAAATTATATTGTAAATACACAAGTGTTTAAAACAGTAGACAAAGTTGGAAAGAATTTAAATGGCTGAGTTTGACGTCAATTGCCGAAAATGACGTATTTTGTGCTTATTGAAATGGTTTATATTGCCTGATGCAAACACGCAAGAGAGCTAGAGGGAATTGGAAGCTCTATATGGAGTCATATATAGTCGTATAGGTATTATAGCCGCGAGGGTTTACATGTATACTATAGCTACTTTTATAAACTTCCAAACTTGCTTGAGTGTTTACATAAGGTTATTGAAGCCAATACTAAAAAAAACAGCAATGAAAATGTCGGTAAAGTTCAATCGTTTTAAAACTGCCAAGGATATAACAAAGTGAAAAACGTGTGAACTGCCAAGATATTTAGGAACGAAATACTGACGTTTTGAGCAGAGCCCTTTATTAGCTTTTATTATAGGTTTTACTGTACCATATACTGCACTGCATTGTATTGCGCTGCACTGCCGACTGCACTGCACTGTATACTGTACTCTACTGTACTCTACTGTACTGTACTGAGCCGAACTGAACTGAGCTGAGCTTAACTGAGCTGAGCTTAACTGAGCTGAGCTTAACTTTACTGTACTGTACTGTACTGTACTGTACTGTACTGTACTGTACTGTACTGTACTGTACTGTACTGTACTGTACTGTACTGTACTGTACTGTACTGTAATGTAATGTACTGTACTGTACTGTACTGTACTGTACTGTACTGTACTGTACTGTACTGTACTGTACTATAATGTAATGTAATGTACTGTGCTGTGCTGTACTGTACAGATTAAAAACAACACGAAATATTTAAGAGGCTGCGGATGGAGTTACATTTTAATAGTTTTCCAGGTTCTAGGGTCATCTGGATCATAGGCGGATTGTAAAGCATCAAAGTAATAGTCAAGTAAAATAGTTCTAAAACAATGCGGATTGGTAATGTTAAAGATATCATAATCGTTAACGAGAGTGTTCCATATTCTCACAGATCTGTTAAAGAACGAGTTCTGAAAGGTAGTAGTTTTGCAATGACGAACAGAATATTGAAGATTGTTGAAGTTGGATCTGGTTCTATTTGACTGCCGGAGGGTAGGAATTACATCAGGATTAATATCTGTATGACCATTCACAATTTTGAAGAAAAAAAACATGTCTAGATATTCGTACCAGTAGCTATATAATTGGTAAGAGGTTGGTTTTGATTAGTCTTTCCTGGTATGAAAGTGATGTTGAGAAGGGAAGGTTGATGATATACTTGGAGGCATGTCTCTGAATTCTTTCTACTTTGGCGATGAGACCAACTTTCTGAGGCCCATATTTGAGTTGCATACCCCAGATGAGCACGTATTAAAGCCAGATAAATTGTACGCCTAACATTGACACTGCGCACGTAACGTGTGTTGCGTCTGATGTATCCGAGCAATTTATTGGCTTTAGCTGATTGTTCGTTAACTTGTTCAGTCCATGTTAGGTCGTCCGTTATCCTGACCCCGAGGTCTCTCTCAGAACTGGTGGATTTCAAGGGTGTATCTTTTAAGGTGTAAGCTTCCTATTGATGGTTTGGGCCTTCTTTTCATTAAATTTCAATCCAGCTGAGCTGTGCTGAGCTGAACTGTGCTGTGCTGTGCTGAGCTGTACTTTACTGAGCTGTACTGTACTGTACTGAGCTGTACTGTACCGTACCGTACTGTGCCGTGCCGTGCCGTGCCGTGCCGTGCCGTGCCGTGCCGTGCCGTACCGTACCGTGCCGTGCCATACCGTGCCCTGCCGTGCCGTACCGTATCGTGCTGCGCTGTGCTGAACTGAACTGAGGTCAAGTGAGGTGAGCTTAACTGAACTATGCTGTACTGTACTGTACTGCGCTGTGCTTTGCTGTACGGTAATCACGTATCACGAAATTTAAATTATTCGACTGCCTTTTTAAAATGTTCTCGTGCTCGCGCTATGGTAAACAAAAGGAACTGGGGACGATTGACGTCAGATATTATAATGTTGTATAACGTTCCTTACTGCAATAACAACATACAAAGCCATCTATAATTAACAAGAAGAGAGAAAACAAGTATAGCCTTTGGGCATTTTCGTTTAGTTCATCAACACAAGATACAGTTCTTTAGTATAACTGATATTTGTGCGTGACCACACATCAGCCAAATGAAACTATGAATGTCCGTTTGTGTTGTTTTCATAATGATTTAAAAATCATTTTCTTCTGGTATTCTACTCGTACTTTCAAATTGAGTAAACTTTTCTTCTTTTTTAAGTTTCAATGTTATGACGTTTTCTCTTTGCTTTCAAAAAATTCGAAAGTTTTCTTTGATAAATCTCATGAGTACATTTCCTGTTTTTCACAGATAGCGGAAACTGAAGTTGAGTATATTGGCATCCAAGGTTTCTTTCACTTCATTCTGTCCATGCGTACCGGATGTTTTTGTTCGTTCTGACGATAAAAATAACTATATAACAACGTTGTATATATATAATATGACGATAACATCTGAAAGATTAATACCAATATTAGACTAAAAAAGGAAAAAGTATTGTGTTTTTGTTATATTCTAGGAAAAAAAGTTACCCAACCAACCTTTTCTGGTATGATGAGATGCACGTCTACACTCTACACTCTACATGTGTAGTGCATGTGGTACGTTTGCGAGCTTGGTGTAATGTAACAGACGTTATAGGTAGACGTTCGTCAAGCTCGAATACTCAGAAAAGATTTCTTAACCCCTTAAGAATGACCAAAACCAGCCCAAAATTGGCACTATTTCAACAGAGCCAAGACGGCCCCATTAAAAGCTGCTGGGGCTGGCTGAGGGTCACAAATTGGAGCCAAATTGGCTCTTCTAAAATTACTGTGCATACAGACCGGGATTGAACGTGCAATCTTCTAAAACCAGTTAGACGCTCTAACCATTGAGCTACTGAAGCTCGGATGGAAAGCTAGGGTTGGAAGCTCTTAGACAGTAGCGTTTGCATACGAGACGTATATTGTTGATGTACATGTAGTATATGCGATACGTTCACGAGCTTTCTCTAATGTAACACGTTTGGTAAACGAAATGTATAGAAGCGGTTGCAGGTTCGAACCTTGTGAATGTCTGTGGCTCAGAAACATTTTCTGAGTATTTGAGCTTGACGAACGTTTACCAAAGTTTCGAGAACCTTTCTGATTTTAGCCTTTCATATACGTCAGTAGAGCTGACGAGAAACAGCGGAACTAAGTCTATTATGAAACGAAATTTCACTTCAAATTTTTCAAGATTATATTTGGAAGAACATCTAAAATAATGAATAATGGCTTTCACACACCTTTCAAATCTTGAGCTATTCAAATCCAATTCTTGAGTTTTGAACAATGACGTCACACGTTGTAGTGTGGGAGAAAACGGAAAATCAGTCATATCTTTGGATCGGTTTAACTACACGAGATCACACATTACAGATGTAATCAGACCATACTCCAAGGAAAATTTCCAACGTTTGATTCAGTTTAGTCAAACCAATCCAAAGATATGACCGATTTTCCATTTTCTCTTTATTACAACGTGTGTCATTGTTCAAAGAGCACAGCCAACAACTCAAGAATGAGATAAGATTTGAAAGGCATGTAAAAGCCATTTTTTATTATCTTACGTGTGATAATACGTTACATCTTCTAAATACAATCTTAAAAACCCGAAGTGAAATTTCGTTTCTTAATAGGCACTTTCAAAGAAATACGAATAACAGAGATTAATATAAATGCGCCTCGTCATCTAATTGTTAATGACTCCACTTTGAATCAGTGGCAATATAGTGGACTTCTTTTGCTGCGTAAACATGTATGCTTGCCAAATATTTAATGAATAGCTGCAAGAACAGGTTCAGGCTTGCCGAAGAAACCAAAGAGACGTTAGATCCTGTTTGTCGAAGTTTGAAATGGTAGTTTAATTAACTACTTGACGTGCTCTTTATCAGATAATTGTATGTTATGCCGGATGCTATCGTGTATATATTGAATCTAACATCTATATATTGAATTCTAAAATCATCAATAATTCATGAACAAAATTTGAAAAAATATGATATAATACACAATTCATTATAAAACATTAGTCCTTGTATCACATTTACAGACACTGAATTTAAACTAAAAAATATAATCCATGCACCGTTCCCCAGTTGATTTCACGGGGGAGCACGGGTGGCGTGTGCTGTTAGCGCGCGTCCTCTCACCAAGAGTTAAGCCCGGTTAGACGGGGTTAGTACTTGGATGGGTGACCGCTTGGGAATGACCCCGTTGTCGAGCTTGGAACTCATGTGAGTAGAGTTGTAGTTGATCTCTCCTGTGCTTGACGGTTTTTCGCCAGGTTCTCCGGTTTTCCTCCCTCCGTAAAATCAACACCTAACATCTTAGCTGCATGTGATCCGTGGTCTGAACTGTGTCGTATGGCGACTGCTTGGAGCGCCTTTGTTGTGCCTTCGACACGGCCACGTTGATCTGCGTCCTTCGTAATTCAGCCGCTGGCTGCGAGTAAGGAGATGATTAGCCCCCAGTCCTTTGTCCTTTCTTTAAATATGTGTAATAAGCAGAAAACCTCTTGTACTGTATAAGTATAAACGTTGTACAAGTTAATAAAGACACTTGGCTTCACCTCGGGTTTTACAAAAAATCTACAAAATCCCAAAAAATCTCAAAAAATTCGCAAAAATTCCAAAGAAATGCAAGAAAAATCAAAAAAAAATCCGAAAATATCGGGGGGAAATTTCCAAATATCCCCAAAAATCACAACAATCTCAGAAAAAGTCCAAAAATTCCACGGGATTTTGAAAGTCAAAAAATTTCGTACGTTCTTTTGGGAGTGATTTGCCCCTCGCTTTGAGATATAGGAACTCGAATCAGTCAAATGTAAAATTTTGAATTACGAGAAAGTAGTGAAAAACTCGTAGAAATGTAGCTGAGTATAGGCGACTAGTGTAAATTTGAATAAATTTTGAGGTAATTCCTCAGTAATTCTTCCAGAAATGAAATGTTGCTGAAACTCCCCAGTATTAAAGTTTATGATATGTTTATAGTAAAATAACAAAAAAAAAGTTGGGGTCACCGAACTCGTTTAGAAAATACGGCTGCCAGTAAACCATGATGTTTTCCCAATTTGGAGCTATTTTGGCTAGCTTTTTATTTCGTCTTGTTATCTTGAAATATCCTTCTTATAAAAGAACTTAGTTTATATACTTAGTGGAAAAATATTTGATATTTTAGATGCACTTATATATTAACTATTTAGTGGCAACAAATAATGGAAGAAAATTTGACGCAAATGGCAATTGACAAACATTTTTGCGATATAAGAATGTCCACATTCTTTCTTGTTACATGTTTTTTTTTGGAGTCGCAAGAACGAGAAACGTACGATATTTCAATTTCTCGGAATGACTTTTTCTCTATTCTTTCATATATGATGTATTTAGAGCTGGTGGAGGAAATAAATAACAGGAAAAAAAAGGTGGGGTTCACCGAGTGTCTTCGTGGGCTACAGAAGGTTAAAGCTTCAACATGGAGCGTTTCCCTATCATTTCATCTATATACGAAACCACGCAACAACTTTTTAATTATTTTCAATAACCAAAAATTAAGTTAGTATATTCTTGTCAAAGTTTTTAGTGGCTGATTTAATCTCCTTAGTGACATTTTTATGTGTTTTCGTCACTAACACTTAGATACATCTTGAATATAGTATTGCAGAATTATGCGCAGAAAAGCTGCGCAGTGCAAAACTGAGGAATTACTCAAGTATCAACTATGACTATGTGCACACGGTAACGTTTCCGAGCGTTTTCATATTGTTTCAAGTAATGAGCTGATTATTCTCGATTCCCTTGAGAACAGTAAACAATGCGAAAACGCTCGGAAACGTTACCGTGTGCACATAGCCTAAGGATTTTGGAACCTCAACGTCGAGTCGTTACGAATTATGATTTCTCAGCTCTTTTTCTGAATTATTTATAGCGATGATGGAATACAAATATGACCTTGCAGAGTTTTGCTATGGGCGAATGTTTTGATCATTGTCTTTGACTGCTTGGGAAGGAAGCACTTTCACTGTCTGCAAACGCCTACTAAACAATAGAATATACACTCGAGAATGTCATTAAACGCTATTATTTGACGGAAAGAGAGAGGACCTATACCTGTAAACCGGAAAACTACGTATTTTTCTCACTCATTGTCTTTTTTCAATCCAATGAAACTAATACGAATTCTTTGCCAAAGTATAACTAAAACCTTTAGTATATGAAACACTGAAAATGGAAGGAAGGAAAGAAAAAAATGAAATGTAACACTGCACGTAGTTTAATTGAGTGTCTCCGCTGCTGCTTCTAATTTTCTAATATTCTTGCAGTTCGTAAATCCGTTATTTTATTCGTCTAGTTTATGGGCCCGCAGTAATTGGCATATATGCTGTTGCGGTTACTTTAGAATGTAATTATCTAATATATATGTGTATGTAAGTCTGGGAATAGCCCCGTTCTCGAACTTGAATTTCATGTGAGTAGAGTTTAGTTGGTCTCTCCTGTGCTTCGAGGGTTTTTCGCAGGGTTCTGCGGTTTTCCTCCCTCCGTAAAATCAACACTTAGCTCTTAGCTTATGTCGTGCATTTTTAACATGAGTCCCTGGCTCGGATGATTGGGCGACCACATCCTGTGTTTACGACGTTAAATAAATCATTATTATTATTATTATTATTATTATTATTATTATTATTATTATTATTATTATTATTATTATTATTATTATTATTATTATTATATGTAAAAGCTAGTGGCAAAGCCTAATAAATAAATAAATAAATAAATAAATAAATAAATAAATATGATTGGTTTTGTGATAACAAACTGATTCTCAAGTGAAAGGCTCTTGTTCTTTCATATAACAGCAGTATAGTTTTGTCTTATTTATATGCTGACGGTATATACTGATATCCTGTGTCGACCATATAGAATTATTAAGTGTTATCTTTGACAAACAATTGCGCTTTATAGCCAACACATATCCAAATTTGTGGGTTCCTGAGTCCTGATTGGAAACTCAGAAATTTCTCTCAGTAAAATAACTTGAAGAACATTTACATTCAATTCATGCATAGCTTATACATCCAGGTACATCTCTTCTCTTTTAATTAAATAATGTAAAACATTGATAAACTTGGGGCCCTCAAACCAAAATGGAAAGTCGATTGTTTTGCTTGATGTTTAAAATATTTTATTTAAACACAGAAGGTAGACGAGGTGAAAAACGATAGATCGTAGTTAAAATGTTTAAAAGAGTATTACTATACGGCGAAAGGTTTACTTTTAATGTTATTATATGCATGCCACAGACGATTAGGGCCATTCCAAAAAACTCAAGTACCTGCAGAAAAATGAGAATACAATAGAAATACAAAAGAATCGAATACATCAGATTATATAACTCTTCCTCCAAAGTCCAAAATAATAATAATAATGGAAACTTTATTTGTTTATGATTTACGTATACTACAATGATAAACCTCTCTTTTACAGGTAGTTTACCAATGTCTACTTGAATTAACACTATATTGTATAAAAATATTAGTATGACATTAAAGTCGGGTCATCCCATTCTTTGTTACGTTTACAAAATATATAGTAAGAGGTCCTTATGCAAGTGTTCATAATTTTCTGAGTATAGTACTTTCTACATCGTTCGTCAAATTTCAGGTCTTTCAGCATTTCAATAAAGTCTACAGCTGACTGATTAAAAACTCCAAGCGAACTGATAGATAAATTTATAAATTTTACTTTTTCATAATTTTTGTGCTGTTCGTTAATAAGTTCTAGATATTTATGTCTCTTACGGGTTGCATTAGTAAAAAGATTAGATTCAAATCCAACAGTCAGTTCGAGTATGTAGATGTATTTGTTTTCGATTGTTATCAGAAGATCAGGGCGTAACTTATCTCCGGTGATAACAGATGGACTGATGAAGCCAGGTACAGTAGGTCAGCATAAAGGTTTATAGAGTGTTGTACGGATTTAAGAGAGGTTGCAATGAAGTTAAGAACGGAATCGTGTCGCCACGTAAAACGTCCTTCGTTTAGGTATGTCTTGCATCCATTGACGACGTGGAGCAAGGTTTCGGGTTCCAATAATAATAATAATAATAATAATAATAATAATAATAATAATAATAATAATAATAATAATAATAATAATAATAATAATAATAATAATAATAATAATAATAATAATAATAATAATAATAATAATAATAATAATCTTTATTGAGGATGCCAACATCACCCTAAAGTGTTTTACAGAGGGGACCTCAGAAATAGTGGCTGACCGCTGACCCTAAATCAAATATGAATTTTGTAACACATACGTTTTAGTCAGTCTAATTATGTGAGAAGATTTTACTTTATAAGTGGAGATCTAACTTCCGGACATGCAATTGCCAAGTGCCAAGTAAAAAGTTGAATGAAAATATCTTTATTAATCATTTAGCTAACACATGCAGTTGGAATTTTGTTACTTATACAATATTCACTCTGTCTAACACCAGAATATTTTACTCTGTCTGACACCAGACGATATTATTCTGGCTAACAAGTAACACCAGAATATTTTACTTGGTCTAACACCAGACTATTTTACTGTGTCTAACACCAGAATATTTTACTCTGTCTAACATTAGACGATTTTACTCTGTCTAACGCCAGACTATTTTACTCTGTCTAACACCAGAATATTTTACTCTGTCTAACACCAGAATATTTTACTCTGTTTAACACCAGAATATTTTACTCTGTTTAACACCAGAATATTTTACTCTGTCTAACACCAGAATATTTTACTCTGTTTAACACCAGAATATTTTACTCTGTCTAACTCCGGAGTATTTTACTCTGTTTAACACTGGAATATTTTACTCTGGCTAACACCAGAATATTTTACTGTGTGTAACAGCAGACTATTTTACTCTAACACCAGAATATTTTACTCTGTCTAACACAAGAATATTTTACTCTATCTAACACCAGAAGATTTTACTCTGTAACACCAGAATATTTTATTTGTTAAGTGAAGACCTCCCAGACAGTTGCCAAGTAAAAAGTTAAATGAAAGTATATCTGTATATTAATCATTTAGCTAACATTTTAATGTTATTATATGCATGCCATAGACGATTAGGGCCATTCCAAAAAACTCAAGTACCTGCAGAAAAATGAGAATACAATAGAAATACAAAAGAATCGAGTACATCCGATTATATAACTCTTCCTCCAAAGTCCAAAATAATAATAATAATAATAATAATAATAATAATAATAATAATAATAATAATAATAATAATAATAATAATAATAATCTTTATTGAGGATGCCAACATCACCCTAAAGTGTTTTACAGAGGGGTCGTCAGAAATAGTGGCTGACCCTAAATCAAACATGAATTTTGTAACACATACGTTTTAGTCAGTCTAATTATGTGAGAAGATTTTACTTTATAAGTGGAGATCTAGCTTCCGGACATGCAATTGCCAAGTGCCAAGTAAAAAGTTGAATGAAAATATCTTTATTATATAATCATTTAGCTAACACGTGCAGTTGGAATTGTGTTACGTATACAATATTCACTCTGTCTAACACCAGAATATTTTACTCTGTCTGACACCAGACGATATTATTCTGGCTAACAAGTAACACCAGAATATTGTACTCTGTCTAACACGAGACTATTTTACTGTGTCTAACACCAGAATATTTTACTCTGTTTAACACCAGAATATTTTACTCTGTTTAACACCAGAATATTTTACTCTGTCTTACACCAGAATATTTTACTCTGTTTAACACCAGAATATTTTACTCTGTCTAACACCAGAATATTTTACTCTGTTTAACACTGGAATATTTTACTCTGTCTAACTCCGGAGTATTTTACTCTGTCTAACACCAGAATATTTTACTCTGTCTAACACCAGAATATTTTACTCTGTTTAACACTGGAATATTTTACTCTGGCTAACACCAGAATATTTTACTGTGTGTAACAGCAGACTATTTTACTCTAACACCAGAATATTTTACTCTGTCTAACACAAGGATATTTTACTCTATCTAACACCAGAAGATTTTTCTCTGTAACACCAGAATATTTTATTTGTTAAGTGAAGACCTCCCAGACAGTTGCCAAGTAAAAAGTTAAATGAAAGTATATCTGTATATTAATCATTTAGCTAACGCAGTTGCAATTTTGTTACTTATACAATAATCAGACAGTTGCCAAGTAAAAGGTTAAAAACTATCTTTATTATCTATTTAATTAACACAGTTGCAATTTTGCAACTTGTACAATATTTCACTCTGTCTATATTGCCAGACGATTTTACTTGTCAAGTGGAGGTTTCTAGGGAAATTGCCAAGTAAATGATTAAAAACAACCTTTATTAAAAACTATTTTTATTAACTCTTTTGTCGGCACGGTTGCAATTTTGCAAGGTATATATTTTTCTCTTTCTAACGCCAGACGATTTTACTTCTTGAATATACAGAGCTCCCATAAGACAATTGCCAAATAAGAAAGAAGAAAAACTATCTTTGTTAACTAAAGTTGTTGGCACATTTGCAATTTTGAATATACCGTGCACGATTTAGGCCAATTCTAAACAACTCAACTATCTGAAGAATGAGAATACAATAGAAATACAATAGAATAAAATACATTGGAGTATATAACCCAAATTTTAGATATTTTAGAATTTCATAGAGAAAAATCAAGTTTTTATAACATACATGTAGATTGGAAATGATGAATTGTACATTTTAGATTGAAATTGTATATTGTGAATTGGAGATTTAAGATTGTAGATTGGAGTCGGAGGTTTGAGGTCGTAGATTGTAGCTCTGAATTGAGATTGTAGATTGTAGATTTGTGATTGTAAATTAGAGTTGGAGATTTGAGATTGCAAGATTGTAGATTGGAAATTTGTGAGTGTAAATTAGAGTTGGAGATTTGAAATTGCGAGATTGTAGATTGGAAATTTGTGATTGTAGATTAGAGTTGGAGGTTTGAGATTGTAGATTGGAGATTTGAGATTGGAGATTGGAGATTTGTTATTGGAGATTATAATTGGAGGTTTGAGATTGGAGATTTGTTATTGGAGATTAGAATTGGAGGTTTGAGATTGTAGATTGGAGATTTGTGATTGGAGATTAGAGTTGGAGGTTTGAAATTGGAGATTTGTGATTGGAGATTGGAGGTTTGTGATTGGAGATTAGAGTTGGAGGTTAGAGATTGTAGATGGTAGATTGTAGATTTGTGATTGAGATTGGAGATTGGAGATTGGAGATTGGAGATTGGAGATTGTGCATTAGACTTGGAGGTTTGAGATTATATAAAGATTGTACATTTGAGATTGTGAATTGGAGATTGGGGATTAGAGTTGGAGGTTAGAGACTGTAGATTTGAGATTGTGAATTGGAGTTGGAGGTTAGGGATTGTAGATTGTGAATTGTAGATTTGTGAATTGGAGTTGAAGGTTGGAGATTTGTAGATATGAGATTTGTGATTGTAGATTAGAGTTGGAGATTGGAGATTGGAGATTTGTTTTTGTAGATTAGAGTTGGAGGTTTGAGATTGGAAATTGCAGATTGGAGATTTGAGATTTGTGATTGTAGATTAGAGTTGGAAGTTTGCGATTGTAGATTTGAGATTTGTGATTGTATATTGTAGATTTGTTATTGTAGATTAGATTAGAGTTGGAGGTTGTAGATTTGTGATTGTAGATTAGAGTTGGAGGTTTGCGATTGTAGATTTGTGATTGGAGTTGGAGGTTGTAGATTATAGATTGTAGATTTGTGATTGGAGATTAAAGTTGGAGGTTGGAGATTGTAGATTTGAGATTGTAGATTTGTGATTGTATATTGTAGATTGGAGGTTTGTGATTGTAGATTGGAGTTCTAGATTGTAGATTGTAGATTTGTGATTGGAGATTAGAATTGGCGGTGAGAGATTGTAGATTGTAGATTTGTGATTGAGATTGTAGATTGTAGATTAGACGTGGAGGTTTGAGATTGTATATTGTAGATTTGAGATTGTGAAATGGAGATTGGAGTTGGAAATTGGAGTCGGAGATGGTAGATTGTAGATTTGTGATTGTAGATTATATTAGAGTTGGAGGTTTGTGATTGTGGATTAGAGTTGGAGATTTGCGATTGTGGATTGTAGATTGTAGATTAGAGTTGGAGGTTTGAGATTGGAGATTGGAGATTGTGGATTAGAGTTGGAGGTTTGCGATTGTAGATTGGAGTTCTAGATTGTAGATTTGTGATTGGAGATTAGAGTTGGCGGTGAGAGATTGTAGATTGTAGATTTGTGATTGAGATTGTAGATTGTAGATTAGACTTGGAGGTTTGAGATTGTATATTGTAGATTTGAGATTGTGAAATGGAGATTGGAGTTGGAGATTGGAGTCGGAGATGGTAGATTGTAAATTTGTGATTGTAGATTAGATTAGAGTTGGAGGTTTGTGATTGTGGATTAGAGTTGGAGATTTGCGATTGTGGATTGTAGATTGTAGATTAGAGTTGGAGGTTTGAGATTGGAGATTGTGGATTAGAGTTGGAGGTTTGCGATTGTAGATTGGAGTTCTAGATTGTAGATTGTAGATTTGTGATTGGAGATTAGAGTTGGCGGTGAGAGATTGTAGATTGTAGATTTGTGATTGAGATTGTAGATTGTAGATTAGACTTGGAGGTTTGAGATTGTATATTGTAGATTTGAGATTGTGAAATGGAGATTGGAGTTGGAGATTGGAGTCGGAGATGGTAGATTGTAGATTTGTGATTGTAGATTAGATTAGAGTTGGAGGTTTGTGATTGTGGATTAGAGTTGGAGATTTGCGATTGTGGATTGTAGATTGTAGATTAGAGTTGGAGGTTTGAGATTGTAGATTGTAGATTGTAGATTGTGGATTAGAGTTGGAGGTTTGCGATTGTAGATTGTTTGTAGATTAGAGTTGGGGGGTTGATATTGTAGATTTGTGATTAGAGTTGTAGATTTGAGATTGTAGATTAGAGTTGGAGGTTTGAGATGGGAGATTGGAAATTTGTGATTTGTTATTGTAGATTAGAGTTGGAGGTTTGAGATTGGAGGTTGGAGATTGGAGATTTGTGATAGTAGATTTGTGATTGGAGATTGGAGTTGGAGGTTTGAGATTGGAGATTGGAGATTTGTGATTGGAGATTGGAGGTTTGTGATTGTAGAGTAGAGTTGGAGGTTGGAGATTGTAGATGGTAGATTGTAGATTTGTGATTGAGATTTGAGATTGGAGATTGTGGATTAGACTTGGAGGTTTGAGATTGGAGATTTGAGATTGTGAATTGGAGATTGGAGATTTGTGATTGTGGATTAGACTTGGAGGTTTGAGATTGTAGATTTGAGATTGTGAATTGGAGATTGGAGATTTGTGATTGTAGATTAGAGTTGGAGGTTAGAGATTGGAGATTTGAGATTGTGGATTGGAGTTGGAGGTTAGAGATTGTAGATTGTGAATTGTAGATTTGTGAATTGTAGATTGGAGTTGAAGGTTGGAGATTTGTAGATTTGAGATTTGAGATTTGTTATGGTAGATTAGAGTTGGAGGTTTGAGATTGGAAATTGCAGATTGTAGAGTTGAGATTTGTGATTGGAGATTAGAGTTGGAAGTTTGCAATTTGAGATTTGTGATTGTAGATTGTAGATATGTGATTGTAGATTAGAGTTGGAGGTTTGCGATTGTAGATTGTAGATTTGTGATTGTAGGTTGGAGTTGGAGGTTGTAGATTGTAGATTTGTGGTTGTAGATTCGATTTGGAGGTTTGAGATTGTAGATTTGTGATTGTAGATTAAAGTTGGAAGTTGGAGATTGTAGATTTGAGATTGTAGGTTGTGATTGTAGATTGGAGGTTTGTGATTGCAGATTAGAGTTGGAGATTGTATAGATTGGAGATTTGTGATTGTAGATTAGAGTTGGAGGTTTGCGATTGGAGATTGGAGATTTGTGATTGTAGATTGGAGTTGGATGTTAGAGATTGTGGATTTGAGATTGTGAATTGGAGTTGGAGGTTAGGGATTGTAGATTGTAGATTGTGAATTGTAGATTTGTGAATTGGAGTTGAAGGTTGGAGATTTGTAGATATGAGATTTGTGATTGTAGATTAGAGTTGGAGATTGTAAATTTGAGATTGGACATTTGTTATAGTAGATTAGAGTTGGAGGTTTGAGATTGGAAATTGCAGATTGGAGATTTGAGATTTGTGATTGTAGATTAGAGTTGGAAGTTTGCGATTGTAGATTTGTGATTGTAGATTGTAGATTTGTGATTGTAGATTAGATTAGAGTTGGAGGTTGTAGATTTGTGATTGTAGATTAGAGTTGGAGGTTTGCGATTGGAGATTTGTGATTGTAGATTAAAGTTGGAGGTTGGAGATTGTAGATTTGAGATTGTAGGTTGTGATTGTAGATTGGAGGTTTGTGATTGCAGATTAGAGTTGGAGATTGTATAGATTGGAGATTTGTGATTGTAGATTAGAGTTGGAGGTTTGCGATTGTAGATTGTAGATTTGTGATTGTAGATTGGAGTTGGATGTTAGAGATTGTGGATTTGAGATTGTGAATTGGAGTTGGAGGTTAGGGATTGTAGATTGTAGATTGTGAATTGTAGATTTGTGAATTGGAGTTGAAGGTTGGAGATTTGTAGATATGAGATTTGTGATTGTAGATTAGAGTTGGAGATTGTAGATTTGAGATTGGACATTTGTTATAGTAGATTAGAGTTGGAGGTTTGAGATTGGAAATTGCAGATTGTAGATTGTAGATTTGTGATTGTAGATTAGAGTTGGAAGTTTGCGATTGTAGATTTGTGATTGTGTATTGTAGATTTTGATTGTAGATTAGATTAGAGTTGGAGGTTGTAGATTTGTGATTGTAGATTAGAGTTGGAGGTTGGAGATTGTATATTTGAGATTGTAGGTTTGTGATTGTAGATTGGAGGTTTGTGATTGTAGATTGGAGTTGTAGATTGTAGATTTATGATTGGAGATTAGAGTTGGCGGTGAGAGATTGTAGATGGTAGATTTAAGATTTGTGATTGAGATTGGAGATTTGAGATTGGAGATTGTGGATTAGACTTGGAGGTTTGAGATTGTATAAAGATTGTAGATTTGAGATTGTGAATTAGAGATTGGAGATTTGTGATTGTAGATTAGAGTTGGAGGTTTGCGATTGGAGATTTGTGATTGTAGATTAAAGTTGGAGGTTGGAGATTGTAGATTTGAGATTGTAGGTTGTGATTGTAGATTGGAGGTTTGTGATTGCAGATAGAGTTGGAGATTGTATAGATTGGAGATTTGTGATTGTAGATTAGAGTTGGAGGTTTGCGATTGTAGATTGTAGATTTGTGATTGTAGATTGGAGTTGGATGTTAGAGATTGTGGATTTGAGATTGTGAATTGGAGTTGGAGGTTAGGGATTGTAGATTGTAGATTGTGAATTGTAGATTTGTGAATTGGAGTTGAAGGTTGTAGATTTGTAGATATGAGATTTGTGATTGTAGATTAGAGTTGGAGATTGTAGATTTGAGATTGGACATTTGTTATAGTAGATTAGAGTTGGAGGTTTGAGATTGGAAATTGCAGATTGGAGATTGGAGATTTGTGATTGTAGATTAGAGTTGGAAGTTTGCGATTGTAGATTTGTGATTGTGTATTGTAGATTTTGATTGTAGATTAGATTAGAGTTGGAGGTTGTAGATTTGTGATTATAGATTAGAGTTGGAGGTTGGAGATTGTATATTTGAGATTGTAGGTTTGTGATTGTAGATTGGAGGTTTGTGATTGTAGATTGGAGTTGTAGATTGTAGATTTATGATTGGAGATTAGAGTTGGCGGTGAGAGATTGTAGATGGTAGATTTAAGATTTGTGATTGAGATTGGAGATTTGAGATTGGAGATTGTGGATTAGACTTGGAGGTTTGAGATTGTATAAAGATTGTAGATTTGAGATTGTGAATTAGAGATTGGAGATTTGTGATTGTAGATTAGAGTTGGAGGTTTGCGATTGGAGATTTGTGATTGTAGATTAAAGTTGGAGGTTGGAGATTGTAGATTTGAGATTGTAGGTTGTGATTGTAGATTGGAGGTTTGTGATTGCAGATAGAGTTGGAGATTGTATAGATTGGAGATTTGTGATTGTAGATTAGAGTTGGAGGTTTGCGATTGTAGATTGTAGATTTGTGATTGTAGATTGGAGTTGGATGTTAGAGATTGTGGATTTGAGATTGTGAATTGGAGTTGGAGGTTAGGGATTGTAGATTGTAGATTGTGAATTGTAGATTTGTGAATTGGAGTTGAAGGTTGTAGATTTGTAGATATGAGATTTGTGATTGTAGATTAGAGTTGGAGATTGTAGATTTGAGATTGGACATTTGTTATAGTAGATTAGAGTTGGAGGTTTGAGATTGGAAATTGCAGATTGGAGATTGGAGATTTGTGATTGTAGATTAGAGTTGGAAGTTTGCGATTGTAGATTTGTGATTGTGTATTGTAGATTTTGATTGTAGATTAGATTAGAGTTGGAGGTTGTAGATTTGTGATTATAGATTAGAGTTGGAGGTTGGAGATTGTATATTTGAGATTGTAGGTTTGTGATTGTAGATTGGAGGTTTGTGATTGTAGATTGGAGTTGTAGATTGTAGATTTATGATTGGAGATTAGAGTTGGCGGTGAGAGATTGTAGATGGTAGATTTAAGATTTGTGATTGAGATTGGAGATTTGAGATTGGAGATTGTGGATTAGACTTGGAGGTTTGAGATTGTATAAAGATTGTAGATTTGAGATTGTGAATTAGAGATTGGAGATTTGTGATTGTAGATTAGAGTTGGAGGTTAGAAATTGTAGATTTGAGATTGTGGATTGGAGTTGGAGGTTAGAGATTGTAGATTGTGAATTGTAGATTTGTGAATTGTAGATTGGAGTTGAAGGTTGGAGATTTGTAGATATGAGATTTGTGATTGTAGATTAGAGTTGGAGATTTGAGATTTGAGATTTATTATGGTAGATTAGAGTTGGAGGTTTGAGATTGGAAATTGCAGATTGTAGATTTGAGATTTGTGATTGGAGGTTAGAGTTGGAAGTTTGCAATTGTAGATTTGAGATTTGTGATTGTAGATTGTAGATTTGTGATTGTAGATTAGAGTTGGAGGTTTGCGATTGTAGGTTGTGATTGTAGATTGGAGGTTTGTGATTGTAGATTAGATTTGGAGATTGTTTAGATTGGAGATTTGTGATTGTAGATTAGAGTTGGCGGTGAGAGATTGTAGATTTGTGATTGAGATTGTAGATTAGACTTGGAGGTTTGTGATTGTAGATTGTAGATTTGAGATTGTGAAATGGAGATTGGAGTCGGAGATGGTAGATTGTAGATTAGATTAGAGTTGGAGGTTTGTGATTGTGGATTAGAGTTGGAGATTTGCGATTGTGGATTGTAGATTAGAGTTGGAGGTTTGAGATTGGAGATTGGAGATTTGTGATTGTAGATTAGAGTTGGAGGTTGGAGATTGTAGATTGTGGATTAGAGTTGGAGGTTTGCGATTGTAGATTGTAGATTTGTAATTGTAGATTAGAGTTGGAGGATGTAGATTTGAGATTGTGGATTAGAGTTGGGGGTTTGATATTGTAGATTTGTAGACGGTTGGATCACATCAGATAAAGTGGGTGACTCATTCAAGGTTGTTGGGAGTTACGATTGATGACAAATTAACATGGTCTCGACACATATTGGAAACAAAAAAGGGATTCGCTAACAAACTGAACATGATAAAATGTAGCAAATTCTTACCAAGGCAAATGCTCCTAGATTTGTATTTTAAGATTATTTTACCCTCTATAACATATGCAATGCCAATTTGGGGTGGGTGTACCAATAAGGAAGGCTTTCATTCTTTGGAATCTCTACATTGTAGAGCTGCCAGAGTGATATTTAGTCTATCACGTGATATGCCCTCTATTGAGGTCTTAGAGCAGGCTAAATGGGATACACTCACTGAAATGTATAAGATAAGACTGGTACAATTAGCTTATAAGATATATAACAATATTACACCACTAAGTATGACCCATATAATAACAAAATCTAAAAATAAGTATAGTCTCCGTAATGCACATAAAGTAAATGTTCCGCGCTTCAATACATATTATATGAAGAACTCAATCACCTATAGGGGTTCTGTTATCTGGAATGCGATCTCTGCAGACCTTGATGATTCTGTAACAAATGTTACCACCCTTGGTAAGAGGATAAAGAGAGCAGGCATCCTAAGGCTTATAAATTTTGAGGCGGAATCTGTGCAAACTGCACCTAGGCATGAAGATTGTTTTAAATTTTATTGATATGTACAGTATTTTCTTTCTTTTTTCCTTTTTTCCTTGTAATATGATTATTTAGTTTTAAATTTTATTGATATGTACAGTATTTTCTTTCTTTTTTCCTTGTAATATAGACTTAAATACACGACCCCACAAGCTGTATGCTTTAATTCCAATCGTGTTTAAATAAAATTTATTGTATTGTATTGTATTGTATTGTGATTGTAGATTAGAGTTGGAGGTTTGAGATTGTAGATTAGAGTTGGAGGTTTGAGATGGGAGATTGGAAATTTGTGATTTGTTATTGTAGATTAGAGTTGGAGGTTTGAGATTGGAGGTTGGAGATTGTAGATTTGTGATTGTAGATTTGTGATTGGAGATTGGAGTTGGAGGTTTGAGATTGGAGATTGGAGATTTGTGATTGGAGATTGGAGATTGTAGTTGGAGGTTTGAGATTGGAGATTGGAGATTTGTAATTGGAGATTAGAGTTGGAGGTTTGAGATTGGAGATTGGAGATTTGTGATTGGAGATTGGAGGTTTGTGATTGTAGATTAGAGTTGGAGGTTAGAGATTGTAGATGGTAGATTGTAGATTTGTGATTGAGATTGGAAATTGTGGATTAGACTTGGAGGTTTGAGATTGGAGATTTGTGATTGTGAATTGGAGATTTGTGATTGTAGATTAGAGTTGGAGGTTAGAGATTGTAGATTTGAGATTGTGGATTGGAGTTGGAGGTTAGAGATTGTAGATTGTGAATTGTAGATTGGAGTTGAAGGTTGGAGATTTGTAGATTTGAGATTTGTTATGGTAGATTAGAGTTGGAGGTTTGAGATTGGAAATTGCAGATTGTAGAGTTGAGATTTGTGATTGGAGATTAGAGTTGGAAGTTTGCAATTTGAGATTTGTGATTGTAGATTGTAGATTTGTGATTGTAGATTAGAGTTGGAGGTTTGCGATTGTAGATTGTAGATTTGTGATTGTAGGTTGGAGTTGGAGGTTGTAGATTGGAGATTTGTGATTGTAGATTCGATTTGGAGGTTTGAGGTTGTAGATTGTAGATTTGTGATTGTAGATTAAAGTTTGAGGTTGGAGATTGTAGATTTGAGATTGTAGGTTGTGATTGTAGATTGGAGGTTTGTGATTGCAGATTAGAGTTGGAGATTATATAGATTGGAAATTTGTGATTGTAGATTAGAGTTGGAGGTTTGCGATTGTAGATTGTAGATTTGTGATTGTAGATTGGAGTTGGAGGTTAGAGATTGTGGATTTGAGATTGTGAATTGGAGTTGGAGGTTAGGGATTGTAGATTGTAGATTGTGAATTGTAGATTTGTGAATTGGAGTTGAAGGTTGGAGATTTGTAGATATGAGATTTGTGATTGTAGATTAGAGTTGGAGATTGTAGATTTGAGATTGGACATTTGTTATAGTAGATTAGAGTTGGAGGTTTGAGATTGGAAATTGCAGATTGGAGATTTGAGATTTGTGATTGTAGATTAGAGTTGGAAGTTTGCGATTGTAGATTTGTGATTGTATATTGTAGATTTGTGATTGTAGATTAGATTAGAGTTGGAGGTTGTAGATTTGTGATTGTAGATTAGAGTTGGAGGTTTGCGATTGTAGATTTGTGATTGTAGATTGGAGTTGGAGGTTGTAGATTATAGATTGGAGATTTGTGATTGTAGATTAAAGTTGGAGGTTGGAGATTGTAGATTTGAGATTGTAGATTTGTGATTGTAGATTGGAGGTTTGTGATTGTAGATTGGAGTTGTAGATTGTAGATTGTAGATTTGTGATTGGAGATTAGAGTTGGCGGTGAGAGATTGTAGATTGTAGATTTGTGATTGAAGATTGTAGATTAGACTTGGAGGCTAGGTTTGAGATTGTATATTGTAGATTTGAGATTGTGAAATGGAGATTGGTGATTGGAGTTGGAGATTGGAGTCGGAGATGGTAGATTGTAGATTTGTGATTGTGGATTAGATTAGATTAGATTAGATTAGATTAGATTAGATTAGATTAGAGTTGGAGGTTTGTGATTGTAGATTAGAGTTGGAGATTTGCGATTGTGGATTGTAGATTGTAGATTAGAGTTGGAGGTTTGAGATTGGAGATTGGAGATTTGTGATTGTAAATTAGAGTTGGAGGTTGTAGATTTGAGATTGGAGATTAGAGTTGGGGGTTTGATATTGTAGATTAGTGATTGTAGATTAGAGTTGGAGGTTTGAGATTGTAGATTAGAGTTGGAGGTTTGAGATGGGAGATTGGAAATTTGTGATTTGTTATTGTAGATTAGAGTTGGAGGTTTGAGATTGGAGGTTAGAGATTGGAGATTTGTGATTGGAGATTGGAGTTGGAGGTTGGAGGTTTGAGATTGTAGATTGTAGATTTGTGATTGTAGATTAGAGTTGGAGGTTTGAGATTGTAGATTAGAGTTGGAGGTTTGAGATGGGAGATTGGAAATTTGTGATTTGTTATTGTAGATTAGAGTTGGAGGTTTGAGATTGGAGGTTAGAGATTGTAGATTTGTGATTGGAGATTGGAGTTGGAGGTTTGAGATTGTAGATTGGAGATTTGTGATTGGAGATTAGAGTTGGAGGTTTGAGATTGTAGATTGTAGATTGTAGATTTGTGATTGAGATTGGAGATTGTGGATTAGACTTGGAGGTTTGAGATTGTATAAAGATTGTAGATTTGAGATTGTGAATTGGAGATTGGAGATTTGTGATTGTAGATTAGAGTTGGAGGTTAGAGATTGTAGATTTGAGATTGTGGATTGGAGTTGGAGGTTAGAGATTGTAGATTGTGAATTGTAGATTTGTGAATTGTAGATTGGAGTTGAAGGTTGGAGATTTGTAGATATGAGATTTGTGATTGTAGATTAGAGTTGGAGATTGTAGATTGGAGATTGGTGATTTGTTATGGTAGATTAGAGTTGGAGGTTTGAGATTGGAAATTGCAGATTGTAGATTGAGATTTGTGATTGGAGATTAGAGTTGGAAGTTTGCAATTGTAGATTTGAGATTTGTGATTGTAGATTGTAGATTTGTGATTGTAGATTAGAGTTGGAGGTTTGCGATTGTAGATTGTAGATTTGTGATTGTAGATTGGAGTTGGAGGTTGTAGATTGGAGATTTGTGATTGGAGATTCGATTTGGAGGTTTGAGATTGTAGATTTGTGATTGTAGATTAAAGTTGGAGGTTGGAGATTGTAGATTTGAGATTGGAGGTTGTGATTGTAGATTGGAGGTTTGTGATTGAAGATTAGAGTTGGAGATTGTATAGATTGGAGATTTGTGATTGTAGATTAGAGTTGGCGGTGAGAGATTGTAGATTGTAGATTTGTGATTGAGATTGTAGATTAGACTTGGAGGTTTGTGATTGTAGATTGTAGATTTGAGATTGTGAAATGGAGATTGGAGTTGGAGATTGGAGTCGGAGATTGTAGATTTGTGATTGTAGATTAGAGTTGGAGGTTTGAGATTGTAGATTAGAGTTGGAGATTTGAGATGGAAGATTGGAAATTTGTTATTGTAGATTAGAGTTGGAGGTGTGAGATTGGAAATTGAAGATTGGAAATTTTTTATTGAGATTAGAGTTAGAAGTTTGAGATTGTAGATTGGAAATTTGTGATTGTAGATTAGATTAGATTAGATTAGAGTTGGAGGTTTGCGATTGTAGATTTGTGATTGTAGATTGGAGTTGGAGGTTGTAGATTATAGATTGGAGATTTGTGATTGTAGATTAAAGTTGGAGGTTGGAGATTGTAGATTTGAGATTGTAGATTTGTGATTGTAGATTAGAGTTGGAGGTTTGAGATTGTAGATTAGAGTTGGAGGTTTGAGATGGGAGATTGGAAATTTGTGATTTGTTATTGTAGATTAGAGTTGGAGGTTTGAGATTGGAGGTTAGAGATTGGAGATTTGTGATTGGAGATTGGAGTTGGAGGTTGGAGGTTTGAGATTGTAGATTGTAGATTTGTGATTGTAGATTAGAGTTGGAGGTTTGAGATTGTAGATTAGAGTTGGAGGTTTGAGATGGGAGATTGGAAATTTGTGATTTGTTATTTAGATTAGAGTTGGAGGTTTGAGATTGGAGGTTAGAGATTGTAGATTTGTGATTGGAGATTGGAGTTGGAGGTTTGAGATTGTAGATTGGAGATTTGTGATTGGAGATTAGAGTTGGAGGTTTGAGATTGTAGATTGTAGATTGTAGATTTGTGATTGAGATTGGAGATTGTGGATTAGACTTGGAGGTTTGAGATTGTATAAAGATTGTAGATTTGAGATTGTGAATTGGAGATTGGAGATTTGTGATTGTAGATTAGAGTTGGAGGTTAGAGATTGTAGATTTGAGATTGTGGATTGGAGTTGGAGGTTAGAGATTGTAGATTGTGAATTGTAGATTTGTGAATTGTAGATTGGAGTTGAAGGTTGGAGATTTGTAGATATGAGATTTGTGATTGTAGATTAGAGTTGGAGATTGTAGATTGGAGATTGGTGATTTGTTATGGTAGATTAGAGTTGGAGGTTTGAGATTGGAAATTGCAGATTGTAGATTGAGATTTGTGATTGGAGATTAGAGTTGGAAGTTTGCAATTGTAGATTTGAGATTTGTGATTGTAGATTGTAGATTTGTGATTGTAGATTAGAGTTGGAGGTTTGCGATTGTAGATTGTAGATTTGTGATTGTAGATTGGAGTTGGATGTTAGAGATTGTGGATTTGAGATTGTGAATTGGAGTTGGAGGTTAGGGATTGTAGATTGTAGATTGTGAATTGTAGATTTGTGAATTGGAGTTGAAGGTTGTAGATTTGTAGATATGAGATTTGTGATTGTAGATTAGAGTTGGAGATTGTAGATTTGAGATTGGACATTTGTTATAGTAGATTAGAGTTGGAGGTTTGAGATTGGAAATTGCAGATTGGAGATTGGAGATTTGTGATTGTAGATTAGAGTTGGAAGTTTGCGATTGTAGATTTGTGATTGTGTATTGTAGATTTTGATTGTAGATTAGATTAGAGTTGGAGGTTGTAGATTTGTGATTATAGATTAGAGTTGGAGGTTGGAGATTGTATATTTGAGATTGTAGGTTTGTGATTGTAGATTGGAGGTTTGTGATTGTAGATTGGAGTTGTAGATTGTAGATTTATGATTGGAGATTAGAGTTGGCGGTGAGAGATTGTAGATGGTAGATTTAAGATTTGTGATTGAGATTGGAGATTTGAGATTGGAGATTGTGGATTAGACTTGGAGGTTTGAGATTGTATAAAGATTGTAGATTTGAGATTGTGAATTAGAGATTGGAGATTTGTGATTGTAGATTAGAGTTGGAGGTTAGAAATTGTAGATTTGAGATTGTGGATTGGAGTTGGAGGTTAGAGATTGTAGATTGTGAATTGTAGATTTGTGAATTGTAGATTGGAGTTGAAGGTTGGAGATTTGTAGATATGAGATTTGTGATTGTAGATTAGAGTTGGAGATTTGAGATTTGAGATTTATTATGGTAGATTAGAGTTGGAGGTTTGAGATTGGAAATTGCAGATTGTAGATTTGAGATTTGTGATTGGAGGTTAGAGTTGGAAGTTTGCAATTGTAGATTTGAGATTTGTGATTGTAGATTGTAGATTTGTGATTGTAGATTAGAGTTGGAGGTTTGCGATTGTAGGTTGTGATTGTAGATTGGAGGTTTGTGATTGTAGATTAGATTTGGAGATTGTTTAGATTGGAGATTTGTGATTGTAGATTAGAGTTGGCGGTGAGAGATTGTAGATTTGTGATTGAGATTGTAGATTAGACTTGGAGGTTTGTGATTGTAGATTGTAGATTTGAGATTGTGAAATGGAGATTGGAGTCGGAGATGGTAGATTGTAGATTAGATTAGAGTTGGAGGTTTGTGATTGTGGATTAGAGTTGGAGATTTGCGATTGTGGATTGTAGATTAGAGTTGGAGGTTTGAGATTGGAGATTGGAGATTTGTGATTGTAGATTAGAGTTGGAGGTTGGAGATTGTAGATTGTGGATTAGAGTTGGAGGTTTGCGATTGTAGATTGTAGATTTGTAATTGTAGATTAGAGTTGGAGGATGTAGATTTGAGATTGTGGATTAGAGTTGGGGGTTTGATATTGTAGATTTGTAGACGGTTGGATCACATCAGATAAAGTGGGTGACTCATTCAAGGTTGTTGGGAGTTACGATTGATGACAAATTAACATGGTCTCGACACATATTGGAAACAAAAAAGGGATTCTCTAACAAACTGAACATGATAAAATGTAGCAAATTCTTACCAAGGCAAATGCTCCTAGATTTGTATTTTAAGATTATTTTACCCTCTATAACATATGCAATGCCAATTTGGGGTGGGTGTACCAATAAGGAAGGCTTTCATTCTTTGGAATCTCTACATTGTAGAGCTGCCAGAGTGATATTTAGTCTATCACGTGATATGCCCTCTATTGAGGTCTTAGAGCAGGCTAAATGGGATACACTCACTGAAATGTATAAGATAAGACTGGTACAATTAGCTTATAAGATATATAACAATATTACACCACTAAGTATGACCCATATAATAACAAAATCTAAAAATAAGTATAGTCTCCGTAATGCACATAAAGTAAATGTTCCGCGCTTCAATACATATTATATGAAGAACTCAATCACCTATAGGGGTTCTGTTATCTGGAATGCGATCTCTGCAGACCTTGATGATTCTGTAACAAATGTTACCACCCTTGGTAAGAGGATAAAGAGAGCAGGCATCCTAAGGCTTATAAATTTTGAGGCGGAATCTGTGCAAACTGCACCTAGGCATGAAGATTGTTTTAAATTTTATTGATATGTACAGTATTTTCTTTCTTTTTTCCTTTTTTCCTTGTAATATGATTATTTAGTTTTAAATTTTATTGATATGTACAGTATTTTCTTTCTTTTTTCCTTGTAATATAGACTTAAATACACGACCCCACAAGCTGTATGCTTTAATTCCAATCGTGTTTAAATAAAATTTATTGTATTGTATTGTATTGTATTGTGATTGTAGATTAGAGTTGGAGGTTTGAGATTGTAGATTAGAGTTGGAGGTTTGAGATGGGAGATTGGAAATTTGTGATTTGTTATTGTAGATTAGAGTTGGAGGTTTGAGATTGGAGGTTGGAGATTGTAGATTTGTGATTGTAGATTTGTGATTGGAGATTGGAGTTGGAGGTTTGAGATTGGAGATTGGAGATTTGTGATTGGAGATTGTAGATTTGTGATTGGAGATTGTAGTTGGAGGTTTGAGATTGGAGATTGGAGATTTGTAATTGGAGATTAGAGTTGGAGGTTTGAGATTGGAGATTGGAGATTTGTGATTGGAGATTGGAGGTTTGTGATTGTAGATTAGAGTTGGAGGTTAGAGATTGTAGATGGTAGATTGTAGATTTGTGATTGAGATTGGAAATTGTGGATTAGACTTGGAGGTTTGAGATTGGAGATTTGTGATTGTGAATTGGAGATTTGTGATTGTAGATTAGAGTTGGAGGTTAGAGATTGTAGATTTGAGATTGTGGATTGGAGTTGGAGGTTAGAGATTGTAGATTGTGAATTGTAGATTGGAGTTGAAGGTTGGAGATTTGTAGATTTGAGATTTGAGATTTGTTATGGTAGATTAGAGTTGGAGGTTTGAGATTGGAAATTGCAGATTGTAGAGTTGAGATTTGTGATTGGAGATTAGAGTTGGAAGTTTGCAATTTGAGATTTGTGATTGTAGATTGTAGATTTGTGATTGTAGATTAGAGTTGGAGGTTTGCGATTGTAGATTGTAGATTTGTGATTGTAGGTTGGAGTTGGAGGTTGTAGATTGGAGATTTGTGATTGTAGATTCGATTTGGAGGTTTGAGGTTGTAGATTGTAGATTTGTGATTGTAGATTAAAGTTTGAGGTTGGAGATTGTAGATTTGAGATTGTAGGTTGTGATTGTAGATTGGAGGTTTGTGATTGCAGATTAGAGTTGGAGATTATATAGATTGGAAATTTGTGATTGTAGATTAGAGTTGGAGGTTTGCGATTGTAGATTGTAGATTTGTGATTGTAGATTGGAGTTGGAGGTTAGAGATTGTGGATTTGAGATTGTGAATTGGAGTTGGAGGTTAGGGATTGTAGATTGTAGATTGTGAATTGTAGATTTGTGAATTGGAGTTGAAGGTTGGAGATTTGTAGATATGAGATTTGTGATTGTAGATTAGAGTTGGAGATTGTAGATTTGAGATTGGACATTTGTTATAGTAGATTAGAGTTGGAGGTTTGAGATTGGAAATTGCAGATTGGAGATTTGAGATTTGTGATTGTAGATTAGAGTTGGAAGTTTGCGATTGTAGATTTGTGATTGTATATTGTAGATTTGTGATTGTAGATTAGATTAGAGTTGGAGGTTGTAGATTTGTGATTGTAGATTAGAGTTGGAGGTTTGCGATTGTAGATTTGTGATTGTAGATTGGAGTTGGAGGTTGTAGATTATAGATTGGAGATTTGTGATTGTAGATTAAAGTTGGAGGTTGGAGATTGTAGATTTGAGATTGTAGATTTGTGATTGTAGATTGGAGGTTTGTGATTGTAGATTGGAGTTGTAGATTGTAGATTGTAGATTTGTGATTGGAGATTAGAGTTGGCGGTGAGAGATTGTAGATTTGTGATTGAGATTGTAGATTAGACTTGGAGGTTTGTGATTGTAGATTGTAGATTTGAGATTGTGAAATGGAGATTGGAGTCGGAGATGGTAGATTGTAGATTAGATTAGAGTTGGAGGTTTGTGATTGTGGATTAGAGTTGGAGATTTGCGATTGTGGATTGTAGATTAGAGTTGGAGGTTTGAGATTGGAGATTGGAGATTTGTGATTGTAGATTAGAGTTGGAGGTTGGAGATTGTAGATTGTGGATTAGAGTTGGAGGTTTGCGATTGTAGATTGTAGATTTGTAATTGTAGATTAGAGTTGGAGGATGTAGATTTGAGATTGTGGATTAGAGTTGGGGGTTTGATATTGTAGATTTGTAGACGGTTGGATCACATCAGATAAAGTGGGTGACTCATTCAAGGTTGTTGGGAGTTACGATTGATGACAAATTAACATGGTCTCGACACATATTGGAAACAAAAAAGGGATTCGCTAACAAACTGAACATGATAAAATGTAGCAAATTCTTACCAAGGCAAATGCTCCTAGATTTGTATTTTAAGATTATTTTACCCTCTATAACATATGCAATGCCAATTTGGGGTGGGTGTACCAATAAGGAAGGCTTTCATTCTTTGGAATCTCTACATTGTAGAGCTGCCAGAGTGATATTTAGTCTATCACGTGATATGCCCTCTATTGAGGTCTTAGAGCAGGCTAAATGGGATACACTCACTGAAATGTATAAGATAAGACTGGTACAATTAGCTTATAAGATATATAACAATATTACACCACTAAGTATGACCCATATAATAACAAAATCTAAAAATAAGTATAGTCTCCGTAATGCACATAAAGTAAATGTTCCGCGCTTCAATACATATTATATGAAGAACTCAATCACCTATAGGGGTTCTGTTATCTGGAATGCGATCTCTGCAGACCTTGATGATTCTGTAACAAATGTTACCACCCTTGGTAAGAGGATAAAGAGAGCAGGCATCCTAAGGCTTATAAATTTTGAGGCGGAATCTGTGCAAACTGCACCTAGGCATGAAGATTGTTTTAAATTTTATTGATATGTACAGTATTTTCTTTCTTTTTTCCTTTTTTCCTTGTAATATGATTATTTAGTTTTAAATTTTATTGATATGTACAGTATTTTCTTTCTTTTTTCCTTGTAATATAGACTTAAATACACGACCCCACAAGCTGTATGCTTTAATTCCAATCGTGTTTAAATAAAATTTATTGTATTGTATTGTATTGTATTGTATTGTGATTGTAGATTAGAGTTGGAGGTTTGAGATTGTAGATTAGAGTTGGAGGTTTGAGATGGGAGATTGGAAATTTGTGATTTGTTATTGTAGATTAGAGTTGGAGGTTTGAGATTGGAGGTTGGAGATTGTAGATTTGTGATTGTAGATTTGTGATTGGAGATTGGAGTTGGAGGTTTGAGATTGGAGATTGGAGATTTGTGATTGGAGATTGTAGATTTGTGATTGGAGATTGTAGTTGGAGGTTTGAGATTGGAGATTGGAGATTTGTAATTGGAGATTAGAGTTGGAGGTTTGAGATTGGAGATTGGAGATTGGAGGTTTGTGATTGTAGATTAGAGTTGGAGGTTAGAGATTGTAGATGGTAGATTGTAGATTTGTGATTGAGATTGGAAATTGTGGATTAGACTTGGAGGTTTGAGATTGGAGATTTGTGATTGTGAATTGGAGATTTGTGATTGTAGATTAGAGTTGGAGGTTAGAGATTGTAGATTTGAGATTGTGGATTGGAGTTGGAGGTTAGAGATTGTAGATTGTGAATTGTAGATTGGAGTTGAAGGTTGGAGATTTGTAGATTTGAGATTTGAGATTTGTTATGGTAGATTAGAGTTGGAGGTTTGAGATTGGAAATTGCAGATTGTAGAGTTGAGATTTGTGATTGGAGATTAGAGTTGGAAGTTTGCAATTTGAGATTTGTGATTGTAGATTGTAGATTTGTGATTGTAGATTAGAGTTGGAGGTTTGCGATTGTAGATTGTAGATTTGTGATTGTAGGTTGGAGTTGGAGGTTGTAGATTGGAGATTTGTGATTGTAGATTCGATTTGGAGGTTTGAGGTTGTAGATTGTAGATTTGTGATTGTAGATTAAAGTTTGAGGTTGGAGATTGTAGATTTGAGATTGTAGGTTGTGATTGTAGATTGGAGGTTTGTGATTGCAGATTAGAGTTGGAGATTATATAGATTGGAAATTTGTGATTGTAGATTAGAGTTGGAGGTTTGCGATTGTAGATTGTAGATTTGTGATTGTAGATTGGAGTTGGAGGTTAGAGATTGTGGATTTGAGATTGTGAATTGGAGTTGGAGGTTAGGGATTGTAGATTGTAGATTGTGAATTGTAGATTTGTGAATTGGAGTTGAAGGTTGGAGATTTGTAGATATGAGATTTGTGATTGTAGATTAGAGTTGGAGATTGTAGATTTGAGATTGGACATTTGTTATAGTAGATTAGAGTTGGAGGTTTGAGATTGGAAATTGCAGATTGGAGATTTGAGATTTGTGATTGTAGATTAGAGTTGGAAGTTTGCGATTGTAGATTTGTGATTGTATATTGTAGATTTGTGATTGTAGATTAGATTAGAGTTGGAGGTTGTAGATTTGTGATTGTAGATTAGAGTTGGAGGTTTGCGATTGTAGATTTGTGATTGTAGATTGGAGTTGGAGGTTGTAGATTATAGATTGGAGATTTGTGATTGTAGATTAAAGTTGGAGGTTGGAGATTGTAGATTTGAGATTGTAGATTTGTGATTGTAGATTGGAGGTTTGTGATTGTAGATTGGAGTTGTAGATTGTAGATTGTAGATTTGTGATTGGAGATTAGAGTTGGCGGTGAGAGATTGTAGATTGTAGATTTGTGATTGAAGATTGTAGATTAGACTTGGAGGCTAGGTTTGAGATTGTATATTGTAGATTTGAGATTGTGAAATGGAGATTGGTGATTGGAGTTGGAGATTGGAGTCGGAGATGGTAGATTGTAGATTTGTGATTGTGGATTAGATTAGATTAGATTAGATTAGATTAGATTAGATTAGAGTTGGAGGTTTGTGATTGTAGATTAGAGTTGGAGATTTGCGATTGTGGATTGTAGATTGTAGATTAGAGTTGGAGGTTTGAGATTGGAGATTGGAGATTTGTGATTGTAAATTAGAGTTGGAGGTTGTAGATTTGAGATTGGAGATTAGAGTTGGGGGTTTGATATTGTAGATTAGTGATTGTAGATTAGAGTTGGAGGTTTGAGATTGTAGATTAGAGTTGGAGGTTTGAGATGGGAGATTGGAAATTTGTGATTTGTTATTGTAGATTAGAGTTGGAGGTTTGAGATTGGAGGTTAGAGATTGGAGATTTGTGATTGGAGATTGGAGTTGGAGGTTTGAGATTGTAGATTGTAGATTTGTGATTGTAGATTAGAGTTGGAGGTTTGAGATTGTAGATTAGAGTTGGAGGTTTGAGATGGGAGATTGGAAATTTGTGATTTGTTATTGTAGATTAGAGTTGGAGGTTTGAGATTGGAGGTTAGAGATTGTAGATTTGTGATTGGAGATTGGAGTTGGAGGTTTGAGATTGTAGATTGGAGATTTGTGATTGGAGATTAGAGTTGGAGGTTTGAGATTGTAGATTGTAGATTGTAGATTTGTGATTGAGATTGGAGATTGTGGATTAGACTTGGAGGTTTGAGATTGTATAAAGATTGTAGATTTGAGATTGTGAATTGGAGATTGGAGATTTGTGATTGTAGATTAGAGTTGGAGGTTAGAGATTGTAGATTTGAGATTGTGGATTGGAGTTGGAGGTTAGAGATTGTAGATTGTGAATTGTAGATTTGTGAATTGTAGATTGGAGTTGAAGGTTGGAGATTTGTAGATATGAGATTTGTGATTGTAGATTAGAGTTGGAGATTGTAGATTGGAGATTGGTGATTTGTTATGGTAGATTAGAGTTGGAGGTTTGAGATTGGAAATTGCAGATTGTAGATTGAGATTTGTGATTGGAGATTAGAGTTGGAAGTTTGCAATTGTAGATTTGAGATTTGTGATTGTAGATTGTAGATTTGTGATTGTAGATTAGAGTTGGAGGTTTGCGATTGTAGATTGTAGATTTGTGATTGTAGATTGGAGTTGGAGGTTGTAGATTGGAGATTTGTGATTGGAGATTCGATTTGGAGGTTTGAGATTGTAGATTTGTGATTGTAGATTAAAGTTGGAGGTTGGAGATTGTAGATTTGAGATTGGAGGTTGTGATTGTAGATTGGAGGTTTGTGATTGAAGATTAGAGTTGGAGATTGTATAGATTGGAGATTTGTGATTGTAGATTAGAGTTGGCGGTGAGAGATTGTAGATTGTAGATTTGTGATTGAGATTGTAGATTAGACTTGGAGGTTTGTGATTGTAGATTGTAGATTTGAGATTGTGAAATGGAGATTGGAGTTGGAGATTGGAGTCGGAGATTGTAGATTTGTGATTGTAGATTAGAGTTGGAGGTTTGAGATTGTAGATTAGAGTTGGAGATTTGAGATGGAAGATTGGAAATTTGTTATTGTAGATTAGAGTTGGAGGTGTGAGATTGGAAATTGAAGATTGGAAATTTTTTATTGAGATTAGAGTTAGAAGTTTGAGATTGTAGATTGGAAATTTGTGATTGTAGATTAGATTAGATTAGATTAGAGTTGGAGGTTTGCGATTGTAGATTTGTGATTGTAGATTGGAGTTGGAGGTTGTAGATTATAGATTGGAGATTTGTGATTGTAGATTAAAGTTGGAGGTTGGAGATTGTAGATTTGAGATTGTAGATTTGTGATTGTAGATTAGAGTTGGAGGTTTGAGATTGTAGATTAGAGTTGGAGGTTTGAGATGGGAGATTGGAAATTTGTGATTTGTTATTGTAGATTAGAGTTGGAGGTTTGAGATTGGAGGTTAGAGATTGGAGATTTGTGATTGGAGATTGGAGTTGGAGGTTGGAGGTTTGAGATTGTAGATTGTAGATTTGTGATTGTAGATTAGAGTTGGAGGTTTGAGATTGTAGATTAGAGTTGGAGGTTTGAGATGGGAGATTGGAAATTTGTGATTTGTTATTTAGATTAGAGTTGGAGGTTTGAGATTGGAGGTTAGAGATTGTAGATTTGTGATTGGAGATTGGAGTTGGAGGTTTGAGATTGTAGATTGGAGATTTGTGATTGGAGATTAGAGTTGGAGGTTTGAGATTGTAGATTGTAGATTGTAGATTTGTGATTGAGATTGGAGATTGTGGATTAGACTTGGAGGTTTGAGATTGTATAAAGATTGTAGATTTGAGATTGTGAATTGGAGATTGGAGATTTGTGATTGTAGATTAGAGTTGGAGGTTAGAGATTGTAGATTTGAGATTGTGGATTGGAGTTGGAGGTTAGAGATTGTAGATTGTGAATTGTAGATTTGTGAATTGTAGATTGGAGTTGAAGGTTGGAGATTTGTAGATATGAGATTTGTGATTGTAGATTAGAGTTGGAGATTGTAGATTTGAGATTGGTGATTTGTTATGGTAGATTAGAGTTGGAGGTTTGAGATTGGAAATTGCAGATTGTAGATTGAGATTTGTGATTGGAGATTAGAGTTGGAAGTTTGCAATTGTAGATTTGAGATTTGTGATTGTAGATTGTAGATTTGTGATTGTAGATTAGAGTTGGAGGTTTGCGATTGTAGATTGTAGATTTGTGATTGTAGATTGGAGTTGGAGGTTGTAGATTGGAGATTTGTGATTGGAGATTCGATTTGGAGGTTTGAGATTGTAGATTTGTGATTGTAGATTAAAGTTGGAGGTTGTAGATTGTAGATTTGAGATTGGAGGTTGTGATTGTAGATTGGAGGTTTGTGATTGCAGATTAGAGTTGGAGATTGTATAGATTGGAGATTTGTGATTGTAGATTAGAGTTGGCGGTGAGAGATTGTAGATTGTAGATTTGTGATTGAGATTGTAGATTAGACTTGGAGGTTTGTGATTGTAGATTGTAGATTTGAGATTGTGAAATGGAGATTGGAGTTGGAGATTGGAGTCGGAGATTGTAGATTTGTGATTGTAGATTAGAGTTGGAGGTTTGAGATTGTAGATTAGAGTTGGAGATTTGAGATGGAAGATTGGAAATTTGTTATTGTAGATTAGAGTTGGAGGTGTGAGATTGGAAATTGAAGATTGGAAATTTTTTATTGAGATTAGAGTTAGAAGTTTGAGATTGTAGATTGGAAATTTGTGATTGTAGATTAGATTAGATTAGAGTTGGAGGTTTGCGATTGTAGATTTGTGATTGTAGATTGGAGTTGGAGGTTGTAGATTATAGATTGGAGATTTGTGATTGTAGATTAAAGTTGGAGGTTGGAGATTGTAGATTTGAGATTGTAGATTTGTGATTGTAGATTGGAGGTTTGTGATTGTAGATTGGAGTTGTAGATTGTAGATTGTAGATTTGTGATTGGAGATTAGAGTTGGCGGTGAGAGATTGTAGATTGTAGATTTGTGATTGAAGATTGTAGATTAGACTTGGAGGCTAGGTTTGAGATTGTATATTGTAGATTTGAGATTGTGAAATGGAGATTGGTGATTGGAGTTGGAGATTGGAGTCGGAGATGGTAGATTGTAGATTTGTGATTGTGGATTAGATTAGATTAGATTAGATTAGATTAGATTAGATTAGATTAGATTAGATTAGATTAGATTAGAGTTGGAGGTTTGTGATTGTAGATTAGAGTTGGAGATTTGCGATTGTGGATTGTAGATTGTAGATTAGAGTTGGAGGTTTGAGATTGGAGATTGGAGATTTGTGATTGTAAATTAGAGTTGGAGGTTGTAGATTTGAGATTGGAGATTAGAGTTGGGGGTTTGATATTGTAGATTAGTGATTGTAGATTAGAGTTGGAGGTTTGAGATTGTAGATTAGAGTTGGAGGTTTGAGATGGGAGATTGGAAATTTGTGATTTGTTATTGTAGATTAGAGTTGGAGGTTTGAGATTGGAGGTTAGAGATTGGAGATTTGTGATTGGAGATTGGAGTTGGAGGTTGGAGGTTTGAGATTGTAGATTGTAGATTTGTGATTGTAGATTAGAGTTGGAGGTTTGAGATTGTAGATTAGAGTTGGAGGTTTGAGATGGGAGATTGGAAATTTGTGATTTGTTATTGTAGATTAGAGTTGGAGGTTTGAGATTGGAGGTTAGAGATTGTAGATTTGTGATTGGAGATTGGAGTTGGAGGTTTGAGATTGTAGATTGGAGATTTGTGATTGGAGATTAGAGTTGGAGGTTTGAGATTGTAGATTGTAGATTGTAGATTTGTGATTGAGATTGGAGATTGTGGATTAGACTTGGAGGTTTGAGATTGTATAAAGATTGTAGATTTGAGATTGTGAATTGGAGATTGGAGATTTGTGATTGTAGATTAGAGTTGGAGGTTAGAGATTGTAGATTTGAGATTGTGGATTGGAGTTGGAGGTTAGAGATTGTAGATTGTGAATTGTAGATTTGTGAATTGTAGATTTGTGAATTGTAGATTGGAGTTGAAGGTTGGAGATTTGTAGATATGAGATTTGTGATTGTAGATTAGAGTTGGAGATTGTAGATTTGAGATTGGAGATTTGTTATGGTAGATTAGAGTTGGAGGTTTGAGATTGGAAATTGCAGATTGTAGATTGAGATTTGTGATTGGAGATTAGAGTTGGAAGTTTGCAATTGGAGATTTGAGATTTGTGATTGTAGATTGTAGATTTGTGATTGTAGATTAGAGTTGGAGGTTTGCGATTGTAGATTGTAGATTTGTGATTGTAGATTGGAGTTGGAGGTTGTAGATTGGAGATTTGTGATTGTAGATTCGATTTGGAGGTTTGAGATTGTAGATTTGTGATTGTAGATTAAAGTTGGAGGTTGGAGATTTGAGATTGGAGGTTGTGATTGTAGATTGGAGGTTTGTGTGTGATTGCAGATTAGAGTTGGAGATTGTATAGATTGGAGATTTGTGATTGTAGATTAGAGTTGGCGGTGAGAGATTGTAGATTGTAGATTTGTGATTGAGATTGTAGATTAGACTTGGAGGTTTGTGATTGTAGATTGTAGATTTGAGATTGTGAAATGGAGATTGGAGTTGGAGATTGGAGTCGGAGATTGTAGATTTGTGATTGTAGATTAGAGTTGGAGGTTTGAGATTGTAGATTAGAGTTGGAGATTTGAGATGGAAGATTGGAAATTTGTTATTGTAGATTAGAGTTGGAGGTGTGAGATTGGAAATTGAAGATTGGAAATTTTTTATTGAGATTAGAGTTAGAAGTTTGAGATTGTAGATTGGAAATTTGTGATTGTAGATTAGATTAGATTAGAGTTGGAGGTTTGAGATTGTAGATTGTAGATTTGAGATTTGTTATTGTAGATTAGACTTGGAGGTTTGAGATTGTAGATTAGATTTGGAGGTTTGAGATTGGAGATTGGAAATTTGTGATGTGTTATTGTAGAATAGAGTTAGAGGTTTGAGATTGGAAATTGAAGATCATGGAAATTTTTTATTGTAGATTAGAGTGGAGGTTGGAGATTTGAGATTTGTGATTGTAGATTAGAGTTGGAGGTTGAACATTGGACATTGTAGGTTTGAATTGAAATTGGAGATTTGAGATTGTGAAATGGAGTTGGAGATTGGACATTGTGGATTTATGATTGGAGATTGGAGTTGGAGGTTTGAGATTGGAGATTGGAAATTTGTGATTTGTTATTGTAGATTAGAGTTGGAGGTTTGAGATTGGAGATTGCAAATTTGTGATGTGTTATTGTAGAATAGAATAGAATAGAATAGAATAGAATAGAATAGAATAGAATAGAATAGAATAGAATAGAATGGAATGGAATGGAATGGAATGGAATGGAATAGAATAGAATAGAGTTGGAGGTTTCAGATTGGAAATTGAAGATCATGGAAATTTTTTATTGTAGATTAGAGTGGAGGTTGGAGATTGAAGATTTGAGATTGTAGATTAGAGTTGGAGGTTGGACATTGGACATTGTAGGTTTGAATTGAGATTGGAGATTGGAGATTGTGAAATGGAGTTGGAGATTGTGGATTTGTGATTGGAGATTGGAGTTGGAGGTTTGAGATTGTAGATTGATTTAAAATCTTTAAGACCCCGTTTACACTAGAGCAAAAGTTCCCGGATTCACTTCGTGCCGAGTATTCGGATTCGTTAGGCGTTTACACTACAAAATGCAGCATTCGCAGATTCGACCCTTTACACTAAACTCAGAATTCCTTTAATTCAGTTAATATGTTGACCGTGTTGGTTCCACCGCAACCTCACATGACTACGAGCGGAAGAGCATCCAAATTCATCGGAATAACCGTTCACACTACGTATTGTCTCGGATTCAAAAGTATTCGGATACGAAGTTTCTACATTTTTTTCCGGTTTCCAAATCTCCGAATACGTGATCAAACCGGAAAGTTTTTATTGGGGATTCATTCTTTTGTGTGTAAACGGCAAAACGAATCCGGTACTAAAACATTCCGGATTCGTCACGAATTCGAAAACTTTTGCTGTAGTGTAAACGGGGTCTAAGTGTATTCCGATGAAGGGCTCCACCCGAAACGTCTGTATTTTGTTTCTAATTGTCTCGGCAGTTTACCACCTTTTCCCTTTGCTCTATCCAAAGCACTGCCTACGCGGTACTCTACTTTTTTACATCCAATAAACGAGTCATTTTAATAAGTATAATTAAATCAATCTATTCGACGAAATATCTATTTCTGATGGAAGAGAAAGTTAGAACTTTAAATTTAACTCATTCCTGTCCGAGGGAAAATACTAAAGACCAATTCGGACAGGAAAGAGTTAGAGCGATAGTTTATGTATAACTCATTCCTGTCCGAGGGCTTTCCCAGAGGTGAATAAAATCGTGTGGCGTTAACCAGAATAAAATACTAAAGACCAATTCGGACTGGAAAAAGTTAAAGAATTTTAGCTTGGGACTATGCTCAGGATTAGCGACGCTTTATTCTAATTGTTGTTTGATATATTTTATTGATTTTAATAAAATAATCGTATCGGCGCGCGTTTGATTGTCAGAATTCGCCACTGTCTACACATACACTAATATTTACATAACTAACAACGGAAAGAATAAATCAACAAACAGTTAGATTGGCGTTAATATTGACAATCTATGATATTGGAATGATTTTAGATCGAATCTTGACTTATGGAAACCGGAGTTTGGTATACAACATTCCTTACGTTATTCCTCGTGAGTTTTTATTACGTGCAGGAAACCGTTAATAAAATGGTAACTTTGGAGCTTATATTCTAATTTTCAAGACAGAGTTATATTTTTACGGCTAACCATTGATTGTAATTTTCGACCACAGCATTAATCTCAACATTTCTGTGGTTAATTAATTAGGAATTATTGTGCAATTGTTTTTTCAATCTCACTCTTAAAGTAGAGTGGTCGTTAGACTTAGGACTACATTCCTGTTCAGGGAGGAGACCTCGAGCTTCAAGTTTAATTTCACACAGCTGTTAATTTCGTGTGTGAAAATCGTTCTGAAAGATCCTCTGTGGTGATGTGGAGGTGCATATATGTGTTTGAGATACATAGGAAACTTGGAGATGTCTCTGAGTACATATAGGACAGTAAACATTTGGTTTTGTAGTTTGTTTTTTGTTTTTTTCTTCTTACTAATTAAAAGTCAATGTTGTGCTTGTAAAATAGGAAGAAATAAACATGTGTCATAAATTAGTTATGTAGCTTATTCCATTTTTATCTCTCTCTCTCTCAAGTTTGAAATAAATAATAAAATATTTTTTGTCAAGATACAAAACTTCTTATATAAAATAAGTGCTTACGCCAATTCATGCATGTGAGTATATCCTGAGATCTGACAATATTGAAGAGTAATATGGTTATACGTTTCGACACTCCGATCTTATAGTGTCTTCATCGTCGTGAAGAAAGGTTCCATATTTATACTCTCATCGAACTAACGATGACGTTTTCTATCAACAAGATGCAAATAAGCTTTTGGTAATATAATTGTTCAACAATGTTGTTAAAGTTACTGTTCATGACCCTATGTTTCGACACTCCGACTATAGTATCCTGTGAAGAAAAGGTCCCATGTTTATACTCTCAAATAGAATCGATGGAGGCAACTACATCGGTGTGTCGAAACGTTAGGTTATGAGCAGTACCTTCTTAAGTTATACGTTCAAAAAACTTTTAAGCCAGAGTATAGCGTTAAACTATCGGTCGCATTCTTCACTTGGCTGCGTTGGGAATTTATTTGTTGACATCAATGTATATTTAACTTTATGGTAGTAAAATGAATGGATTTGAACTTATAGGAATATTCAGTAAACATGTGTTATATATATATATATGGTCATTATGTTGTGTATATATATATATATATATATATATATATATATATATATATATTTAATATAAATAGTCTAAAATCGTATATATAGAAGTGACTGACTTTTCGACAGCTTCAGGGGCGGTTATCGTCAGGTGAAGACTATAGCCGTTGGGTTGAAGTAAATAGATTTAAACCTAAGAGTGTCATTACACGTATGTGATTTGTTCGTCTTTATATAGGTTAGTGTGTATAAGTATATATATAAATATTATAAATATATATAGATGATAATATACGTAGAGAGTGGCCAAGACCAGAACGATGATCTTCAAGAAGAAGGATCCAACCATGGGATTCTTAGTCTGCTCTCTTAGATTATAATTTAGAGTAAAAAGCATGGAGGCAGGCAACTTCTCTCTTATCCTTTATTTAAATACGTTTCGGCTTTCAGCCTTCTTCAGTTTAAATTGAAAAGCTATTTACAAGCCTTTATATAAGGAAAAGTATTTAAAAATTATATATATATATATATAAATATATATATATATAGTCTTGAGAAAGGTTGTTGCCTGTTGCTGATGGTATATAGAAGTGGCTGACTTTTCGACATTCAGTAACGGTTATCGTCAGGTGAAGAAAAGCCGTTGGGTTCACCTATATATATAGTATAGATCAAGGTGGGAACTATAGGAACCCCATATCTTGGCCACTTACTTTTGAAGCGAGCAGCATTGTTTGCTTTAGAATCAGCACCTCGTGTCATCTCATTAGATCAAATAAATATACAATAATATTTTACATAATGTATTACCCATGGGCGGCTTCTGCGGTTCACTATATCGAAAAATCCTAAACTATGCGAAGACAAAACACATTCCAGAAACTCGAAACTTTTTTCCTCCTTCGTCAAACTTACATCATAGATTACGCCATTTCCGTGTGAAAATCACATGGGAGTCGCCGTCATACTTACAAACGGTTACTTTCTTCCAGAACGGATACTCGAACAAAGACCAAGGTTGTCATGCAGGTGTTTGTGAAATAACAATCACGGTTTGAGCGAAAGATAATCGTTATACTTTCCACTGTTTGGATATATTCATTAGGGGATAATTTATTAAAGACCGATACGGCGAGTCGGTCTTGTTCGTTTGGCTCCTATTCAATTCCTCGTAATAGTATTGCGTTATATCGATATTATCTGCGACACCTTGCATTGTTATCTCGAGTGCATACTGACATTTAATTGGCGCATTTGTATACCTAGTACGAAGAAGGCTTTTAATATTCGCATCGTCCAATTCTAAATTGGTATTTTATTTTTGTGTGTGTAAAGGCAAGCCAGAAACTCGGCATGGCGTCTTCTTGTGGGATTTTGTCCTGCTGTTGTGTGTTTTTTATGATAATTGACCCCATGTTGTCAGGGTTCTTTCAAACTAAATTGCCCCCAAACAACTCACTGACTAAACAAATATTAAAACGCGAAAAATATTGACAGGAGACAGTGACAGAAATTAGCACAAATTTGTAGCCGCTGTTATTGCAGGAAGCTTGTACATTTATATGAGTTTAGCTGTAGAATTATTTAGATTCGAACGAAAACCATTTTATCGTTTCTTTGTGTTATATTACACACCCCAAGTCGTTCTGTGTTTTTTTGTGTTATATTACACACCCCAAGTCGTTCTGTGTTTTTTTGAGGGCGTACTATATATGTATATATATATATATATATAGTCGATAGGCACATGACGTTTTCAACTCTGTTGTAGTGTCCAAGGTTATTAATTTTTTAAAAGTTTTTGAGGTCAGTGTTTTTTTTAGTAGCAAGGCCAAAATAATTTGTCATTCACCAACTTAATTAGGAAATATACGGAGATGTGTATATTTTACAGTTGGAAACATAACTGTGGTCGATTATGCTTGACGATGTTTTATGATGCTAAGTGCTTGAGAATTTTATGTTGCATGCATACATGATGAAATAACTTGGCTTTCTTGTCTTGATGAACCCTATACTGATCCTATATACTCAGTATATAACCCCCTCTCAGGCCCAACTCACTTATATATTGACCTGTTTTAGTATATAAGGCTAGTATTTGAAAACCTCTTTGAAAAACTTATTATAGAAGCGTCAAGTTTATGTATATATTAATATAGCAAAGATATAGTGTTAAACTGCTGAGATTTTTAGTAACAAAATTGAGCGGGGCCCAATTTGTCACATATTGTACTCCGTTGTCAGTGAAAGGCTCTGCTAATTTCGTTGCAAGAAATCTTGGCGGTTTCAGACCTTTTCACTTTGTCTGCTATATAGTTCTATCAAAAACACTGCCTACGCAACACTCTACTTTTTATGCATTCATATACGGACAGGTTTGGCGTCTTTCGTCATGTATTGTGATAGATTTCATTTATAAATTACAAGTAATATGCATTTCCGACTTAGTGACGGGGGATTTTGAGTGAAAAATAATATATATAAGTAAAATAGATACAAGTGCCCTGCTTAAAATTCTCAAATGCAACACCATAGGTACATTTAACTTGTTTTAGTTTTCTGTAGACCGTTTGTTTTACGTATAAAGAAAAGCTTTAATAAAACGATGTACATGCAATACAGAAAGAGATGATTGTTCAGTCAATCAAGGTCTCTGCACCTTATTTAAGCATTTCAATATATGAAACCCAGACAAGATGTTGCATGAAGAGAAAGAAACTTTCAATTCACCATATAAAATTAATTGTTTGTAAGTGGAAATATAGTTAAAGTAACGCATGAAATGTTTACTTTCTTCTCTCCATTTATCTTTCTGTTTCCTTCCATGGATATATATCTATGTGAATGATAAAGTTTGCTCAACAGTTTAAGCGCATTAAGGTTTTTATATTAAAACGCTTGCATTTAAAATGTGTGTGTATATACTTGGACAATTAAATTCATTTTGATGAAGCATTTTTCCAAAAACCTAACGCTTATAATAATTTGACAGCGTTTGCGTTATCTCGAACATTCATTGATCCTTGTAGTGAAACGTTGTATCGCGTATACAAGCATGCAAGCTAGGAAATACCACTTAACTTTGTTCTCGATCTTTTAGGTTGACACCTTCAGTTGACACACACATATAATAGCACTTCCGTTTGTCATAGAGTTAAACGACTCGCCCATTTAAACACGAAGAGTCTTTTTCTTCAGCGCTATTCAGTATACGTTAAGTATAAAAAAAAACCCGGCCATGTATATTATGGCGTTTTTTATCTAGTTTCCATCGGTTTTATAGACAGAGAGAATTAACAGTTATAGAATACAGAGTCGCATCTTTCTCTAATCAAATCAACGTAGGTAAGACACATTGACGCTGTTTTAAAGTTTCAAGGTGTATTCCCTTTATTAAATCGTAATCCGTATCTTGTATTCTCGTGTGTCTATAAGGTCCAAGCCGCAATCCCTAAATCTCCCTTAAAAAAACTCGTCCTTTTAAAATACAAATTAAAGTTCTTTTGTACGTTGGTGTCGACCATGCACCTGTCTCCTTTTGTCCCTTCATAGTTCTTCTATCCCAAAAATCCAAGTGTCCTTGAAACAAATGTCTTAAATGCATTGAAATACTAATCAGACTAGCGTTTGTCTAATATCTATGGAGCTGGATAAGTCTAAAATGTTACACAATAACACGTAGTTTGAAAGACAAAATACATTTATACTCGAATCTCGCGTTGGTGCCGTAAGCCTATTACGATAAACTTACGAAAAAGGATAAACTTTCCCCATGTGGTTCCGTGGATTAAATCTATTTAGAAATTATTGGCTAGGATTAGCTTTCCTGTCCAGACTATTTTTTCCGAATCTTTTTATCACAGTCCGCGGTTATTTATTAGAGATTGTATATACATTGAAATTGGTGCGCGTTTTATATCACATCGCTTGAAAAACTTGCGCAATTGAAATAGAAAAAAACAAACAACAGCTGATCATTATCTGTGAATATAACTTCTAATCACAAAGCCAACTTATACACTATTATTGAATCCAATATATTACAAACCGCTTAAGAAGACTGAAGAACTTCGAAATCAGTGTAAAGACTTTGCCGACAATTCTAAAAGGAATATATCATACTGGGGGTGCATGAATGTACAATTGTAGGATGTAAAACTAAAGATATATCCAGTTTACAACGATACAATTCGCTTGCACTGATTGACAGTTTTTTTTGCAAACGGAAAACAGATCTCGAATTAAGCGCGCAGTTGGACTACAAGTATCTAAGTATCTTCCCTGCTATGATTGGCGAAAATCGTCTATTATATATATCTATATGACTTACTAAAAACATGATGTTTTTTAAAAGTACAAATTTCTCAGGCAAACACGCATGGTTTAAGTTTTGTTTATTTATTTATTTATTTATTTATTTTATGTATCTTCAACAAACGTTCTCCACTCTCGACTATAAGCATGCATGCAATATTTCAATTGACGCAACCGACCGATTTATAGTGGTATAATATTCTTCTAGTCAAACTTTAACATTTTATTTATATTTTTATAAATATATACGACTATGTATATACTTTTCAGACTCATAGTAATTTCATTTAGCTAACACTAATTCGCTCGTAAACTCAATAAATATTACACAACACATAGGATTATAGTCCTTTAAGTTACTGTTTGTACTTCTAAGATTGCTATCTTCGAGTGTGTTTATGTCAGTTTTATAACACTAGCTGGATAGCGATTTGTACGCGCACGGCGTGGAAAGAATTCAATGTCTTTGTGTTGTTAAATCCTTTGGCCTTATTTCAAGAACCGGCTTGAAACGATATGGCACTAGTTCAGTGATAAATACTCTGTTTTATTGTGGGGTTTTAGTTTCTCTCTCTTCCTTTCTGTTATGATTAGGTTTGGAACTGGGCTTTTAACTTTTTCCATGTATCGTGCCAGCTTTCTGATGGAACTTGGCTGTTTGGAGCGTAAGCGAGAGCTGGGTAGGCCGCCATCGTATGGTTTCCAGGGGAAGTTAAGCTCGAGTAAGGTGTCCCAGTCGAATAGCCACGGAGAAGAGCCGAGGAACACAGAGGCGCAGTATTCACTGGACTGTACTCGACAGGATTCTGTAATGCAGTGGGATTCGCGAGAGCTGTACCGGGAACGCGCGACGCCAACAAGCTGTCGATGGCGAAGCTGTTTTTCCGTACACAGTTTTGCACGTTGAGGGGAGCAATGTAGAAAGGATGGTGGTAGAACTCGGCGGACCTGTAATTAAAGGCGAATGCTTGCGGGTGATGTTGGAATGGGACGGCTGAGTACCGTGTACACAGAGTGGAATGACTCTTCTTCACTCTACGCCTCGCTCGACGTCGACGAAAGTCTCCGTTGGCGAAGTCCTCCAAGTTGGCTGGGTGGATAGCCCAATAGTTCCCTTTGCCGTTCTCGCTTCGACCGGCTTTGATGAAACACTCGTTGAGGGACAAGTTGTGGCGAATGCTGTTCCTCCAACTCTTGTCCTTGCTTCTGTAGTAAGGAAACTTCTCAGAAATGTAGTTATAGATGTCACCAAGTAGCACCTTCTTGCCTGGTCGACTCAGTATAGCCATTGCAATCAGAGCGATATACGAATGCGAAGGTTTCGCGTCCGAGTCTTCGGCCTTGTTCTCCTGCACTGGCATCTCCTCCGTTCCTTCCACTTTCTCTTTCTTCAAACGTAGTTCAGTTTTTGTTTCGTATTCGTTTTCTTGGCGTTCCGCGAGCGCGAGTTTCACCTTATTACTCTCGTCTTGTTTACCCTCGTCCTTTCCGGAATAGCGATGTTCTACATCTGAAACTTTCGCCCAGTCTGTCGTCATCATGACCTCCTTGTACGGTGTTTCGTCGTCCTTTAGACTGTTCAGAGACACGTTTGTCGACTTGGGACACTTATTATCCGGTGGGAAAACAGTCATAACGCTTCAGGTCTTCAGACTAGTTGCCACTGTAAGCTTTGAGCACGATATGCCTTGACGATGCTATTCGGAGTAATTTATAGATTGTCATTACAAATAGTTATTTTCCTACGGGCTTTCTGATTGGTCAATACGGTGACCTACTTACCTTTTTAATGCACTCTCAGGTAATTATATAGCTGCATGTGGGGCGTTCAAGCCAATTGAACGCTTCCAAGCAGGAAGTCATCTAGCCAATTACGATATATTCAAAATAAACTATATTTTAAGAACCTCGAGTTTTCAACACATGAGTGTCAAGGCTTGTGGTTGGAACGGTCCTTGGGACGTACCCCCCTAAAAGTATGGAACGCGACGCTCGGTTGTGCTGTCTTGGCGTTGATTCGTTACTAATGAGGCTTAGGGTTGGCTTTCAAAAGTCTTTGTTAAATCCTCTTCCTTGTTAGCATTGTTCTTTGATCTTTTATTAACTTATCAACTCAATTATGATTTCCCGCCTTCGGATTTCGCGATTTGGCCACACAGCATGAATAAGAGACGTTGAATCAAGTGGCTCCGGGCTCATTCTATTGATTGGTTGTATTGTTGACACAAACACAACGGCCCCTCCAAATATATATATATATATATATATTATATAATATAGGATAAGAGGGCGGGGCATAGCAACCCGTTGTTGAAGCTTTGGGTGAGATCATTTTTTTAGTTTTAGGGCTGTTGAAGTTTATCGTGTATATATAGGGACAAATTAAGTACGAGTCATTTCATGCCTTTGCATTCTCACCTATGCCGAGAATAGTTTTGATAACGAAATACTGACGTTTCGGGCGCAGCCCTTCATTTTCACTACATATCATTTTTACTCTGACGAAGGGCTCCGCTCTGAAACGTCAGTATTTCGTTATCAAAACTATTCTCGGCAGTTTACCCTATTTTCACTTTGTCTTTGCTCTATCTAAGACACTGCCTACGCAGCACTTATTTTTACACCCTTATAATTATATAAACGTATAAGTTATATATCTATCTCACCTATATAAAATCGAGTTATATATATCGTTCACTAAATTAAGTATAGAACAGTGGACCGGGTGCAAGGTGCGACCTATAGAACAGTGGACCAAGGTGCGAGTGCATGCAATTCATATATACTCGAAATGGAATCAGCCAGTGTTTTATTTAGTTAGCACTCAAGTGACATAGGTTTAGGAAGTGTAGGAAAATCACGAATGGTTTTCTTCATGTTTCTGCGTGTATGATTAGTGTATTATATAGACTCGTTTGAAACTTTTGTGTCTCAATTCTACAGGATCAATTTTCTTAAAGGGTGTCATTTATCGAGATTTTATTGCATGTTTATTATTATTTCATGCAAGAGTAGAAATTGACAATTCAAAACCACAAGAAGGGAAGTATAAGATTAAGTGAAAAATTCGATTCTTTGTGCATGTTATTAGTTTTTAGTTATGAAATTCTCCCAGTTTTTCCCACATCTAAGTTGTATATATTTTGCTTACGCTTGATGTTAGAATTTCAAACAGTTCGAATAGCGGTGAATTGGAGTGGATATATACTCTGTATTCAATATACGACCTAACTTCAACACAAGCAATCATTTATATCAGCCTTGCCATCGCGTTGTAATTAACAACAAAACAATGTTGGAGATGAGATGTTTTCAACTTTAATTGCGCTACTATGACAAACTCTTAAGCAAGGACTTTGACCAGGAAACAAGTAAAGTATATAACTTAGTTTAAAACTGCTCAATGCCGGTACAAGTTAGGGGGGGTTTTGTTTTAGAGAAAAACATAAAAGTGTTGCAGTTGTGCACCCAAAAGAAATTTTTTTTTTGGTCTGTATATACTATTCTTCTAATCACGCAAGCTTTGTTTGTGGTTGAAACAATGAGGGATGTGACAATTGAAAATTGGTTACTGATCACTATAGGAAGTTTATTATATGCAATATGCATAAACATCAAGAAGCGTGTGAAGGTTAGAATATATTCTTCAGATGGACAGGGGACAAAAACTTGCATGAAATCCCCGCAAAAAATTGAAATAGTTACTCGTGAATATTTTTCCCATGCAAGATATACATAGTATATATTTATAATAATTTTTGAATTTAAAAAAGCAAACATTTCTTGCCTTGCATTAAGTATTTAGGGTCCTATACTTCGGTTTATTATTTATTAATATTTTCTGTAACAGAAAAAACAGTTACATAGTTTCTATAGCAACAATTCGTTAATACGTTACGTTTAATTGTTCCTAAATACTTTTATACTACCTGTACTTCAAGCTGTCGTATCTGAGGCGTTTTATACATCAATGAAACTAGGGAAGCGTTTATCTATTTATTTATTAACTTTATTTATTTATGTATGCATGCATAGGTTGGTCGAAACTTGAAGGCAGTGCATAAACTTTTGTTGTAAATATATTTCTGTATATTATGATATTTATTATTGTAAAGTTGTAGTTTCTGCTTGCATGAAAAGCAATTTCTTGTAAATTGATGTGATTCCAAATTGAAATAATCTCTCTTCGGAATCATTATGGACTCAGGTGGGGATAATAATGATATTATATAGGTGCTACTCCGAGTGACGAATTAAACTGGGTGAGTCGAGAAAAAGTTTCAGCCGCGGTGGAGTATTTTTGCTCTATTCTCTCTCTGTCTTTCTCTCTCTCTCTCTCTCTCTCTCTCTCTCTCTCTCTCTCTCTCTCTCTCTCTCTCTCTCTCTCTCTCTCTCTCTCTCTCTCTCTCTCTCTCTCTCTCTCTCTCTCTCTCTCTCTCTCTCTCTCTCTCTCTCTCTCTCTCTCTCTCTCTCTCTCTCTCTCTCTCTCTCTCTGTAGTTAAGTGGTCAGGAGCACTGCACTAGAATCGCACGTTCAATTCCAAACTGGAAGGCCTTGTTGTATTTTCACAACTGGTCCCATTTTGGTCTTAAAATGTGTATATTTTTACAATCGAAACTTTTTCTTCACCAAAAATCTCCACAATTATGTACATGAACATGCAACCTCATTTACAGATAAGAATGTTTTAGACTTGTAATGGTGGCAGTGATAGCGACTCACTGCTTCAATGGCGGTCATCTTTTGAGTGAAGGGAGCTTCTGTCAGGTTCGTCTATATATATATATATATATATATATATACTTGTCTTTGAACAAGGAATATCAAATTTTCTGTTGTATTACTATTACTAGTGTAGACATGACACTGATTTATTTTTTACTTCATTATACATTTATTATGTTTTAAAAGTTGCTGCCCCGAACATTCACATTGCAACAAAAATTACCCAACCTCATTATCTGCCAAACATTTGGTTCACTCAACCCGTTCCTCTTCGATGCCAACCCCAGCGATAAAAATGAAGGGCACTCTAGATGTGAAAATGCACACGAATATTGTTTCAGTAAAAGACTGGCTATAAATAACCATCCTAATTGCGAAACGATTTTTAAAGTTTTGTTCCTCTCTCGTCGTTGTCAAAACACGTGAAAGCATGATTCAGTTCCCGAAATGAATAAAATATTTTTGTAATTTTACGAACGTTTTCGGAGGTTTTTAAATGTTACAGATGAAGCTCTCCTTGCGACTATTCTCTCGTAGGCGACCAGCTCTCGCATAACGGGCCATCTTTGGGATTGACGAACTGGACTTATTCGTATATAAGCGTCCAGTTCTAGTTACGACCACTTTTTCATATCCCAAAGGCAGTCGCTTACATGCAGGTTCAACTGTTCTTTCAAAGGTACGAATTTCAGAGACAAATTTTGGCATTCCTGCCTTTAGCGAGCTTTGTATAAAGGGATCGACGATATGTTAGGAAAATGAGTGACATTTTTAAAGCTTGGATGATTGCTTATGAAGGAAAGGAGAGATTTTCACTTGTACTTAAAGTAGTTCACAAGGCCGGTATACATGTATCTAGACTGTTGGCTATCTTACTTACGAGTCGATCAAATAACTTGCTAACGCTGGACATTGCGTTCCATGCAGCTCTGCATGCTACTAGATTAGTCATACAAAAAGGGAATTTTCTATATATAGGCTGAGCTATATTCAATAGCCCCCTTGCTTACCTATAAGAGTGCCTATATATTAATTGCGAAACCTTTTTCAGGGAAACATGCGGTTATATTTAACTAAACGATATGATTACTTACTTTACTCTTTCATTTGTATGTTGTGTTAACTATTATTTATTATCCTTGAGCTCACCGTCGGATTTGAGTCCAATCTTCACCGCAACGCCACCCGTAAGAAACACAAATATCTCGATTTAGTTAACGAAAAACAAAGAAACTATGAAAAGGTTAAGTTCATAAATCTATCTCTGAGTGCACTTGGAATTTTCGGACAGTCATCAATGGATTTCATTGAAATGCTAAAAGACTTTAAATTCGACACTCCCTGTAGAAAGTATATCGTAAAGAAAATCATCAACATATCAATAAGAACCTCGTATTATGTATTTTGTCGACGTAACAAAGAATGGAATAACCCGAAACTAATGACATTCTAAGATTTTTATTCTCATGTAGCATCAGTTCAAATAGTCAGTGGTAAACTACCTGTAAAAGCGAGGGTTATCATTGTAATTTCTACGTTTAATGACCAATAAATAAAGTTTACATTATTATTATTATTATTATTATTATTATTATTATTATTATTATTATTATTATTATTAAAACACGAACTGCGAGTTTATTGAACGGCTTCAAAAACGAACCACTTGGTAAGTTCATTGGCGTAGTAAGTTTGAAAAATAACCTTGTCTAAGCCGAGAAAATCAAAGCTAAAGTTTATATAAATCATGCAGCTAGGTATCTTTATCACATATAAATACACTGATTAAACTTTAATTTCTTTTGAATTTTCCTTATGAATTATTAATGAGTTTTTGAATGATGTTTCCTTTGCGAACGAGTGAGATATCTTGGTCAACACGAGAAATCAATTTCATATTATTATTATTATTATTATTATTATTGTTATTGTTATTATTATTTTTATTATTATTATTATTATTATTATTATTATTATTATTTTTATTATTATGATTCGAGTCGATGGAATTTTACACTAAGAAATTTTAACCTACATAATTATGTCAGTTGAGTGTAAATATGCTATTTCTAGTTGACGTTTATTGTGATACATAAGTACACATTACAAGTCAAAATACAAGTCAAAAATTTGTATTCAAATATTTTTTTTTTCCAAAACCAAAAATACGACGGTAACATGAATCAGTAACATAAATATGTCACTCGATAAATTAAAAAGTCATTCACTTTCATGTGTCGAGAGAAAAATACGTCCAAAGTGTCCGTTGTAACGAGAGTAGAACAATAAAAATGTTTGTTGGAGACCACATGAAGTCTCCGCAATTCCGTAATAGCGAGAGTTATTTCAATACATTTCATAGTAGTTTCGGCCAGGGATTTACCAACTGTCCTTAATAGCGGGGTGTCCGTAATAGCGGGGTGTCCGCAAGGCGATAGTTATTTCAATACATTTCATAGTAGTTTCGGCCGGGGATTTACCAACTGTCCTTAATAGTGGGGTGTCCGTAAAAGCGGGGTGTCCGCAAGGCGAGAGTTGACTGTACTGACGAGTGAAGCTGTCAGGATATTTTCTATAAATATTGTCTGTAATATATAATTTGATCGTGAAATTTAAACTGTCGTTGACGTGGCTGCTACGTTACTTGAGAACTGTATATTTGAGGGTTTTCTTTGTGCATATTTGAGTGATATGAGTTGTACGTATACATGTAGTGCATTTGGTACGTTTCCGAGCTTGGTGTAATGTAACAGACGTTTGGTGGACGTTCGTCAAGCTCAAGTGACTCAGAAAAGATTTTTCAGCCCCAGATTGCATATTGGGTACCCAATGGTACCCACTAGACAGGGATCGAACCTTCAACCTGTTGACGACTGGTTAGACGCTCTAAAGCCCCGCACAGACGACCAAGTTTTCCTTGACAAGTTTTATTTGTTCGTGTGTACGACACAAATTGACAATTTTTTCCTTGACAAGGAGCCTTGTTCAAAAGCTGGTCATGCCAGCTTTTGAACAAGGAAAATTGTTCGTGTGTATAGTCGTCAAGGAAAACTTGACAAGATCATCTCCGAAGCTTATTACGCGACCATTGCATGCCGTCAAGGAAAACTTGTCCAACCGTACACACAAGCACTATAACTTGTTAAAGAAAATGTTTGGGAAAAAACTTTTTCATCGTACACACGAGCAAGGAAAGCTACCAAGGAACTTGTCAAGAAAAACTTGATCGTCTGTGCGGGGCTTAACCATTGAACTACTATAAGGCTCGGATGGAGAGCTATAGGGTTGCAAATTCATATAGTCATACAGTATGTGGAAGGCTCAAGTACTTAGAAATATACTTTCCTGAGTTGTCGTAACTCAGTCGGGGTTATAGATTCCCCAGTTTAGAGAGCTGGACTAGTTTTGCTTGGATGGTCTTGCGTTTAATTTTCCCCGAAAGGTCCTTGTTTCATTTTTGGCATGACACCATTTTCACATTTTACTTATGATGAAGGGCTCCGCTCGAAACGTTGAGTATTTCGTCAGTATCAAAATTAATCTTAAGGCGCAGTTTACCACATTTTCACTTTGATCTATCCTGAATACTTCCTACGCAGCACTCTACATTTTTTTATAATAAGGGCCTCAGCTCACTTATATCGCACTATTTCTAGACAAGACTCACAAATTAGCGAGTGTATACAAATGCCAATATTATCATCACTTGACCATTATCTTCACAGCCAGGCGCTTGGCAACGTGGACTCCGTATCAGTATACAGCTTCTAAACAGAGTCTTGTGTTGGACTCCTCTGAAAGGTCTTGCTGCAATTTTTTCAGCAACAGGTTTATAATAAGGGTTTCATCTAACAAGTATATTACACTCTTTTCGCGCCTTTTTTGGCGACTCAACTAGAGTCGGTTCGGACTCGACTCAGCAATTATCTGGCCAATTTTCTCTGGCCTAAGCAATTTTAAACTAGTCAGCAACTCAAAACAGAGCCACGTGGTGTCTAGGATTTCTTTAAGATTATTTTTTGACTGAACGTTTGTTTCATCTTTTCAATTCGGTTGACTCGATAGAGTTGCATGCGTGTCCAGACTCGATTTGAGCTGATCCATCATCTCGACCTGACCAGGCTCTTAAAGGGTATTGGCAATAAAAATTAAGTTTATCTCATTTGAAAGAACTCGTCAAATGGATGAGAAGACCTTTTACAATTTTTCCGTATCTGTTTTGGTTTTGGAAATATTTCGACCAAACTCGCGTGCTGTCCGCCATCTTGGAATTATTTTCGATATGCAAAATTATGCATGTGACGACATAAGCAGGGTAAAGTGAAATTTTTATCTTGCCAACCATTTAAAAAGCCTTCCGTGGAAATTTGGGCACCCGCGGAGTAGTTTCATCAGGTTTACCCCTGCTTGTGACGTCACCAATTTCCTAGTTAATTAGACCCAATATTACAACAAGATGGCGGACAGCACGCTGTCTTTGGTCGAAATATTTCAAAACACAAGAAAGATACAGAAAAATTACAAAAGGTCTTCTTATACCATTTGGCGAGTTCTTTCAAATGAGACAAACTTAATTTTTATTGCCAATACCCTTTAAATGACTCCACTCGACTTGTGCATGACTTGACTTATGACTCGACTTTTAGGTGACTCGTTTAGTTACAACACAGGGCACTACCTTTCATCGCATAATAATTAGTCTTTAACAAGTTACCAAGATCCTTGCAGGATCATAACGCCTCATGTAAACAACTACAGAGATCCCCTAAGATCTAAGGGTTGATTTTACGGAGGGAGAAAAACCGGAGTGCACGGAGAAAAACCTTCGAAGCATGGGAGAGACCGGAGACGAACTAGTAACTCTACTCACATGAATCTCAAGCTTAAGAAACAACACAGGGTTATTCCAGTCGGTGACCTACCGACCTAAGTACTAACCCCGTCCAACTGGGTTTAACTTTGGATCTCAACAAGGCCAGGCGACGTGCTACCTACACACGCTATCCCTGCTTATTTAAACTCACGAACAACCTTCCTAACTCCGTCGGTTCACGGTTGGGCCCCTGCACTATAGTTAGCTGTCCATGCCTGTCAGTGGGTGCCTCTCTTCGAAAGGCTGAATTTTTTGTGACTGGTTTCACTTGGATTTTAGTCATCCAAGATTGAACTAATTTATTCGTGCATGCTCGCATGCAGTTTAATTCATAAACACACTCTTTTCTCAATATACTCTATATACCTGACGAGATTTTTGACACTTTGGAGGAATTTGACACATCGAGTATATATATACGGATGCATAACAATTTAGAGGATTCTGACACATTCAGATAATTAAAGAGTTAGAGGATTTTGACGCCTTAAATAAACAGGTGTATGCCAAAAAAGTATATGTACTTAAATAGTGTAATTAAAATTATACAATAATTAACAGAGTATACACTAAAGAACTGGTTCTTTTTTATTTCGCGTGCTGCGGGATAAATTATGCGTGGGAGTGTTGTATCAAAGATTGATTGAGAGTAATGACAAGGCAGGAATGCGAAGGCGTGAGATACATGTCAAATTTGAAAGGAAGTTTTTCACCTGATAACGTTACAAACAAAAACTTCTTATGATACATTTATCTTTATAAAATAACATTTTGAAAATGCAAGCGGTGATTCGTTAAAAGCCGTGTTTCTATAACTCTATGGAAAACATGGATAGATTACGCCATCCAATACGCCATCATTCTAATTAAAATTTGCACAGAAACACCATTATACGCCACGCCATCAAACGCCATCCATACACTGTAATTTCTCGTTCTCCCAAACTTCCCCTCGTGTTTATATAACTCTATAGAAACACGGAAAATGTTTTCTATTTCTTAATTAAAGAAATATATAGTGTAAAGTAGTTCTAGTTTTTCAAAATAATGCAAACGTGATGTATGTACTTGTATATATATATACGGTATAAGGTGATTACCAATATTAATGTTGATAATAAGGTGTTGCTCCGAGTTACGAACCATGCCGGACAAGTAGAGAATCGAAAAGTCTAATAAAAGTAGCGTGCTGCGTAGGCAGTGTAGAAACAACAATCGAAATATAGTAAGGTTAGATATACTGCCGAAACAGAGAACGTAGGAGTCTAACGTTTCGAGCTGGGATTCGAACCCGTGACCTTCGGTCTAGGCCAGGCTGGTCCGACGCTCTACCGACTGAGCTATAGGTCAAGTTGGGAGCTGGTGGTCGAATGATGATACTTGAGTTGGGTTATTTGATATTTCGAAACAGATGCTAGTTTCTTCAACATCGAGACATTACTCTTTATACATGTAGATTTAGAGCAACACGTTATTATCATTATTCTCCACCCGAGTTCACTGTCCCTTTATAATTGTTCTACTGAAATATTAATGTATATTTGGTGTAAATTTAGTCTAAAAAACCAACTGCAATAGCAGTTCCACTTAAATTCATGACTGTGTGCTTTCATAATTACTATATATAGGTTTATAAACCTTTGTATACAAACTCGGGGATTGTATTGATTGGGGAAAAAAATCAATGAGATTTCTAAATGGTTTATCGATAATATGGTATAACCCTTGAAATGGTTAATAGGATTTAGGGTTACCAAGTTCTCAATTGAGTCCGTAGTGTACGTCAGAGGAAGTACCCTGTAGTAAGTTTATTATAGAACAATGCATGCAGAGACACAGCCAACAGTAACATGTAAAAATAATCAAGAACCGCGTATTTCAAGGGCAAAATAGTCACTCATGCACTCGGCTCTATTGCCTTTTTATTGACATATATACCGTATTTAGGAACTATTTACATTAGCCCAGGCTGTTCTGGTTAACTCGTGTCACGAAATTCTTTCTTCGGCGGAAAGAGGAGATTTGACTTATTGTTAAGATTAGTTTACGTCTAAACTGTTTACGTAAACTAAACCAATTATGTTTTTTTAAATTTAGTTTATGCGAGTTTTAAAACCACAGTACTATTTTAACTAAACAAGTTAGCCATGTTAACCGGGTCATACACTCGCTTCATATAATCATGCAGCCCTTTATCGCTAGGGTGCCATTGTGCTGTGTTGGCAAATAGTTGAGATTTTAGTTCCTCTATGTGCTATATATAGTTCAGCAACCAAACGCCCAAATTTTGACACCTGTCTATATTTTTGTCTTCTCTATATGAACAGCATAGAAAATATTACACTAAAGTATAAGCTAGGGAAGAAGTTGTGACGTCAGTGAGGCCGTTCTCTTTTAGGTGATTTTACTCTGATAAAGGGTTCCGCTCGAAACGTCCGTTTTTCATGGCAGTTTGCCGCCTTTTTACTTTTCTCTGTTCTCTGTTCAAAACACTGCCTACGCAGTACTCTATACTCTTTGGCGTGATTTTAGTCGTTTGTTTACAGAAACGTCTTCCGTTTGTTGTGGAGACCTGAAATACTTAAGCTGATACGAAGATAGATTAACTTCAACGCGTTAGTAGAGTGGCAGTGTCTTGTTTGAATCCGTTTGTAATGATCTCTCCCACTCATATAACCTGTCACGTCCGCACTACATAAGCCATAAACCCAACTTCGCATTGTCCTTATTGTCATTTCAAAGACATAATTACACGTTATAGGTGACGTAAAATATGTTCTGTTTGTCATTGAACATAGCTGCATGCAATGTGTGTAATTTAAATTTGGGAATCGATTTACCGTATCAGTTTTACAGAAAAGTTAAATTATCGTTGCTTTTAGATCTGTGTATACATATTTGTGGTTTACTCTTTATATTGACGTAATAAACTTAACGTGGTTTGATAGAAGCTAGTTCCTCACGCAAGGGTTATTAAAAAATAATTTAACAACGTTTGAAAGGAAGTGTTAAAGTAACGATTAGTGAGGACAACCAAATATCGAATATTACTGAAAGTTCTTGGGCGTGTTTAAACCCATGCAATGTTTCATTTTCCCAAGGCAGTGTGGCCGATATTGGAGACTAAGAGTATAGGAATGTTTTATTCTACAGAAAAGGAACACGTTGAAACGCGAGCGGTTTACGATGCCATTGGAAGAATTATTTGGTAATTGTTTTGTGCCAATTTCGCATGCCACTGATATTGACTTCTTAACCGTACTCCTTGGCTATAGTTGACTTGTCTAATGGTTTAATATAACAGGGGTTTCTCTAGTTGTCCATTTCGATATTTTATTTAACATTTCAGTCTATGTATATATAACAAGTATATAAAGTTAAAAATGGAGTTACATACTCGAATATAGATTTGTTGTTTGTATTGACGTGACTTCAACTAGTAATTTGAACATTTTAAAATATTTTAAGTTTTTCCCTTCCTTAATCAGTTGACATTTGTACAAGAGATATCCTTATGTATGTTGGAGAATTGACATGTCCAATTGTTTCAACACAGCTCCAATGAGGGCGAAACAACTGTTAGCTCGATTGGGTGTCAATTATTAGTCTATGTTTAGTTCGACTTGTATTAGAGATCACTAAGTCAGTCAGATGAACACAGAAATCCGTTTGAGTAATTGTATATTAGATTGTATAGTTTTATGTTTGAGATTATAATGTACATGTATACTTTCTGGTTCATCGTTCCAATCATCACAATACTTATATACAGTGTTCCTACTTCGATCATTGTCGTCAATAGTTCAATGATTTTCTCTTATATATTATTGTTTATTATAATAATTCTCGCCTTAGTATAGTCATAACAATACTTTCAATGTTTTCTCTTTGAAAGACAGAGACACAGGGTGGATGTTAGGTCCTATGTCTTGATCTTTATATATTAGGAATTAAAAAGCACTTTTAGTTTATTTATGCATAAATTATCTTTGGTGTGCCGCGGTTAATATATAGGTTAGTTACTTTGCATATTAAAATTACCTACTATATGTCTATATCGCTTTAAAACTACGTCTAGAATACTATTTTTTGGTTAAATAACGACAAATAATATCGTCTGTATCATGAATAAACTAAGCAGGGGGCCTCGGTAACTAACTAGCTTATTTACCTCCTTCTCGGTAACTAACCTATACTTATAGTCTCTCAGATAAGCATTAAAGTCGTAACTAACTCAAATACTTGATATTTGGACAAGAAACAAGCTTATGCATGTGTACAATGTACAGAACTTACATCAAAGACTATAATTGTTCGTTCATTGTTATAAGTTGTGTTTTATCTGTTATAGTGGATGTAAGAACTGTGGACTGTGCTCAAAATAAAAAGAAGATCACATTTTATTATTTTATTATTAAATTTTTTTATAATGTAAATAATGTAGTTATATTGTAATATATGTTGTAATATATAAATTCTTATGTAATTTTAAATTGTAATAGTTAAATAGTGTCCCCAATTAGCTAGTACAGCTAAATACATTGACACTGAAATAAAGTTTATTATTATGTTAACAGATTAATTATACCTTATTATAAGTTCTACATGTACACTATATATAATTTGAGGTATACTTTTTAAGCAGCACTTACTTAATTCGCTTATATTTCATTGGTTATACTAATTCTCATTTCAGTCATCACAATACTTTCAATTCTCCTATACTCAATCTTTCTCTCATCGTCAATTAATTTTTTTTTAAACAGTGTGGCGGAACTTACAGTATAGGTACAGGAAAGTGCTGTCAGCTCTTGTAATAAATGTTAAAGCCGTAACTGAAGTGCCTTTTGCGCAATCATTTAATGTCATTTAAATTGAACAAATAACTGTATATTATTACGTAAAAAATATCACATCAAATTTCAATTCTTTCATAGTTATTATAAGCTTTATCTTGATTAAAGTTAACTTTAGTTTTTCAATTCTCGTGGCGGTTAAGGCTGTATTTGAATTACCTATATTATTAAATATTATTATAAAATATTGGTTATATATTATTGTTTATTAATTATTCTCGTTTTAGTAGTCATAACAATACTTTTACTGTTCGTGCTTCGGTTGTTGATATTATTTTTCTTAATTTGTGAAAAGGCGGACAGAAAGTTGGATTCTGACCAGGAAAGCACTGTTAGCCCTTGAAATAGATGTTAAAGTCACAACTCAAGTTCCTTTAGTTTTAACTTAATTTTCCCATGCCTTGGTTTCCTTTGTTCTTTTCGGGGAGTATATTCAATAGTCCCTGATAACAATGGCAAAACAATAGATTAATATTCCCTCTAATATTCCCTGAATATTTATTTTCTATTGTGACTCCTGTCAACCTCGCCCATGTGAAATTTAGTACGTTATTTTGAGGCCCCTCGGGGATGTGTTTATTCACCTCGGGCTTCGAATAAATCACATATCCCCTCGTGGCCTCAAAATAACCTATACTTATTCATTTGCAGAAACAATTCTAGTTGATAGAATATGTCACATTAAATTTTAATTTATTAAGCTGTAGTTCGATTTTATACTTCTTGTAGCGTTATAGTTGCACTTGAATTTATATTTATCAATTATATAATATTGATTATTAATAGGTTCTGTTTTGTTAAAACAATACTTTCAATGTTCTTTCTTCCATTGTTGATATTATTTTTCCTTTTGAAAAGACAGACTTTAGATTCTGATCATGCAAGAAAGTACTGTTAGCCTCCATTCTGCTCAATCATTTTGCATTTGAACAAACTATATATTATATAGCTAATGTCCCTCGCTTCAATTTCCAAATTATTAAGCTGTAAACCTTGAGTTAGACTTCTTGCAGCGTTAACTTGAATTGCCTGTATTATTAATTATTATTATATTATAAAATATTGATTTTTAATAAAATTGTTTATTATATTGCCTTGAAATACATGTTAAAGTTACCACTCAAGTTATGTTCTGTTCTGCTCAATCATTTTGCATTTGAACAAACTAGCTAATGTGTAGAAGATGCATGTCACACGTATAGCGTCATGTTTCAAATTATTAAGCTGTACCTTGAGTTATTTATTATACGTTTGATATTTTTTGTAGGGTTAACTTGAATTACCTGCATGCATGTACATATAGTTGTTAATTAACATTAGTATTAATAATAAGTATAGGTTACCGAGGAGGAAGTAACTAAGTTAGTTAGTTAGTTAGTTACCGAGGCCCATACAGACGATATTTGTCGTTATTTAACAAAAAAAATAGTATTCTAGACGTAGTTTTAAAGCGATATAGTAGGTCATTTGATATGCAAGGTAACTAACCTATATTTATAAAATAGGTTGCGTCTTACGCACGCTGTGATTGGTGTTTATATCAGGCTATGTAAACACGGTTGTGATGTCACGGCACATTTTTTAGCCTTATTTCATAAAAGAAATAGAAAATGGATGCCCTGAGTTTATATAACCTGATGCAAACACTCGAGTGAGTTGGGAGAATTCGAAAGTACTTATGTAAACCCTCGCCTACGGCTCGGGTTCACATAAACTTTCGAATTCTCCCAACTCACTCTCGTGTTTGCATCAGGCTATATAAACACGGGCGGCCATTTTCTATTTCTTAAATATTAACCGCGGCACATGGACCCCACATCAAAGTTAATTTATACATGAATAAGCTAACTTATATAAATTATTGTCCATTAATAATTTTCGTCTTAGTGATAATCATATTATTTTAATGTGTTTTGGCTACACTCAGTTGAATTGCTAAAATTATTAATAATTATTATAAAATATTTCTTATATGATATTGTTTATCAATAATTTTCGTTTTAGTCATAACAATACTTTAATGTTTGTGCTTGCAGCTTGATTGTTGATATTGTTTTTCTGTGTGAAAAGGCAGACTGAAAGTTAAGTTCTGACTAGGAATTAAAGTACTGTTATAGTCCTTCGTATTTCACTATGTTAAAGCCATAACTGTATTCTTTTTTTGCAGGGATACCAAACTCTTCTATTTAGTTTATGTTGATGTTATAAGTTATACTGTTTTGAGGCTTAAGCGGTTTAGGCTGCACTTGAGTTAGCTATGTAAACCACTTTTATTGATGATTATTATTATGCTTCTTTCATTCGTCAGAATGCATTCAATGTTCCTGTTTCGGTCATTGTCCCATACGCATCATCGGATATTGTGTTTGAATCTGTGAAAAGACAGAGTGGGACTTACTGCATGTATAGGTTCTCACTATAGGCAAGCACCGTTTATCGCTTTTAGTTGGATGTTAAACCCCAAACTCAAGTACCTATTTAAACAATTAAGACTAAAATAAACCGCATTTAAGGTATGTGAACCAGTATAAGCATTCAAGTTGGAAACTTGAAATTCCTTTTAATACAACGATAGAGCGTGTGTCAGATTCAGCATGATTTTCAACGGAAATGATTTACCGCCAAATTTTTAGTTAATGAAATATCAAATCGGTTTCATTCTCTTGTGCAGGACATGAATAATTTCAATTAAACAAAAACTGTACACGAACACATCCAAATAATTTTTATCCAAATACAAATTTTTGGATTGTTGGTACTAAAAAAAGGATTTGGTATGGTTATACATTTTGCGTGAGATACAATTTTAGGGCGTTGTATAACTATATATAGCTAGCTAGCTAGAGTTTGAGAGTAGAGTTGAGATTATAATTGTGTACTGAACTGATGAAATATTTCTGAGAGTTTCCTTTATGGCGCCATGTTATGCATTATCTGAAACATGAGCCTATATAAGCTTTTTTATATCTGTGCCTTCCTCTCTATTAGGGTTTAATCTCACATAAATAAAGGCAAGATCAGGTTTGTCTGGATCATTTAGACCTGAAAAAAGCACTACCACTTATATAGAATCTCACACTTCACCACAGAAAAGGTACATAATAATCTTCATTGAAGCAACATTATATCTATCATTTATTTAACTTGTTTGGCAACTTTGGCTTTTTCGGTATTTGTTGCAACAATATACTAGAGCTATTTTTGCTATTATTTTAATGTCTGTATCTTCCATGTTTGTTGCCTTGATTTCTATATACAGATTTACTTTTTATAACGTATATTTTAATACGTATAGGTAAACATGAGCCTATATAAGCTTTTTATATCTGTGCCTTCCTCTCTATTAGGGTTTAATCTCACATAAATAAAGGCAAGATCAGGCTTGTCTGGATCATTTAGACCTGAAAAAAGCACTACCACTTATATAGAATCTCACACTTCACCACAGAAAAGGTACATAATAATCCTCATTGAAGCAACATTATATCTATCATTTATTTAACTTGTTTGGCAACTTTGGCTTTTTCGGTATTTGTTGCAGCAATATACTAGAGCTATTTTTGCTATTATTTTAATGTCTGTATCTTCCATGTTTTGTTGCCTTGATTTCTATATACAGATTTACTTTTTATAACGTATATATTAATACGTATAGGTAAACGTTCTTGGCTGTACAACATGTGCATTTTCAAGTACAGAGCAAAACAGAACAGAAGAATAATATAATATAATATGATAATAGTAAAGTCTGTAATTCAATATTGTGGCTTTTTATTGCAGTGGTGTGTAAGTATTAAAGCCAATATGACAAACATTAAATATATGAGAAAATATGATATGCATGGTTAAACTAAACAGACGAACAATGGTCGTACAGACGTTAGTCGAGCTTATGAATCCTAATGTTTTTGAGACTTGGACGGTTATTACTGGTAAACGAGATGCTTTAGTTATTGAGCGTCTTTGCCATCGTTGACGGTCATTACCACATGCAGAGACTTATATATAGAGAGCTAACGTTACAAATGTGTACAACCTGCAATCGTTTGGTGACTAGTGAGATCATTAAGATACCAAGACTGAAATTGAGAGCAAAGGTTACAGTTGTATATTATTTATCGTTTAGTATGTAATGTTTGTATATAAAATATATGTCTTTGCAGTGTTAAGTATGTAAGACATATACAGTTGGATACTTGTTGTCCAAAATCTTTTAATATTATTGTTTGACTCTCGATTCATAGTATTTACTTTATTACGAGTATATCATTATGAATAAAAGAACATTCTACTGCTTCTAATTGTTCCATGTATAAACTCTATTAGAATATCAAACTATATATTAGTGAAGTTAAAAGAATATATATTCTCAGGTGTAAGTGACTTGAATTAAATTCTCAGGTGTATACGAAATTGCTCATCTACAAGAACATGGCAGACGTTAATCGGTTGATATCAATTATACAAATTGCCAGTTTTTGATTATTTTAATGCAGTATATATTGTAGTACTATAGTGGATACAATAAAATATTGATTAGATTTAGATTTTGTTTATATTTATTAGAAGTTGTATTTTTTATTGTCTTTCCCCCCTCATTTTATTATATGTTTTATGCAGGCTAGATCTATCACATCTAAATCTATCACAGGCTAGATCTATATATTATGTGTTCTTCTTTAGGGACGTGTAGTTTACTGTAGAACAAAAAATTAGATGGCACTAAAATACAATTCACTATTTGAAGGAATTTCGAGCAACAGAATATGAATGTACGAATACGATTCATAATACTATTACAAAGATTTAAATTTTGATGTGAATTTACAAACTGCAACTAACTATAGATTAATCTTTTAAAACTTGCTTTAATATACTTGCTTAACTATGAAGCTGATTTTATTTCGTAAGGAAGGTTCTTTCAAATGTTTGGTTTATATCCTAATAAACGTGTAATACATTGAACTAGGTTACTTTATCAAAATTTGCTCTAATGTGTGCTTAATCGTGATTCATGAAACTGGTTTTGTGTCGTGAGCGAGGTTCTTCCAAATGTTTGGTTTATGTACTATAAGAGATGTTCACCACAAACAAGTTGGTTATACACTATCAACACTTCTACTAATACGGTTTTAATTCTAATTAAAACAGGTTCCTTGCTGATTTTGCCTCAGTAAGGAAATGACTTTAATTGTTTTTGTAATTTCCTTGGTACGGAAATGCTTTGATTACTGCATGGGACCACGTATAGATTCTGGTTATGGATTGAATGACTTTTTAGGACAGATAATGGGGAGCAATATAATAAATTGTTTTCCACCCATGCAAGAGTTGGAAAGTGCTGTAACGTTTGTCCTGGTTTAAAACTATTCCAATTCTGGATGATGATTTAGTTGGCTTTGAGTAACGTATCAGGCTTTTTAATAAAATATTTTTATAACTATTATATTGTTAATAAGAATGGTATATGATTCTTACTATTCAATACAATAATCAATACAGTACAATAATCTTTATTTAAACACGCTGGAGTTTAAGCCTTGCCGCTTGTGGGGTCGTGTATTAAATTCTAAACTATTGTAATATAATAAAATCTAATTAAATCTACTTTAACTACAAGTATATGTACAGTAAAATTATATAAAAGATAATTAACATATATAATGTAAAATCAGGCATAAAATTTGGAATTGATTGCACGTCCATTCTTAGGAGAACTATCTTCATCACACGATTCCATAAGATTGAGCCTCGATGTGCAATTGGATGTTTCATAAAATAAGTGTTAACGCGTGGTACAACAGTTTGTTCTTTGATCTGAGATTGCATTTGCTGTTATTCTTTTCGATAATATGAGACGTAGTAGGGGGTGTTAGATTTTTATAAATTTTGTAAATTAATTTTACTAAGCACATTTTATACATATAAAATAGCGTATTCCATTTTGCTTCCTTTTGAACATCTTCGGAAGGTTTATCTTTAGGAAAACCATAAAGAATTCTTGTTGCTCTACAATGTAATCTTTCTAGTCCCCACACCGGCAACGCATATATAACAGAAGGTAAAATAACTTTAAAATATAAATCTAAACGACTGTCTAGGTAAGAATCGGCTTCTTTTTAATATGTTCAATTTTACACACGAATCCTTTCTTGACTTACAAGATAGATAATATATCTAAGATAGCTAATGAATCAATCTCTCTAATAAAATATTATTTTTAATGTTAACAAGAATGGTTATAAAAGACTTCTATTATCTAAGATAACATAATGAATCAGTCTTTTTAATTTAATAATATATTATTTTTATTCTTATTGTTAATAAGAATGGTTATATGAGATTCTTATCATTTAAGATGGCACAATGGATCAATCTCTTTAATAAAATATTGTTTTTATAGTTATTGTTAATAAGAATGATTATATAAGATTCTTATTATCCAAGATAGCATAATAAATCAGTCTTTTTAATAAAATATTTTATTATTAATAAAAAAATGGATATGAGTTTTTATCTAAGATAGGATAATGAATCTCTTTAATAAAATATTTTTATTGTTAATGTTATATGACTCGTATTATTCAATTAAAGATAGTTATTATCTAAGATAACATAATGAATCAATCTCTTTAATAAAATATTATTTTTATCATTAATTAGAATGGTTATACGATTCTTATTATCCAAATTATCCAAGATAGCGCAATGAATCAAATATTATTCTTATTGTAAATACGAATGGTTATATAAATGATATAATAGGATTTTCTTCTCTAGTACATTCAAAACAATAAACGGACTATAGCTAAATTATTTCGATTTCGAATAATGGTTCAACTGACCTGGCATTACGATCAACCTTTTTAATAAAATCTTATAAGAATATATAATAATAGAATTATTTTATTATTATTCAAAATAGGATTATCATCATTAATAAGAATAATGATGAAAAACTCTCTTATTGACATTTAATCATATATCAAATGGACTTATAGCCTAAGTATTTTGCTTTAACTGACCTGACATTATCATACAAATTCATTTATTACACTGAATTGATGACGAGAGTAAATTTTTGTAACAAAGTTGCATTGGTGTTGTTCTTCAGTATATATTTGATCGTGTTTATACTCAACACATTTCTTGTTCGTTTTCATTTTCTTATGGCGGTAGACTTCTTGTGCCAATATTGGCGTTGTCATGACCTTCACTGATATATAAGTACATAGGAATTTAGGAACGGTCGTTAACAATGATTACGTTAAACAGAGGTTACTGTGGCTATCAACGCTGTATATGCAATTGTAGAGTATAGAAGTTGTGTGCATGAAACTAAAGAAATTGTTTAAATTCTCTTCGGGTTGAAAATAGTTCACTGTTAAACATTTTGCTTTGTGTTTTGTGGATCTTTTGTTGTAACTTTACATTTAAAGACATATTGTTCTTTGGGACACATCTTTATAAGGGAGGTCTTAGTTTTTTAGAATTTCTCTTTATATTATATAAGATATTAAAATCTTGTAATTATTAATCATTTTGTAATTCTCTATGTATTCAAATGCATTCAGATACACGAACACTGACATTCGAAATATCCTTAAAACGGACACTCTTTGCAACTTTTATTAAGGCTCAATACCTGAAATACATATCCCTCATATGTCGTATGTCAAACACTGCGATTCCTATAGGAAAATGCTGTTTGCAAAACCACATAGAAAGTATGTCAGAGGTCCATGGATTAAAATCTCTGAATTGCATGCTTCATGTGTCAATAGACCAAGCCAAAAGATTAACACTATCACGAAGAGACTTTAACGAGCTGATGCAGTTAACTATTCAGCTGCATGGGTAGAATGCGTTTGCCTCATTGAATTATCAGTATTCTGCTGCCTGTGGACGTCACAGCCTTACGACTGGTTTCTAAAGTTAATCCTAATGAATGTGGTGCGGCATTTATGGGCTGCATGTCCTACACGGTTTACAGATATTCAATAGAGCAAAGTGAAAAGGTGGTAAACTGCCGAGATTTGATAACGCAATATACTGACGTTTCGTTACTCTGATGAAGGGCTCCGCTCGACACGTCAGTATATTACGTTATCAAAACTAATATCGGCAGTTTACTACCTTTTCACTTTGCTCTATCCAAAACACTGCATACACAACACTATACTTTTTACAGCCATTCAATGTATCAATATAATATTCAATGTAAGGGTCAATCTTACTATTGTTTCAGTAAAGAAAATTATATACGCATACCAAGCTAAAGACCTTTGAAAAAGCAAATCTGGGTGCAATTATGTATACAAAAGGCTCAAAACAATGACTGTTTACAAGTCACAGGCACTTTCTCAAAGCAAAACCGCTTTTGAGTGCCTCTTCCTTGGCCACACCCCAGAAATTAATTCAGTTGTCCAAGCATTAAGCCATTATGGTGAAATCACTTTAGTTTTGGCAGTTTTCCTATGGTTTCAAGTGTAACTTTAATATTAATGGAACTTCATGGGAGGTATTGTTCACACCCAACTCACAAGTTAGTCAGTTGTGCAGCTAGAGTAAATAACTAAGGTCTCTATATGGACAGAAGACGAGAGAGAGAGAGACTTTATTTAAACTTGGAATCTCGATCAAATATACAACTGCTTTCCATGAGAGCCGATATAGGAAATTAGAGTAATACATATTATATAGATATTTACAAATATATTTAATTTAATTTTGGAACTAAGATTTGAGTTGAGGTTAAACTTGCCGAACCTCTTTTGAAAGACGACAAAATAGATGTAAGTTTCAAGCTATTCCATAATTTTGAGCTCCAGCAGACTTGAAACTTTTCTTTATGTAATCTGTATTTAGTTCCAGAGATAAACACTATATTGTCTCTCAGACAATACTTGCTACTGTCAATTCTATAAGAAAAATCTTTTTTAAGATATGCAGTCGCAATAGTATTTAACACTTGTCCTTATATATATACATCATGATGCATTTGTGATCTTGTCATCTTTCATCAAAGGTTGACGATCCTAATTAATTGAGAGAAAGAGAGATAATAAAAAAATAAGATGGGTAATAAAAGATACATTTTAGATATACAGCAAACGAGTCAATGTATTATTGCATTGTTTGCACTTTCATGATGTATCTACAGTAGCTAGGCGTTTCTTTGCTCACCAAAGAAATTTTTATTACGCCCAGTTAAGAGCCCTTAAATTCTTAATTATCTGTTAATCAAACATGTTTATATCTAATTCTAGATAGGTTTGTGGATACACAACGTCTTATTATTCATTTCCTGAACCTGAGTCAACAAGAACGAACTTATTCACCAGCCTTTCTTTAATTATACAGTTATCGTTATGAAAACTTTACGTTGCAGAGCAGTATACATAAAGCCATGCACAGCGAATCGACAATTTGTAGAAAATAAACAATTGAAACTTAAAATATGAGCTAAAACAAGGCAACAAGTAAGACGGTGAAATTTTGAGTTTATTACAAAGTCATCATCAGACAATTCAGGCTGAGTAATTTAGCTCATATTTGGAGTTTCAAGATGTTTATTTTCGGTTTATGCTTCAGTATATATTCTAACAGAGTATTCCCACGCTTTTTCTGGATACCTTTCAACGAAGAATATTAAATAAAGTTCACTTATCTATATGTAAGTGCATTTTGACATCTTTCTTGTTGTTAATAATCAGGTGCACAGTCGCAATAAAAGATATTCCAATTCTAATTAACATGTACAGCGTCCTCGATATATAATAGCTAAAACTGAAGGTGGTAGAACATTTACTGTTATAGTAGTGTTAAATTATGGAACATTTAAAGGGTAAAAATTGAAAATCATGAAAAATTTTCTTAAAGGGTAAGAGCAACAAAAATTACAAGTACACATTTTTAAATTTCTGTTTAACCAACTGTCTTGCGATGGTAATCCAAGTAGACAAAACAACTCTTGTGCCAAACAACATCACTAATTTCGACAAAAGACAATCTTGCCCTTCGCCACTACCTTGCCTAATTAACTGACGTCACAAGCTGGGTAAACACGATGAAACTTATTCTTCTGGCAGCTGAATTGCCATGTGGTATGTTTTTAAAGTGTTGTGGTTTAATCAAGAATGGAAATCATCGACAAAAAATGCGTTTCAGGCTTATATATGTGAAAGTATGGCTAACTAAAGTTTTCGCTTTACCCAGCTTGTGACATATGCATATCAAAAGTGTATCCAAGATGGCAGATACTGATTCAGATTAGCAACTTTAAAAGTGCAATTAAGTTTATTTATTGGAATAATTTGGGTCTAATAACACACTAGATTGTATCTTCATGTCATTGGTTTGCTTTTGAAATTTTTTTGTTTTGTTGCCCATACCCTTTAATTTATTTCCTCGAATGTGTTTGCATAGTGACAAATTGTAATAGAAGCGAGAATTTGTGGTAATACTGCGTTTATTATTTATTGCAGAGCTTTAGACCTGTTGACTCAGGCCTTTAATCAGAGTCTGCCATTATATTATTACTATAGGAATCAGGATTCCTTTAGTATGACTTTTAGGCCTATAGGAGTAAGAATAAGGAATCTCTCGGTGTTTTAGTAACAATATAATGTGAACAAATTTATAATCAACAGTCATATGATTGCATCATTTTAATGTTTACTTTCATATTAGCTTTTCAATTTGCTTTTAGCTTTTATATTACTTCTATAGTTGCATAATCGAATTACTCATATTTATATAAATTTATTGCATTGTCACAGTACTTGTTGTATAGTGTCATATCGTTACACGCTTCGGCTAAACCATGCCTCTAGCAACGAGTATAAAAATTTGAAACCATGCAGCGGCGTGTTAAACGTTAACATTTTGAAGCCTGAAGACGAGTCTTTAGTATTTTATTCTGGCTAACGCCAGACGATTTTATTCAGCACAGGGAGAGGTCCACGCCTCAAAGTGTTAACCTGCTATACACTCTTTGTTTGTACTAATCTAGCTAGTGTAAATATTTCACTTTATTATTTGAAGTAAACACTTGTGAATTGCGCTATTTTACCGCGTTAATTCCATGCAAGCAATTATTGCTTTTAAAAAGTGTCTTTAAAAGGTCTTTTTAATAAAGATATCTCTCTTTTGTTTATAATACTCATGCACATATAAGTTTATTGTAGTTCTGAAACAATGAATTTAAGCGAAAACAAAGATAATCAGTATTTAAATGTTTATTAAAATTTAAAAATACAAAAAAAAAACACACTGTCATTATGTCGCGGTTGCCAGCCAAACTCACCAGTATATACAGATCGTAACCGCCCGAGTCCAGTTTGCTGTATTTAACCGTTTCACTGTTACTGTCGACTTCTATTATGTTTGCTCTGCAGGTTAACGCCAGACGCAGTGAAACAGTTATAACCCATCTTAGTCCATCTCAGTTAACCCTTTCACTACTTTAGAGAATGCTTGCATCCACTCAGCCAACCCGATCGAGAATTTCAACGCTCTATATTCCATAGTGTTTTGATTCATCAAGATTAGACAAACTTGTGAGCTCTATATAGAGTCCACTGCAAAGATCTTTTGTTTTCTTTTGTCATAGCACAGTGAACTCTCTATATAGAGTCACTAATGAATTCAATAGAGTCACTACTGTAGTCTATATAGAGTAAATTCTCCGGTAAACGTGCTAGACGCAAAAAACCCCACATTTATAGTTAAAATTGAAACTTCTTGGTGGTTGCAACCATTCTCTAAGACGGTTAGAGAATGGTCACTCGTGCTCTATGGGATATAGAGTCCGGCTCGAGTTAGATATAGAAGGCCACGACATAGAGCGCACGTGACCATTCTCTGGCCTTACTTATATATAGTCAACAGAATTCTGTTATTTTACTCTGCATGGTTAAAGCCAGACGATTCTATTCGTCAAAGGGAGAAGTGTAGCAGCGAAAGAGTTATATTGCCAGCCCAACTTTTATGTACATGTAGGGATTGACCCAGTATTCAAATGCATGCCGACCCTTAATACGGATTGCGACCCCCGAGTTTGGAGCTACTGTTCTGTAGCAGTTCACGAGGAATGGCACTTAAGCTGTCCTCTTAAAAAGAACAGGATGTTTTGAAATCGTGATGACGATCTTTTGAAAACCTACCCCATGTCCTGTTACGATATTTCACACAAAGGATAACTACTTGTTGTTTGGAGTCTAAATTTGGATAGTTTCCAAGCAGTACAGTTGGAATGTTAACGACTGTGAGTACAACAAGTGTATATAGTGATGCAAGGGTGAAAGGGGGCGAAACTTTGTGAGTGCAAACTAATTTTCCTCTTAAGACCGCACCTAATCTAAATCTGTTGGCAAACATGCCACTTCACGGAGCCCTGGGAGGTCACCAAGAGCTTGGGTTCCGTTTAAAGGCGCGGTGGTTCGTAAACTTCAGTTCCTCTTCCTGTGACTCTTTAGACTTGCAGTGTCAGGGCTATTTGAATGACCCCCAGTTACTCGGGCCCTAGCAATAAATTACTTATCCCTATGGGGTGCGTTTGACATTCCCCAATTCGTAAACCCTTTAATTTCCAATCATTGCATAAACTGGCTCTTAGATAAAAATTGTAGTTTCACACGATGTTGGTTTGAACTATTTAATTTCTGAGCTTTCGCCCCGTGTACTCGGACCGTCTTCAGAGAGAATATAAACTATTGACAAAGTTTGTTTTCGTTTTTGAACTAGAGGCGTGAGCACGCGTGATGGCGCATTGCAAGACGAGAACCGTTTGTTATATGTTGACGTGAGCAAATTTTGTCAATAGTTATTCTCTCTGCAGACGGCCCGAGTATCCACAGGCCGAATGCTCGGCAGAAATTAAATATTTTAAACCGGCAACATGGTGAAAACCTACAAATTTTATCTAAGATATATTATCACCATGCAAAGCTTCAAGCAACGTATTATACATTTATACTTGCATCTAATTAAAAAGAATCGTCGGTGCTTGTTCTTTCGCTCTGAGTTCTTGCCATTTAGCAGCGTATTACTTTTACTCTGGCTAACGCCAGACACTTTTACTGTGGCTAACGCCAGACGATTTTACTCGACTTTTATCTGCCGGGTAAAGGGTTAATCAGCGAGATCCAGTTTTTGCGGCCGTGAATTTGACCGGCCTTTTTGGCCGGCCGTGAATTTGAATTGGAGGTTCATGTCACGTGGGGAGGGGAGCCGCCCACACGCGTCCACACTCTCTTCAGAAACGTGTATCAACTCTCGTTCAGGACTATTTATGTCTTAGGTATTTTACTCTGAGTCTCAGGCTAAAGCCCATTATCCAGACATTGGCCTGCTGCAAGCTTAGTTTTTGCAATGACTGCATGGAAATGAGGCTTAACGCCAGACGTTAACGACCGAAACCACAGACGAGAAAGGCCCGAAGCAACATTTATATATAGGTTCAAAGCTTAGTTGAAGGTTTTTCATGACAATCTCACATGCGTCAGTTATCATATAAAACACATTAGAGTATACTGCTCTATTTTTGTGGGGCTTTAGCTCTATTTTTTATATAATAAACAGAACAATACATGGATGTTTGGAAATATGATATTATTTCTCGTGATGAGCCGAGTTGCATGGGCAAAAATTGCGGACATTTGAGCGAGCGCGCCTGTCGGTCAGCGGCCATCGCGTGTATCCCTTAAACTTCCCAATTATCCTCTTCGGACCTTCGCAAGTTGCGTTTGATATTGACTTATTTTGTCCGAATGTTGGTTGGTTAAAAACATTTTCAATTTTGGTCGTCAATAAAATCAGCAAAACTCGACTTTTATTTAAACGCTGACACGTTTTGCTGGAAATTTATCTCGGAATCGAACTACAAGAAGAGTTTTGCATGGAACAAAATAGAACGTTTTGTACTTGAATCGCCCGGCCGAGTAAAGCCCTCTGGTTTTACTTTAAAAAATTCACAACTATTGAATATTATTGCAGGCTTGTGTTTATCGCAAAATCATATACAACATTGTATTCTACAAATTAATAGCTTTCTAACGATATCTAGCTATATCCATTTTAGTTTTGCGGCATAAATTCTAACGAATTGAGAGCGCTTTACCGAAATGACACCGCAAACTTTAATAATAAAGACCTTAACCTGCCATAACCTTGCATGTGAATTGCGGGGGAAGACATGTTTTCAATAAACATACAGAAGGGATCTTTGTCGTGTCTTTGTTTGCCACTTGTTTGGCTACTTGAATTTTGCTTAATGTTTTCTGATTAAGAGTATTGGACCGCTTTGTGATATAGTTTCATTTCATTCAGTTTCAGCTTGCGAAATTGCGGTCTGTGGATAAATGGATTGAAGTAGGTCGGTTTAGTTGTGGGTCAGGCAATAATGTGGTTTCACTTTTCGGATTTCTGTAACTCTTATTAATTATATCATGCAAACGTATGTAATTTTGCTATTATTTTACCAAGCGAATCGATATTACGTTGATGCTGTATTTAGCTATAGCATTTAACCCCTCCTACGACCTATATTGAAACGATATTATACAGTTAAAAATATTAAGTATTTCACTCTATAAACTGACTACATATCCTGGAGTTTATTGGTAACAGAATTTCCAGTGTGAAAAATATGTGTTTTTGCCACCATGTTTAAAGCATTATCTTTCACGAATTTTAGATTAAAATCAAGTCGTATCACGGGTCGTATTTAAATGATAAACCGCTTTTCTTTGTATTCTGAAACGATTAGCAAAACACCGGCACATTAAACTCGAGTGCCATTCAAATAAAAGAGCTGCTTTATTTATTATGCAAAATGTTAGTGCAAACACTCCCACATCAACTGATCTATGAAAGAACTGCTTCACGTTGTCACAGGACGTTGTCGTTCAAACTGTTTGTAAACACTGGTACAATATATATCTACTTCAACATTTTATCCACGCCACTCCTTATTTCTCTTCATTTCTCTTCTCTTCTCTTCCCTTCTCTTCTCTTTTCCTCCTCTCTTTTCTTCTCTTCGTTTCTCTTCGCTTCTCCTCTCCTCTCCTCTCCTCTCTTCTTTTCTCCTCTCCTCTTTTTTCTTCGCTTCCCCTCCCTACCCTTCTCTTCCACTTCCTTCTACTCAGCTCAACTAACGGACGAACGAACGAACCAACAAACGAACCAACCAATCAATTAACCAACCAATCAACTAACCAACCAACCAATCAATCAACCAACCAACCAATCAATCAACCAACCAACCAATCAACCAACCAACCAACCAACCAACCAACCAACCAACCAACCAATCAACCAACCAACCAATCAATCAACCAATAAACCAACCAATGAACCAACCAACCAATCAACCAACCAATCAACCAACCAACCAACCAATCAATCAACCAACCAACCAATCAACCAATCAACCAACCAATCAACCAACCAACCAACCAATCAACCAATCAACCAATCAACCAATCAACCAACCAATCAACCAACCAACCAACCAACCAATCAACCAACCAACCAACCAATCAACCAACCAATGAACCAACCAACCAACCAACCAATTAACCAACCAACCAATTAACCAACCAATCAATCAATCAATCAATTAACCAACCAATCAACTAACCAACCAACCAACCTCCCCAACTGAACCAACCAGGCTAACAAGCGGTTTAATACCAAAGAGATACAGAAACATTGCGAATTCAAGATGGCGCTGCTCCTCTATATGTCTTAGAACACGAAGTACTCGATGTAGCATTTAGAATGATGAGCCTGCGATCCTATAAATGCAACATGGCGACCATGTGGATGTTGTCTAAGCGATTTTCTTGTGTTTTTCAGCATCATTTTCGCGTCGTTTACCAGGAATAAATCAAGGGAACTGTATAAAGAAATATGGGGAAGTTAAACGTGACTGTTCTCCGCTACTTGTCTTCTGAAGACTTTCGCGTTCTAACAGCTGTAAGTAGTTTGAAAACATTACAACTGGCAAAATATTACAACTTGGGGTCCAAAGGGGGGGGGGGGGGGGGGGGGGGAGTATTTATTTAAGATTTGAAAAATTTTATACGGACCGGAGCTACTATAAAAACCTTTAGTATAATGTATGAGTCAATTCCAACTGCGATCATCCCCCTCCCGGGCAAACCCTCGGGAATTTGACTTTTCCGAAAAATTTGGGTCAAATTCCCCACTATGCGGACCGAAAACACAGTCAAATTCCCCACCGTCTGGGACTGTCAAGGCTCTATTAAAAGATTTTGTTTGAAATATTTCTTTCATAGACAACAAAAAATTCACTACCATGAAGTTTCAATGTCCTTCTATGCATTCCAGACTTTAAACAACGGCATTTTCAAATGTTCATGTGGAATATCGACAGAAAAGATCATGCAGACTGAAGAGATGGCTTTGAATGAGATTTTTTAACGTGCAACCGCTGACCAACTTTTTTCAATTGTCAAATGCCTGACCATACAGGGCTCACCTTGGGTCAAATGCCCAAGGTTTACCCGGGGGGGGGGGGGGGGGGATGATCGCAGTTGGATTTGACTCGTACATGAATACACAGGTGATTATAGAAAATTGCGTGCATTTATTGGTCAAGCTACTTCGCATTAATTCCCGATAATCACCTACAGCGTTTATTCAAAATGGCCACTAGCTGATTTGTCAATGACAGAAGAGGAAATTAACAATTTTAAAGAAAATGGTGTTCCTAACCGAGTACAAAAATGTGTATTTATACTAAAACAATTATTCACCTCAGGCTCAGTGAATATCGGTGATTATTATATAGCATGCTATCGGATATGAGCTTTTGCGTAATCTGATTGGCTCCCTACTACCAGGCTATCAGCTCATATCCTACTAGTAGAGGAAAAACAAGATGGTGGCATGTTTTTTTAAACTGCCGAAAAGAGTTGAAATTGACAGATTTTTATACAGAAAAACATCAACACCCTCAAACCAATGTATAAAAAAACAACATTGTGTAAAAATACATTAACAAATACACAATTTAGCATGGTAAATGGTAAAATTCACCTAAAAATTACGTATTTTTACTTCAAAAACCCGACTAAATTAACGGGTTGATATTAATTTGTTGCCAAACAAAGAAACTCACGGTTAAAATCAAGCTTACAACACACATTTCGTAGGAGATCACCAGTAAAGAGACTTTTTTTATTTAGATAAGCATTTGGAGTAGTAAAAAGCATGTTCTTTTTCTGAAACAACCAACTAAGTAATTTAGTTTCACTGCCGAAGGTGTTTCAGTTTCATTTTTGCATGAAATCAAAACCTTTTTCACGACAGCAACGCTAATATAAACAACTGACCCACCTTTTGACTTCATAAAGGTACCTTTTAATCTTTTTTGTTGATCTGCTTAACACATTTTTTGCCTCTCGAGCAACATTTATACAATATTTCGAAGCTGTTTACCGAACAGCTCAGCGAGAAACTCTATGTGAATGCATCATTACGCATGGTGGAAGTATTAGTTGCCTATACCGGAAGTTTGTTGTGTCAAACATTTCGCTGCAATTTTATCTCTTGTACAGTACTTGGCTATATAATAAAACAGTTATACCATTCGCTCTCGTTGTATACAAACTAATAGCTATGAGCTCATATACAACTCGAGCTCATGGTATAACTGTTAAAATAATAATAACCTCGACTTCATCTCGGTTATTATTCACCGATATTCACCTTGCCTTTGGCGAATAATTGTTAATTATTCAAAAATTTGATATGGCAGCCATGTTGGTGGAAAACAATAGTCCAAATACAATAGCTGATAATGAAATTCTTTTATTGAAGTTTCTCCAACATGGCCACCATGACGTCAAGTGCAAACCAAGAGTTGATGGCAGCCACTGCCTTTTAAACAAAAATTTTCCAATATTTTTGTACAGATGGCAACCACTGTCTGTACAAAAAAAATTTATAAATTTGTATAAATGACAGTCACTAGTGCCTCTCATACAAAAATTTGGTATTGATGGCAGTAGCTACCCTCCCAATAAATGAAAAATGTTACATGGACAACTGCTACTGCCCTCTGTATAAAAATTTAAAAATTTTGTATGGACAGCAGACACTTGCCCTTCATATAAAAATTCTAAAAAATGTTGTCAGTCACTACCCTCTGTAGATAACATTTTTATACACATGGCTGCCAGTGCCCTTGTGAATTCCAAAAAGCTTTTTTTTTTGTGAGGGGATGTTCTCAGACAAGCCCCCCAGTAAGTAGATATGATATGGTTGTGTCACATGGGGCCCTGTTTGATCATTTTGCCTGGGTTTCCAGTTGTTTCTTAGGGGAGCACAGTTGCACAATCGGAAATGGTGGCTGTTAAGGCTCGCAAAATACAGGCTGACCCGTATTAGCTATGCATGCGTAGAACGAATATCTTGCGTGTAAACGTCATCAATACACGGCTGACAGGCTGCACACTTCAGCGAGGACACCCTGAGCTCAAAGTCAAACATCTCCGCTCAAAATCGTCGCTCGACCATAATTCTTCCACGAGCGCATAGCACGAATGTTGGGCTTGCCATAGAATACAGTTTGTTGACAACTCGTGGAATTTTCGCGATGCACAAAGCCATTACCCTTCTCAAATTCATCAGTTTCAAATGTCCTCAGAACTCACTTGAGCCAGCATGCACCACAGGGAGCCCAACTCTGACGCCACTTTTTTTGTTTTATGATATTGAGCTTGACTGAAAACCGAGGCCGCTTAACAGTTGTGTAAGCTGGGATCGCGGCGCTTCTCTTAACAGTTGGTAATATATGCATATATATGCAAATTACAGCGCGCGGTAATTTGAAACTCGAAACAGCTGTGGGCTTCTGTGCCACGTGAATGGCGCAGTGACGCTCACTGAAAGCTGAGATGACTAAACACGCAGTCAGTCGGGTGTTCCGCCAACGTCAATTTGTTCGAGCTCAAATTACACGACACCGAACGCAGCACTGCGTGAGCGTCACGCGCCATTCACGTGGCACAGAAGCCCACAGCTGTTTCGAGTTTCAAATTACCGCGCGCTGTAATTTGCATATATATGCATATATTACCAACTGTTAAGAAAAGCGCCGCGATCCCAGCTTACACAACTGTTAAGCGGCCTCGGTTTTCAGTCAAGCTCAATATAATAAAACCAAAAAAGTGGCGTCAGAGTTGGGCTCCCTGTGCATGCACGTGGACTGCGAACTGCCCCATGAAAGTGGCCGATTTTCTATGCGATTTCTGATCATGGTGCAGTGGCGTAACGGAGCTGATCGATTGGGGCCCTTAGTAAATTTGTGTTTTGGGGGCCCCCACTGCCATTAGTTTAGTCACTAGTTAACCCAATAAATTCACCAGGGGCCCATTCAGGTGGGTGCCCTTAGGAGTTGCTCTAATCCTGACTATAGTCCGTTACGCTACTGAGTTAGTGTGTGCCGCTAGTGCACTGCCCCCCACCAAAAGTTAAGCCTGGTTAGATGGGGTTAGTACTTGAATGGGTGACCACTTGGGAATGATGCATGCCATTCTCTGATTCTCGAGCTTGGAACTCATGTGAGTAGAGTTGTAGTTGATCTCTCCTGTGCTTTGATGGTTTTTCACCAGGTTCTCCGGTTTTCCTCCCTCTGTAAAATCAACACCTACATCTTAGCTGTGATCCGTGGTCTGAACTGTGTCGTTGGCGGCTGCCTGGAGTGCCTTTGATGTGCCTCGACACAGCCACATTGATCTGCGTTCTTTACAATTCAGCAACTGGCTGCAAGTAAGGATGATTAGCCCCCAGTCCTTTATCCTTTACCCACCAATTTTGATTTTATATTGTGCAGGTCGAGATGGGAATGAAGAATCATGAGGTTGTCCCATTACCTCTGCTGGCATCTATTGCAAATTTGAAACATGGAGGATGCCATAAAATTACACGAGAATTAGTAAAGCACAAACTGTTAGCGTATGAAAAAGGGAAAAGCTGTAAGTACTAGGTGTACTGTAGGTGTTATTATAAGCATAGTATTACATATTTTTGAAAGTTGCTTGTGTGTAGGTCAGATCATGAAGGTTTGACTCTTTCACCTCTAAACCAAGGTATTAAGTATAGGTTAGTTTATACCAGGATAAAGATAACTAACTTTACAGTAGCTTAGTTAACTTTGTACCGTAGAGATCATAATATAAGACTAGAGGGGGCATTGGGGCCAAAAATGCGAGGAAAATTGAAGGCCACTATTAGAGGGGAAAAAACGAGCTAAACTCCTTCTAAAATAAGCCTTTTACTAAATTTTCATCATGATTTTTAAGAAAATAAAACTTTTAGAATTTTTGGTCTTATTATAAATTCTTCCCTTAGTTCTTTATTGAGGTGTCTATTATCTTTGTTGAATTTTTCCACTCCTTGGATGTAAATTGTGGCTATCATTGTGGCTGCATATTGGCAAGTCTTATGGGCAAGTCTTCAAAGGGTCTGCATGGTATTTGAAGCCTATCTCACCTGTGGGGATTTTACATATTCGTAATCTTTGGGTTCTCCTGAGCAAAATTGCAATATATCTTGTCAGCCGAAAATTTCATTGTCATGGAGTTTTTCACTGTCAAAGTTACCGGATGTGATGTCACAAGAGGCATTCCAAACCAGTTTTCTTTTGTTACTTGCCACAAAAATGCCTCTTGTGACATCACATCTGGTAACTTTGACAGTGAAAAACTCCATGAAGATGAAATTTTCGGCTGACAAGATACATATGGCAATTTTGCTTGGAGAACCCAAAGATTACGAATATGTAAAATCCCCACAGGTGAGATGCTTTTCCCCTCTAATGGTGGCATTTAATTTTCCTTGTACATTTGACTGGACTCAGCATAGGAATGCCCCCTGTAGATAGTGCATAGTAGGTGCATGTAGAATAATAGATTTAGTATGGATGATTTTCTCTCTAGATGAAGGCTACAAGCTCATATTTGGTGGCTATGATTATTTGGCATTGAAAGCTCTTACCAATAGAAATATTATTCACTCTGTTGGAAATCAGATTGGGGTTGGGAAAGAGTCAGGTTAGTTCTAATAATTTTTTTCTATAAAAATTTGGTCGTTTTGGTATCAGAGTGCATGTACTGTATGTAACAATGTTACTGTAATACTGTTTAGTACAGTACAGTTATAGTACAGTACAGTATGTTACAGTACAGTTACAGTATGGTACAGTACAGTTACAGTATGGTACAGTACAGTTACAGTATGGTACAGTACAGTTACAGTATGGTACAGTACAGTTACATTACATTACAGTTACAGTTACAGTACAGTTACAGTACAGTTACAGTTACAGTTACAGTACAGTACAGTTACAGTACAGTTACAGTGCAGTACAGTACAGTTACAGTACAGTACAGTTACAGTACAGTACAGTTACAGTACAGTACAGTTACAGTATGGTGCAGTACAGTTACAGTACAGTACAGTACAGTGCAGTACAGTTACAGTACAGTTACAGTACGGTTACAGTACGGTTACAGTACAGTTACAGTACAGTTACAGTACAGTTACAGTACAGTTACAGTACAGTACAGTTACAGTACAGTTACAGTACAGTTACAGTACAGTTGCAGTACAGTTGCAGTACAGTTGCAGTGCAGTTGCAGTGCAGTTGCAGTGCAGTTGCAGTACAGTTGCAGTACAGTTGCAGTACAGTTGCAGTACAGTTACAGTACAATTACAGTACAGTTACAGTTACAGTACAGTTACAGTACAGTTACAGTACAGTTACAGTACAGTTACAGTACAGTTGCAGTACAGTTGCAGTACAGTTGCAGTACAGTTGCAGTACAGTTGCAGTACAGTTGCAGTACAGTTGCAGTACAGTTGCAGTACAGTTGCAGTACAGTTGCAGTACAGTTGCAGTACAGTTGCAGTACAGTTGCAGTACAATTGCAGTACAGTACAGTTACAGTACAGTTACAGTACAGTTACAGTACAGTTGCAGTACAGTTGCAGTACAGTTGCAGTACAGTTGCAGTACAGTTGCAGTACAGTTGCAGTACAGTTGCAGTACAGTTGCAGTACAGTTGCAGTACAGTTGCAGTACAGTTGCAGTACAGTTACAGTACAGTTGCAGTACAGTTGCAGTACAGTTACAGTACAGTTACAGTTACAGTACAGTACAGTTACAGTACAATTACAGTTACAGTGCAGTACAGTTACAGTACAATTACAATTACAGTACAGTACAGTACAGTTACAGTACAGTTACAGTACAGTTGCAGTACAGTTGCAGTACAGTTACAGTACAGTTACAGTACAGTTACAGTACAGTTACAGTACAGTTACAGTACAGTTACAGTACAGTTACAGTACAGTTACAGTACAGTTGCAGTACAGTTGCAGTACAGTTGCAGTACAGTTACAGTGCAGTTACAGTACAGTACAGTACAGTAATTAAAAGTACAGTTACAGTACAGTACAGTTACAGTACTATACTGTAAAAACTACAAAGTTTGGTCGTTTGTTTGTTTGTTTGTTTGTTTGTTTGTTTGTTTGTTTGTTTGTTTGTTTGTTTGTTTGTTTGTTTGTTTGTTTGTTTGTTTGTTTGTTTGTTTGTTTGTTTGTTTGTTTGTTTGTTTATTCCTTCATTCATTTGTTTATTTGCTTGTTTGTTTTGTTTCACTTCATTCATATTAAATTTGTTTTAATTACATGTATTTTAGACATTTACATTGTAGCTGACGAAGAAGGTCAACAATTTGCTTTGAAATTACACCGGTGAGTCTTTGTTTCAAACCTTATTTCACGTTTCATTGTAATGTGCACACAGATATATTTTACACACGGCGTTCGACGTTCAATGCAGACTTACATGTAGGGGCAAACACCACTAAAAACAATATTTTTTATGTCATTACGGCTGAACGGCGTGTAAAAATATACATGTATTTGTGTGCACGTAAAGGCCTGGCCAAACGCTTTCAACATTTCATGCAACATCGTTCAACATTGTTGAACGCATGTTGAACGAAAATTTGAACATGTTCAAATTCCGTTCAACATCATTCAACACCATTCAACAACGTTCAACATCATTCAACAGGGTTTCCAAACGCCTTCAACAGGGTGGCCAAACGCATTCAACAGGGTGGCCAAACGCTTTCAACATGTTGAATCACGGTTGAATTCAACAATGTTGAACGATGTTGAATGAAATGTTGAAAGCGTTTGGCCAGGCCTTAACAATGAAATGCGTAGTAAACCTATGTACTGACGGGTAAAGACTTACCTAATTCTGTATGAATGAGTTTTTGTTTAAAGAAGTGGACACTGACGTTTTATCACTAACCTACGTTTTGATGTACGTACTGTAGTGCGTGTGATACGTTCGCGATATTGGTGTAATGTAAGACATTTCGTGGAGGTTCTACGGCATGTCGTTGTATTCCTAGCTGGCTTGTTTCTTCCGCAGTCAGGAAATTTTTAAAAATGGCGAAACAATCTTTTAATTTTGCCAAACCATGTAACTTTTCGCAAATTACAAATATTTGGCGGTTACCATGCAGCATGCACACACACGGTCAGCTTTGGATGTGCTGGTTGAATCTGATTCATTCAGTAAACTGAGTTGTTACTTCTTAGGTTGGGAAGGACATCATTTCGAAGACTGAAAGAAAAGCGCGACTACTTGAAACATCGCAAGAATTATTCCTGGTTGTATCTTTCGAGATTAGCTGCAATAAAAGAATATGCTTACATGAAGGTGAGTTCATGTAATGTTTAATAAACGAGCAGCAGTGTTTTATCAGGTTTAAAACGACGAGGGCGCAGCCCGAGTGGTTTTTGACGTGATAAAACACGTGGTGCGAGTTTATTAAGGCTTAAAAACGTTTCGTTATTGGTTGTTATGTTCGTTAGTATTCTTTATATAAAATTGTACGTTCATTAGTATTCTTTCTGACGTCAAGAAGTTTTATCAGGTATAAAACCACCGACATGGTACTGATTTCCTTTGTGTTTTCCTCATGAATTATTAATGAGTTTTTTAAGTACTATTTACAGAATGAGTGAACGTTCTGTATCGGCTGTATCCCGATACAGCCGGAACGGACACGAATTCTGTAAATGACATCTAAAACGATCTGATTTGGTAACTTCAAATGGTAAGTTCAAAGTTGAGAAAATCAAAGCTAAAGTTTATGTAAATCAAGAGGAATCTGTATCACATATACAGACACTCATTAAACATGGATTTTCTTTGTGTTTTCCTCATGAATTATTAATGATGTTTTAGACTTAGACGTTCCTTTAAAACGATTTTTTTTCCTTGCTAAGGAAAATATAATACACTACAATATAATGCCACCTGGCGAAATTTGATTCTTGATTATATCTAACATTTTGAGAAATGGCTATTTATAAAGGAAAGTGCAGTTGCGTTTATTAAAAAAATATACCGTGTGAGATTAGAACTAGAAGATAGACATTTTAATGGCGAATTATTTGATTGTTTTAACAGGCTCTTTATGACATTGGCTATCCTGTGCCCAAACCCGCTGATTTTAATCGTCATTGTATCGTCATGGAGCTCGTGGATGGCAGTCCATTGTAAGGAGAACTTTTTATTGCTTAAAACTCTACTTAGTTTTGATAACGAAATACTGACGTTTCGAACGGAGCCCTTCATACATTTTACTCAATCTCGTTCCCAGAGCCCACGTTCCCCACCCGGGAAACGAGAGACTCTGGGATAATCCGTTTCAAATCGTTACGTTATTGGCTGAATAGTGAGCATGAGTTTGTCTGAAGCGACCGGAAGTAGAATTAATAAAACCAAAATAACAAAGATGTCGGATGACAAGACTCCAGTGAAGACGTTGCCGCGATCGATATCTTCGCCGTATGTGTGTAGATGCTGTAATTCGAGCTTCGCCAGCAACCCCATTGACGTGTTTGGGGAAAAGTCAAACAAGGAGAACATACTATCCAGATTCCGCTTCGGATATTTACGCATGCGTACCTCATCCGGAATAACAAGATTCCTGTGATTTGAAACGGATTATCCCAGAGTCTCTCGTTTCCCGGGTGGGGACGTGTGCTCTGGGAACGAGATTGCGTCACACGGCTAACAACTCACCGGAAGTATGAATAGTAGCGGAAGTAAAATGTGTAAAAATGCAAAATCGTGACACCCCGAAAAAAGGAAAAACAACAAAAGAACAAAAACCGTGCCAAAACCTATAGATTCGGCCTACCACAGGTAGCCCGAGTAATAAGTAAAAAAACCCAAAAGATTTGTGCACGGTAAGGTACGTTTCAACATAAAATCACAGCTCATAGCCGCTTTGAAGTTTGCCGAGTTTCCAGACCATATCTTGATTGGCTCTGTTTTCACTTTGTTTTAACCTCTTAGATGTCATGTTCACAGCTTGGATGATTCTAGTTCTGTGTACAATGAATTGATGGAACTGATTGTGCAGTTAGGAAGCTATGGACTTATTCATTGTGATTTCAACGAGTTCAACATCATGATTAACGACAGCGGTAAAATCACCATTATTGATTTCCCTCAGATGGTCTCCATTTCTCATCTGAACGCTCAATGGTATGAACACTTTTTTGTGAGGGCTCTTGGTGGGCTTTTTTATGTACAATGGTTGATGCATGTGTCTGAAGATGATGTTGCTGTTACCACTGGTGCTGGTGGTGGTAGTGATGCATGGTGTTAATGTCGTTGTTTATGATAGTATCTGATAGTGGTGGTAATACGCGCTATTGTTGGCGTAGGTATGACGATGATAGTTTCATTTTTGGTGTTAATCTTTCAAGCGCCTGCCGTTTGTGGAACGTTCTTCATCCTAGTTGTCGGGAAATTATCTCTCATACTAATTTTAGAAAGTATTTATATAACCAATATCTCATTAAGAAACTCCTCACTAGACCACTTTCAGACCTACAAGACATACTGATATGCATACCTATTTATTTCTATTTATTTCTTTGTAATTAATTAGTCTTCTGTAGGAGGGCCATTATGAAAACTACCGGGTGACCGGTAATCAATGTACTCCACCCTCGTTAAATGAAGTTTTTCTTCTTCTTCTTCTAATGGTGGTGGTGATGATGTTGATGTTGTTGGTATTGGTGTTGTTATTGGTGCATGGTGGTTGTAATGGTGTTGTTGTTGTTGATGGTGGTGGTGGTTGTGATGGTGATGGTAGTGTTGTTGTCGATGGTGGTGGTGGTTGTTGGTTGTTGTTGGTGGTGGTGATCGTGATGTTGTTCTTGTTGTTAGTGGTGATGATGGTGTTATTGGTGGTGTCGGTGCATAACGTTGTTTATACTAATCACTAATTTACGGTATTCTTGGTATTGATTCCTTCTTTCCCTACATATAGGTATTTTGATCGCGATGTTCAATGTATACGAACATTCTTTCTTCGGAGATTCAACTATGAAAGTGAACTCTATCCGAAATTTAGTGACGTTAAGTAAGTACCGTGTTCTACCCTGAAAATGACGACCTGGCTACAATATTGCATTGCATTGAATTGTATTGTAATGTATTGCATTGCATTGCATTGCATTGCTTTGTAATGTATTGCACTGCATTGAATTTTATTGTAATGTATTGTATTGCATTGCATTGCATTGCATTGCATTGCATTGCATTGCATTGCTTTGTAATGTGTTGCATTGTATTGTATTGTATTGTATTGTATTGCATTGCATTGCATTGCATTGCATTGTATTGCATTGCATTGCATTGCATTGCATTGCATTGCATTGCATTGCATTGCATTGCATTGCATTGCATTGCATTGCATTGCATTGCATTGCATTGTATTGTATTGTATTGTTACACATGGCAGTTTTTTTATGTCTGTATTTTTCGTATATTTTTCCAGACGACTGCATAATTTGGACGTGGATGTAGCGGTCAGTGGATTCACCAAGGAACAAAAAGATGAATTTGAAGAGGTGTTTAAATTATGTTAGTTCATGATTGAGTCGGTTTCCTTTGTTACTCATGAGGCTTTATCTCCCATAAATCCTTCATTAGAAATGCAAGAGATTTATATAGAGGGTTGGAAGGACTTATCTGTATAAATCCCTGTTGGAACAACTTGTCACAAGTCCGTTGAAGTCATCAACCTTGTTACAAGTTGTCAACAACCCGGGAACAACCAGTGCGAATGCATCTGGAACAGCCTTGTGACAGCTTGCTTAGGTATGGAGCAACCCGGACTGTTTAACCCACGTAGGGTGACCCCAGGTAGGGTGACCCTTCTAGAAGGGTTACCTTAGTATTCCTTGTTTCGTTTGCATGAATCCTAGGGTAATCCTGGTGGCAGGGCTATCTTTTTGTTTACATAAGCCATGTAAGCGCGTTTGCTAGGGTGACCCTGGCAACCCGGTTTTGTTTCAATGGGAGAAAAAAACGCGTACCTGGATAAAATGTCTTAATGATTATGTGGCTTCCCTTCCTGTTCTTATACACCTTGTGAAGTCTTTTGAAGATATCAAGCAAATGACGCCAACAATAACACGTAAACCGAAAATATAAGAAAATGGTCACGCAGAAGGAAGGTGACCCTACTAAAAGAGTTAGCCTCGTTTAGATAACTAGAAGAGTTATCATCTTTTGACTCGTTTCAAAGGGTGACCCTTCTAGGAGGGTTACCCTACCTCCATGTAAACAGGGTCTAAAATAAAGCGACGACTTTATTTATTGAGGGTAACGTTTGACAGTATTTTATACTGTAGATATACTGATAACCCAATGCCCCTCACCCCATGACGAAACTGGTTGAATCAACTGGGGAAACTATGGTGTTGATTTTGCGGAAGGGGGAAAACCGGAGAATCCGGTCAAAAACCCTCGAGGCACAGGAGAGAACCAAAGGTTTACTCACATGAAGCTAAGTTGGTCACCCATCCAGGTACTAGCTAACCCGAGGGCTTAAATAAACTTTACCGGGCTTAACTTTAGCAGAGCGTTAACAGATTGTGCCACATGATATGCCTCCCTAAATGAGGTCGAATTGATTATATAGCGTCAGCAGTTTTCTCCAATCTATTACAAGCAGCCAACACGACCGAGCGCGCGTCGCTTGTAAGTACATATAAAGGGGATATTACACGGTAGCGAGAAGATATGGATTTTATGTTCGAGTGGCAAGGACAATATCTCACGAATGACCGCAGCGAACAAGTGAGATATTGCTCTCGCCACGAGAACATAAAATCCATATCTTTGAGCGACCGTGTAATGTTCTATTTATTATATGGACAATGAAATTATGCGTGGAAGCGATGTTGATAAACTGGGTTTAATCAGTGCAAAAACTACAACCGCTTGACCTAAAGCTTTTAGAAAATACAAATGAAAAATACGACAGCTTCTTCGAATACGTCATTTTGCGTAAAAAACTGAATTAAGAGAAGTTACCGACTCAAAGTTTACTTGATTCGGAACTTACGGCAAAAGGCGTAAATTTTGACTTGTCGATATGTCACTCGCGAGCGTTACATATGCGAGAAATACGCCACTCGGTTCCCGGATGTGGTGAAATATGGATTCTACGAGTGTTTTAGTTGCTCGTAAAATACTCTTCTCCATATAATAAACTAAATTATGTTTTTAACGAGTCTCTCGGGATGACATTCTGTCTTTATTTCCTGGTCAGTCTGTGGATCATTTGGAAGGTCTTTGTGGCGAAGTCGATGGCGAAGAACTGGAGAAATGTGATGACACTGATAAATTAGATGAAGTAAACCGCAACGTGCAATTCAGCTGGCGAAGAAACTGAAAACATAAACAGTTGTCATGGAGATGCGAGACCTGACGTTGATGAGCAAGAAATAGGAACACTTTCGAAAGGTAGGGAAATTTTTTTTTCAATCAAAGCAAAAAAATGTATATGCTAACTCGGATATGAGAACGTTTACTTGCACATATCGAACTCAACCGATGGTTATGTTAGATTAATTTGAACCCCAGTTAGCTCAATGGTTGTAGAGCATCTTCCCGGCGATCAGAAGGTTGTGGGTTAGTAGCAGAGTTGGAAAAAGTATTCAACCTTCCTCCGGATGGGTTTTTAAGTTTAGATAACCTTCCTCAAAATATATAGCGAGAATTTTGTGTTTTGCAATGTTCATAAATACTGCGTGACTTTTACAGTACCTTGGTTTTCTAGGTTTTCCTAGGTAAGCTTTGGCATACTACAATAGCTATACTAATAACTGACCGCTGCTGACTGATAGCCTGCCAACTACCCTCGACTGCTGCGAAGATACAGACATCACAGCAGACATCAGCGTACATGTCTCACGCATGTAATTGCTGCCACTGCCAGTGCTGCATAATTGTTGGTTAGCCAAAGTTTTGCTGCAAATCGCATTTCTTCTCGACACCTTGCTTGATCAATTGTAACTTTCTCAGATTACCGAATGTGTTGTTTCGCGTGTTTTCACTTTAAACCTTCCTCACTAAAGTAAACCTTCCTCCGGGTGGTACCCGCATACCCGCAGCTTTTTTCTAACTCTGGCTAGTAGCACTGACCTCTGAAGAAAAATGAATCGAGCCACTATTGTTGCTAGGGGATAATAGAGAGAGATCCCTCTGGTTCCCAGGGTACTATATTTTACTAAGGACTAGCGGACTATAACTGTGAACTGTCGCTACGGGAGTTTTTTCCTTCTTTTTTTCGTTTTTTACAACCAAAGAGCATTGTGTCCCAAATTTTCCATCTTCGTATTGATCTACCTACACAATTGCCTGACCGGCACCATTAGCAAGGGACCAAATTTCGCGAGTTTCATTTTCTGACCCCAATCAGTGGCGGATCAAGGGGAGGGCATTTTGGGCATGGGGCCTCGCGCTTCCGGAGGGCCCCGCAGATTTTTTGGGCCTTTTGGTTTTAATTTAATTACGTTTTATCTTACATTACAACTTATAAGAAGAGCAAAAATATTTCAGAATCACTCCAAAACCTATTGTTATAAGAAACTTGTAAATCTATTTAATTTTCAATCTAAAGTTTAAAATCATTGTTTGTAAATATCTTAGAAATAGAACCAGGGTTCCAGAAATGTAGGTTGAGTACCATAGATAAACACAAACATTCTTACAACGCAGCTATTCGCAGCTGACAGCTGATTGCTATTCGCATTTTTTTTGTTAATTTTCTCCGATTTTTCTAGTCTCTTTCTGACTTCGGGGAGGGGGGGGGGGGGGGGTTGGGCAGATGTGAGTCAGCTATACTAATGTGCCAGGGGCCCCGCTAAAGCTTGATCCGCCCCTGACCCCAATGATCAATGACTTACTCGATCGAGTCTTGATGAGATCAGGGGTTGATAGACACAAAATGCTATACTGCGAGGGGCCCCTTTCCAGATATGTCTATTTGAATTATAAAAATTAATCGACGTACCCCGAACATAATGGCCTGAACCCACTGCCTGAGGCCCTGAACCTAATTTCAAAACCAAATAATCTCTGAAATTTATGAACTATGGTCTTGGAGAAGCTTGTGGGATGCGCAGTAACGTTCAATACGTCTATTGCATGGCGCAGTCTTTAGGAGGGGGCTTCACGGTTGGCGTTTAGTGCTTGCCTCCTCGGGTTTGGGCCCCGCTTGGAAACTCTTAGAGATCATTTACGTATAATTGCATGTTGTAGTGTACATGAATGAAAAGCACAGTTTTCCTAAAACCTTTCAAATGGGTTCACCACAATCTCGTAGCCCGGTTGCTGATTGAAAAAGGCATGCGCCGCCAGAAATAGACGTGATATCGAGATTATTCTGTGATCGAGATCTTCGCAAATGGAAGGAACCGATGTTTTTTTGGGTTGCACTGCATGGATGAAACTAAATACTCGGCTTACCGACACGACACGCGTGACATCAGACTTGTATATAATGTTTTGTAATCATAGATAAGAATGATACAGCTTCTGAGCTTCTCATAGTTTTTCTTAGTATACGTTTATTGTCGGAGTTTTGTTAGTTACGATTTACACGAATTGCGATTGTTTTATGACAATAAACAGTATGTAGAGTTGATTTACGTCAGTCGTTAGTTAGCCAATCAAAACACTTCCCGATATAGATTATCCCAATCTCGTTCCCAGAGCCCACGTTCCCCTTACCCAGCGGGCGGGAAACGAGAGGCTCTTGGGATAATCCGTTCACGCCATCGCAGGATTCTTGTTATCCGGAAGAAGAGTTATATAGAGTTCACTGTGTTTATCAGCCAATGAAATATCGATGTGAAACGGATTATCCCAGAGTCTCTCGTTTCCCGGGTGGGGAACGTGGGCTCTGGGGACGAGATTGGGATTATCCCAAGCCTTCGTTTGCGTGCCGGCGAAGGCTCTGGGAACGAGATTGGGTTCACCACGGCCCAAAGCCTGATCCTATAATTTTAATTTATTTTTTTTCGCAGAAAAGGTCGAGGAGTATTCGTCTGAATCATCGAGTGAGTCTCTATCAGACTTAGAAGAATTAAGTCGGCAAAACCAGACGTACTTTCCTCACCGCGACGACAAGACCTCCGACGACAAAAATGTCGGCCGTGTGACGGAGGGGCCTGGTGATTGTGCCATGGAGCCCGCGACGATTAGAAAGAAGGTGAAGCAGTCTTTGGCGAAAAAACAGCAGAAAGCCCGCAGGACTAAACGCGGAGAAGCTGGAGTTGTAACGCGCAAGCGCAGAGAACAACGGAGTGATATTAAACAAAGCTCGGACGATATTTGGTAGATTAAGGATTTAAGATGGTGGTTGTAAACAATTGCAATTTTGAAAAATATGAAAACAATAATTTGTCACTTTAAGATATTTAATCGAAAAGGTTTATATGTGATGAAGACATCTGTATTGTTCAGTCGTAATTTGACGAATCTATTCCCTATGTCAGAAAATTATTGCGTGCTATTGCCAATACCACAGAGATTGTGATATTGGGTGCCAGAGGTTTTTCGACGCTCGTGGGCGGTACATTAAACCGGGATAACGGGAACACGCGAGGAACCAGGCGGTAAAGTGGGAGGGACCCGCCTTGCGTCCTCCGTATCCCCATTGTCCCTAGATGGCGGCTCAAGCGAGCAAAAGCTCACGTGACCCTAACGGGACAAATCACTTTCAAGATAAACTGTGAAGAATTATTTTAAGACTGTCGGGAAACTCAACATCAGTGTTTAAGAAAAAATATGAGTTTCTATACGCAATGTCCGAATTTTGGATCGGTTAAATCGATTTATTTTTAGTGAGAGAGCTTCTTGCTTTTCTTTTACTCGTATTTTGGTTTTAATTCCCTTAAGATAACCTAAATATTTTGTAGAAATACCTTTCCTAGGATACTTTGTTTGTCGTAGATTGCGAAAGTAAAAAAGAACACTGGCCAACACAGCCAATCTTTAACTCTGGTGAATGGCTGTAATTGTCAACTAAACCATAAAAAAACACTTCTGTCTTGAATATATTCTCCTTTTCTGTTAATTTGAAGCAGTAATTTTCCAGAAAAAGCTCTCTTGGTTTTCGCCAATTTGGTCCACTTCAACCGCCATCTTGAATTTGGCCGCTTGAACCGCCATTTTAGAGCTCAAAAGTGGTCACACTATCGAAACAGTGATCCTGTTGTGAGTCCGCGATCTATACCTCCTATATCTATGGTTTCCACCCTACCCGTGCACGTGACTTGTTTTCGTGGCCACCGCTGACCATTAGCGGTTGTCACAAAGTCGGCGTGTTGCTTGCCTGCATGGCTTGCTGGTTTGTTTCGTTGCTTGCTTGTGTTCTGTTTATCTTTTGCATTCGTCGTCATGTCTATGCGCCTCAGCCTATTCACTGCTGTGCGATTTTTCGGCTTATCTGTGAAATACAACATACAGCGGTGGACACATGTATGTGTGAATGCCTATTTCTTATTGCTCGTGAATTATTAATACATTTTAAAAATCAATATACATAAAGTCTTATTCATTTTCTAACTCGAAACATCCGAGTTCAAATGTACATGACCAATATATATACTACAGACATTGTTAGTTTATATTTACATCAATTAGAATAAATTGTTAGAAGACTGGCGAATTAAGGATAAATAATCGATCTTCTTCATTCTAAAGAGAAAAAAAAGAAAAGAAAAGTCATTCGTTTTTGTACAACACACTGGATAACAAATGTAATTTTCATGTTTGAATATTCCACCAAGGAAAAAGCCCTACTCCGTTAGTTTAACTCTTTCACTGCTAGATTTCTCTCTTTGACGGGTAAAATCGTCGGGCGTTAGCCAGAGTAAAGCCCTAATCAAACGAGAACGCAAGTTAGCTTACGATGACTTGCGATGCCAGCAGTCAAACGTTGGCACAAGTCGCAAGTTCTGCACTTCCGCTAGTTCCCACGCCTTTTCGCTAGTTCTCATGGTAGTTTCTATGGCGACGGAGCACGAAAGACTTGCATCGACTTGTGTTTTGAGTTCAAACGTTTCGAAAGCTCTCGCAAGTTGAAGAAAACTTGCGATGAAATTTGAACAAGATCAAATTAGTCGCAAGCTAACGCAAGTCACCCCAAGTCATCGCAAGCTGGCGGTCAAACGAGGCACAAGCAAGCACAAGCTAAAACCTGCGATGACTTGCGTTCTCGTTTGATTAGGGCTTAAAATAGCAAAAGTCACCTGTATAGGAGTGAAGACTTGGTGTCTCCCATGTGCGTAGAAATACATAATCGTACCACAACATAATAGGGACTTTAAAGCCCTAATTAAACGAGAACGCAAGTCATCGCAAGTTGGCAGTCACGCTATCTCAGCCAGCCGCTCTGAATAATTTCCCGAAAATATTATGTATTGTGACAAAGTTAAAACTTGTTTAAAACACTCATGAAACCTTTATTTTGTTAATTTGGGTGTTCAAACGACCGCTACAGAAATTCGTGACTGCAACTTGCGATGACTTGCGTTCTCGTTTGATTAGGGCTTAAGGATGCTAGGACGACGACGGCGGTTATTAACGCAAGATAAATTTTACAATTTAAAGAAGTCACGGTTAACCGACTATTATATTTGATATTTGTAGCTAGTTTAATGACTTCCAAAACGCCCTAAAATTATTGTAGTGTCCGTATTGAAGTCAACATCGATATCAAGCAACAGTTCTCATCTTTTGACCGTCGACGTCGTCCTGAAGACGTGAAAATGCTCTAAGTGGCGTTGTATAATTCTCTTTGTTTTGCAAAAATAATTATTTTGTTTAGAGGACGTCGTCATTGAGGTTAACGTCGTAGATCTTAAAGTCACTAATTTGTATTTATTATATACACCTTATTCAAAAATGGCCGCCGAATTAGAATTCGTTTATGTGCATATAAATCATCCTTATAACCTCGTTTTAAAGCAAAAATTCTTTTGAATTTCCCACATGAAAAAGAGTTCATAAGGGGCTGAGCCAATATGGCGATCACAACATGCTTTTGTCAAAATGAGGAACAACCAACAAGAACAATGATACGATATTTTCACCAGTGAAAAATCTCCTTTCATTCTTGGAAAATCCCAGTACTTAAGAAATAGAAAATGGCCGTTCGTGTTTATATAGCCTGATGCAAACACGAGAGTGAGTTGGGAGAATTCGAAAGTTTACATGTGAATCCAACTTGTAGGCAAGGGTTTACATAAGTAAAATTCTCAAACTCTTCCAAACTCACTTGAGTGTTTGCATCAGGTTATATAAACACAGTGCGTCTAATTTTCTATTTCTTTTATAAACTAAGACTAAGGGGCTGTTCACACGAGACCGGGTTATCTCGGGGGGGTAGGGATAACTCGGGGGCTAGGGTCAAAGTTGACCCTATTTCACATGATAAAACGCAACTACCGAGTTGTCCCTGGCCCCCGAGATAACCCTAGCTTCATGTGAACGCTTCACCCCGAGTTATCCCAAGCAACAGCATAAATACGCATGCCTAAGTTGACCCTACCCCCCGAGATAACTCGGGTGAAAGCGTTCACATGGAGGTAGGGATAACTCGGGGGCTAGGGTTAACCTATCGCTTCGACCGAGTTATCCCTATCCCCCGAGTTATATCGGTCTCATGTGAACGGTTTACTTTTTTAACATGGAAATAAACTAACACCGAGTTATCTCGGGGGATAGGGATAACCCTACCCCGAGATAACTCGCCTCATGTGAACAGGCCCTTAGAAATGTGCCGTGACGTCACAGCCGTATTTGCATAGCGTGCGTAAGACGCAACCCAATTTATAGACAATAAATAGAGTTATCTTGCAAGTCTCACCGTTATCCATTTTAGTAATTTATTGATAGCGTTTATCGCCACTGGCTTCGTCGCTAGAGGGTTGAATGTAGCATATAGTTCAAATCCAGCCGTCACCTAGCAACGAAACGTAAACTGTTGAAATACAGAAGTAATGATGTACAACCTAGCGATAAAATATAAACTTCGATAACAACGAGGGTAGCCCAGTGAATTCAGATCTGGAACTCTAATTTCAGTCATTAGCACGCTTCAGAAGTGGAGTCAGGATTTTCGCTATACCACTTTGGATTCAGTTTCCTTACGCTGTGTAATCTTTTGACTGTGTAGGGAACAGTTTGTAAGGGGACTGAAAGCGACGTAGTACAGCTGACTTTTTTCTGCCCAGCATATCCTCTCATCTCGAAATGATGATTATCGTTAATTGTGAAATGGCCTAGAATTAACAATAATCGTCAATTTTAAGGAACTAATTCCCAACCCCCACCTCTAAACCTGACCCTAAACCTAACCACAACCCCCCGGCAAGCCTAAACCTAACCACAACCCCCAAGTAGGCCTAAACCTAACCACAACGCTTCGGGGGAAAAGTCCCACCTCTCACACCCTCGACCACAACACCCCTACTGTTTGTTTTTTTGTTATATGCTTTTTAATAAGATGTTACTCCAAGTGACGAACCATACCGGACAAGTAGAGAAAACTCTACTCGGCCCGGCTGGGATCAGAACCTGCGACCTTCGGTTTACTAGTCCGACGCTCTACCGACTGAGCTACAGGTCAAGTTGGGAGCTGACGGTCGAATGGTAGTACTTAGGCTATTTTATAGTTTAACATCCCGCATGTGAGACAGAGTCTCACTCGAGTGTCATGATAATCATCATATTCGTCTGTGTGAACAAATGATGATTATCATGATACTCAAGTTTTGTTCTGCTCCAGGGTTTCAGTTATGGTGATTGAGCTCACTGGTGTAAGCGATTGATTTGATCTCTAGACAATTCTGTACTTAGTACTTACCCAACCGAGCAACATCTCTTTTGAACCAACATGACAAAGAATCTTAAGAGGTTGACCAGACGAATGAATGTGATGATGTAGATAGAGATAAAGTCCAAATAACCTGCAGAAAATTGAAACTCATTGGAATTCTTTCCTTAGGTCATTCGGACATCGCGTTCGTCGTTTGGCAACTCTCCGAATTAAAATATTCGAAAAGTTTCGCCAAATTATGTGTAGAGTTTATAACAACAAGGTCAAACCTAAATTATGAGGTATCAACAGGATGGTCTATATTACAAACTTTCAGTAACCTAATTCCTCATTCGAAACGCTCCCTTAACGGGAATCAAGTCATCTGCAGAACGTATCAAAAAGAAGCTTTAATTTGTAAGGGGGAGAGTTTATGGTGAGGTGAAGTCAAGTCAAACGATGCGAGGACAAGAGAAGGGAAGCGAAGCAAAGGGAAAGGAAGCAAAGGGAAACGAAGCAAAGGGAAGCGAAGCAAAGGGAAGCAAAGCAAAGGGAAGCAAAGCAAAGGGGAGGGAAGCAAAGGGAAGGGAAGCAAAGGGAAGGGAAGTAAAGGGAAGGGAAGCAAAGGGAAGGGAAGGGAAGCAAAGGAAAGCGAAGCAAAGGAAAGCGAAGTTGAAGGAAAGCGAAGTTAAGTGAAGGAAAAGAGAAGGGAAGCGAAGTCAAGGAATGTAAAGCGAAGCAAAGTGAAACTCACCTTTCTTCCTCGTCTGGATTATTATATGGCGCTTCTAACTCTGGCGATGTGTACTGAGATGTGCTGCGCGATTTATAGACAAAATGTAATAAATGCGGTATTCCAACATCACCTGGAAAAATCAATAAAACACTCTATTTTATATAATAAATATATATAACACAAGTTGTGTTACACTGTTTTTATTGAGGTCTTTACCAGTTTATGAAACGAAAATTAAATCTGCCTTTTTTGAAAGAAAACTACAATGCTTATTCTATAAGTTATGCCTTTTACCCTCTTGTTTCCACCACTAATAAAAGTGATAATCTCACATGTGCGATTATTTATGATAATGGCACATGTGACGATTATCGCTGAATCAGCATTATAGTTTAATGCAATTTTTGCAAGGCAATAGGACAATTTGTTTATATAATAAACAGAACAATACATGGATGCTTGGAAATATGAAATTTATTTCTCGTGTTGAACAGGATATGTCACTCGTTCGCTTCGCTCACTCGAGAGATATCCTGGTCAACACTCGAAATAAATTTCATATTTCCGCACATCCATGTATTATTATTCTCTATTTAAACATCGGCATGCAAAGCTTCAAATAATAGAACATTTACCTATTCTATAACTTTCTTTTCCTAACGCTTCATTTATTGCTTGAAAGCATTTATATTTATTTAATCTCTGTAAAAGGAATAACACATTTTTTGATAAATTAGTAAAGTGGCTACGACAAGCACATTGTATTTGGAAGCCACAAAATACGAAGGGTGGGTTGTAGGAATATGTGATTTAATCCATCACTGGTGTATGGTATGGTTGATATATTATGGTTTGGTATAATGTTATACTGTAGTGGTATAATACTAATGGTTATAGTATACTATGGCATGGTATAGTGGTATACTATAGTGGTTATAGTACACCATGGTATGGTATACTGTGTTATGGTGTTATGATATACTATGATCTACTAGGGTATGGTGTGGTGATGATGTGTTATGATATGGTATATTATATGGTGTGGTATGATATGGTATGTTATATTATGGTGTTGTATGATATGGTATGGTATATTATGGTGTGGTATGATATGGTATGTTATATTATGGTGTGGTATGATATGGTATGGTATATTATGGTGTGGTATGATATGGTATGGTATATTATATGGTGTGGTATGATATGGTATGTTATATTATGGTGTTGTATGATATGGTATGCTATATTATGGTGTGGTATGATATGGTATGGTATATTATGGTGTGGTATGATATGGTATGGTATATTATGGTGTGATATGATATGTTATATTATGGTGTGGTATGATATGGTATTGTATATTATGGTGTGGTGTGATATGGTATTGTATATTATGGTGTGGTATGATATGGTATGTTATATTATGGTGTGGTATGACATCGTATGGTATATTGTGGTGAGGTATGATATGCTATGGTATATTATATGGTGTGGTATGACATGGTATGCTATATTATGGTGTGGTATATTATGGTGTGGTACTGTATGATATGGTATGGTATATTATGGTGTGGTATGATATGGTATGTTATATTATGGTGTGGTGTGATATGGTATGGTGTGGTATGATATGGCATGGTATATTATGGTGTGGTATGATATGGTATGCTATATTATGGTGTGGTATGGTATGGTATATTATGGTGTGGTATGATATGGTATGGTATATTATGGTGTGGTGTATACTGTAGTGGTATAATATAATAGTCATTACCTCTAAAACGTTTTGTTTACATTCAGAAAGAATAAAGAATGCATCGTTGACCGTGGACATTAGCAGCAGACACGCTGGACACTCGTCATCGAGGTATGAAACATGAGCATAAAGGTAACCACTATGGGAAAATGAACATAATCAATATTACCATACACCGCGCTGAAGAATAGTGGTTTTTACGCAATCTGATTGGCTGCTCAGTCTCGGAATATACGACATTAGCATTCATTAGCATATAATGTCGCTTATATGCATGACAAAATTACTACATTCTGATTGGTTGAGAGGAGTACAATTGTTTTATTAATTGTACTGCAGTACAATTAATAAAAATAGAGAAGGCCCTGGGAACGATGTTGACAATAAAATTCAGAATGGCGGCCAATTCTGCAATGGAAAGTTTTCACATTTCCAACGACTTGTGGTACACTGTGAACTAAAAATTCCATGTAAATATTTTGAAATGAGGACAGAGAACACCCAGAGTGAAAATGTTTCTTGTCAAGTAATGAAACAAGATGTTTTTAAAGGCGTGAGTGAGTACGAAGCGTACGTGTCGTAATTTTGTCATGCATATAATAAATGAGTAATCATATGATTTTGCTCGTACAATTAATTATAGTACTCGTGATATTTGAAAATTATGCCAAATTGCACTCGCCTAACGGCTCGTGCAATTTTGGCAAAATTTTCAAATTATCAAATGTAGTGTAAATCCTTAATTGTACTCGCTATCATATGATTACCTATACATATAGATAGTGTTTTTTACGCCATCTGATTGGCTCCCGAATCTCGTGTTCACTTCCGGAAAAAAACCAAAATGGCGACCATTTTTGCTCTTATTTCAGTGGGGGACATTTTGTTGAAAAAAATGGCTTGTGTAACAGAATAATGCGAAAAGTCGGCAGAATTAAGTACACAGGTAGGTTTATTTAGACTTTTCTAGCCATTAGTCTATTCAAAAGTTTTAAAAAAACTGTTTTGTCAAATGTCAACGAATATCAACGCCAAGTCTTCGCCAAGCCTAGCCTAGTTTCTAAGCCTTTCGTTTCCGCATGAGCTTGGCCGCGTAGTCGGTTTGGGTTCTTGGGAAGACTGGGGAGAGGCTGGAAACGAGAAGGCCTTTCAGTGACTTTTGATTGTTTCCTTAAAAATAAGCAACATTCGTAAAAAGGTCCTGCCCAGAATCGTTCTGGCCCTTCGAGTGTTCCTGGGATCTAGCGTAGCGACAGTATATTATATAAAAAGCATAAGGATGTCCGCGAAGATTTTACCAAAGATCTTGGCGATCGAAAGAAGGAAATTATGGAATATATTCCAATTGGAGCTCGAAATGAAAATTTAACTGTTTAACTTTCAACTTTTGGCGGTTGCAGAAGGAAAGCTAGTGATAAGAAAGCTAGGCTAGTGAACCTTCGTCGATCCGAGGTGAGTAGACTTGTATTATTTTATGCAGATGGAAATAGTAAGTGTCTGGAAACACTTAGGACGTCATAACATCACAATTCTTCCTCAATAAACAACTGAGCTGTAAAGTGAAAGTGTTTACGAATTTTGCTAGGCCTTCCCCAGCGGGTCCGTTCGGATCACTTCCGAAACGTGTCAACCGAGGAAGGCCTAGAGACTAGGCTACGCCAAGCCCTTTCTCTTCGGCGAATAAAGTTAACTGACCTGTTATCAAACCTCGGCAGACATATCGGTGTCCAGGACTCCGCTGTTTGAAACGACGTTGAACCATTGACCAAGTTTAAAATTAAATGTAAATCTACAAAAAAGGGGGGAAATTGCTTTGAAAAAAACCAAAGAAAGGCAAAGACTGCCTATCTTAATCATTTTAGTTGTTCGATGTTTGTCGGGAAAACGTCAGCCTTCACAAAACGTATAATAGACGTAATTACCAGTTCAACTGTTGGTTGTCAAAAAATGAACAGACAACACAGAACTTACCTCCAGGATGTAAGCTGTAATTTTTAGGGCGAACTAATGTGATTAACTGATTTTTTGCTATTAAAACGGCAAACACCAATTCCTTTCAATAAAAAAAACGATGAATCACGAAAAGATGGTCAATAGTTGCTTATTACATTTACATTACTTAAAATTATATTACGTCACATCACATCACATCAACATTTACATCACATCACACTACATTACATTACTTTACATTACATTACATTACTTTGCTTTACATTACATTACATTACATTAAATATATGCCATACCTTAACTTTAGCCTGTACAAAACTTTGTCCAATTATGTCTCTCATCGAGCTTTTTAACGGCAAACACCTTACCTAAAATGAACATACATTCATTTAGTGAGGCACAAGACAATGAAATGAAACTGTTTTATAATAAGAGGCCTTGAGTCAACAAATACGCCAGCGGGCGATGATAAACAAACGTATATATATATATATATATATATATATATATATATACTGAGCGTGACTGGAAGATGGGGTGATTCATTGAATTTCTTACCGCTCCCAGTAAAACGCTGGGTTCGTGATCCATTAAGTTTAGTAAACTATCAATGAACTTCTCGGTTCCTAAAAAAAAGCATTTTAGATTAACGTCAAAATTGACGTTGCGAAATAAAAATTGAAACAAGTTAAGTAAACTTGAGCTGTTGTTACAGGACATATGTTCCCTCTGAGAATATGTTGAAGGAAAATTTCGAGTGTAAGAATACATGTATATATACCGGGACCAGCTGTAAAATAGTGTGGTATGAAGTGTCATGAAAACAGCTCCCGTAGGATTAATTGAGCGCTAAAGTTGATCTTCTTCCTTTTTCGAGTTGACTAGATGTCAAACTATCGGAAAATACCGGGGTTCAAATTTTCGACCTCAATATACAGAGGGGTCGGAAAATTTGGATTGCATTTTCTGATAATTTGACACTTAGGGCGCTTTCCAATTGACAAGGTTAGACCGGTCAGTCCGGCCAGAATGGACTTGCTTTTGATTACGGCCAAATTTTCCAGTCTGACCATCCTAAGTCTCAAACGAATCGTTTTCCATTTGACCGGACTGACCGGTCTAACCGTGTAAATGGAAAGCCCCCTTAGTCAACTCAAAAATGAAACAAAAATCAATTTTGCATGCAAATCCTATACGAGAGCTGTTTTCATGACACTTCATACCACACTAAGATCTAAGCTGTGATCAACACCTAACGTCTTAGCTGTGATCCGAAGATTGATCCGTGGTCTGAACTGTGTCGTATGGCGGCTTTAGACGAGACTTACCTCCTAACAACCTTCTTAAATCATAGTTGCCTCTTTGATTCATGATGCGTTCTAGCTGTCTATGCGTCAAGACGCTGAGAATTTGGTTATAAACATAAGTCAGTTGTACAGCCATCTAAATAAGCGCAATGTAAAACCATAGTCAATCAAAATATGATCAGGTCTGGAATCCCGGAAAACGCCAAAGTGCTTAGAATGTGCTCCGATTTTATGTTGAAACGGTCTTCACAGTGCATATAAATCGTTTGTTTAGTTTCGTTTATATTAACTCTTTCTCAAGTCTTATGTATCTTACTCTGGCTAACACCAGACTATTTTACTCTGTCTAACACCAGACTATTTTAATCTGGCTAACACCAGACTATTTTAATCTGGCTAACACCAGACTATTTTACTGTGGCTAACACCAGACTATTTTACTCTGACTAACACCAGACTATTCTTACTCTGTCTAACACCAGACTATTTTACTCTGTCTAACACCAGACTATTTTACTCTGTCTAACACCAGACTATTTTACTCTGTCTAACACCAGACTATTTTACTCTGTCTAACACCAGACTACTTTACTCTGTCTAACACCAGACTATTTTACTCTGTCTAACGCTAGACTGCTTTACTCTGTCTAACACCAGACTATTTTACTCTGTCTAACACCAGACTATTTTACTGTGTCTAACACCAGACTATTTTACTCTGTCTAACACCAGACTATTTTACTGTGTCTAACACCAGACTATTTTACTCTGTCTAATACCAGACTATTTTACTCTGTCTAACGCTAGACTGCTTTACTCTGTCTAACACCAGACTATTTTGATCTGTCTAACGCAAGACCATTTTACTCTGCATGGCTAACAGCCTAACACCAGACTATTTTACTCTGTCTAACGTCAAATAATTTTACTCTGTCTAACACCAGACTATTTTACTCTGTCTAACGTCAAATAATTTTACTCTGTCTAACGCCAGACTATTTTACTCTGTCTAACACCAGACTATTTTACTCTTTCTAACGTCAAATAATTTTACTCTGTCTAACGCCAGACTATTTTACTCTGTCTAACGTCAAATAATTTTACTCTATTTAACGCCAGACTATTTTACTCTGTCTAACGTCAAATAATTTTACTCTGTCTAACGCCAGACTATTTTAGCTGCCGAGATGCTTGCTTTTGGCGATGCAGCATTTTCTTTAAAATTTGCAGAAAAATTACGAATACTTACTTGAGCCTCAGACTCTTTGGCATACGATATGGCGACAAGTATGAGATGTCCTTTTACCAGAAATACAAATTTATGCTCTCCCGCCACGATCGCCCTTTGGGATAGTAAGAATGAAATTCGTTTAAAAACGAAGTTGTTGCTAGGCTCACGCATAACTGTAACGCTATACAAGTATACTTTATGTGCAACTATTAACTTTGCAAAAAATACTGTGTATGAAATTTGATCAGGTGGCACTTGGAAGCACGTGACCAGCGTGTACCAGGGTCTTTCCGCAGCGAGGGGGAGGGGGAGCGGAGGTAAGACCCTGGGTACGAGGTTGGCGACATGCTACTCTGCAAAATGGAATTTTCCCCCTTCGCTAAGATCCCAAAAGCTCTGGGGCCAGGGGAAAAATTAATCGAACAAAAAAAAGAAAAACTATACAAACCTTAAATGATTATTATCATCTTCGACAAACGATATTAGCGCTTGCATGACTCCAGTTAATGTGGATAGCTTATCTTCGTTGCCATACCTGTTACAAGACAAAGGACATTTTGACGACGAAGACGGTCGCGTCAATTCATTGGTGGATATGACAGCTATATATAACTTATATAAGAGGAGAATTTTGTCTATGTCGCGTAACACCCGCTTAAAACGGATTTCACTTTGACTTTCATAATTGTAGAATATTTTTTTTTATGTTTATTAAAGTGCCTATGAAACGAAAAGTAAGTTTGTCTTATTTGAAAGAACACTTAAAATTATAGAGTAACATCTTTTCCAGTTTTTCGTTTCCTTGCTTTGTTCTTGAGATATTTTAGTTTGTTTGATATGTAAATTAAACGTTTTGATTTTGACGTCGTAGGTGCATAATGAGCTATCGGAGAGAAGGTTAGATATCTTTTCTATTATCAAACCAAACTAATCTGAACGAAGCATGTGGATGTGCTTCGCCCACAACACTAAACATATAGATCTTCAAGTGATTATTATATTTGATAATGGCAAAGATATATAACTTTTTCGATAAGTCATTATGCACGTGTGACGTCAAAATGTTTAATTTAATTTACATATCAAACAAACTGAAATATCTCAAGAATGAAGCAAAGAAACGAAAAACTGGAAAAGATGTTCCTCTACAATTTTAAGTGTTCTTTCAAATAAGACAAACTTAATTTTCGTTTCATAGGCACTTTAATTCTCACATGTACTTAAAACGTTTGTTGACTGTATGAGCTATAACACAATAATGCTAAAATAAAGAGATTTTGAGTGGTGAGCCAAAAAGAAAATCTTGTTTAAACACTAGTAAATTGTATATCACTACTGTAAATATGGCGAATTAAACGTTTTTCTAGTACAATAGTACACTTACCTTCATAATTACATGTATGACTTTTTTTTTATCTTTTGATGTTGCTCAACCCCCAAATGCTCATAAAAGGTTAGTTGGTTCTATTAAAGCTACACAATAGGGCCATTTAAACGGAGAAAATAAGTCGCGACTTAATTAAGACGCGTCCTATTTAAGTCGCGAACACACCCGTATAAACGGTCAATTTCTAGCAAGTCGCGACTTATTTTGGACTAGCTTTTAACCCTGTACTTATTTTAGTTGTGACTTACTTTGGTCACGAACAAATTGACCATTCATACGGGCCTATACGCTATTGACCATTCATACGGGCCTATTCGCGACTTAAATAGGACGCGTCTTAATTAAGTCGCGACTTATTTTCTCCCGTCCTAATAATTCTAAAACAAGGAGGTTTTGAGTGGTACGGTAAAAAAACCTAAGGTTCTGAACGATTTTCACCAATTCCCCTCATAAAAAAAACCACTAATCTAGACTTTCTTTTTGACCTTGGTTACCTCTCAGTTGGTGTACCGGGAGAGAATTGTCGCCCGGGGTTGACACGTAATTATTTAAAGTGGTTCTCTGATGAAAATAGTGTTGGCAATGTTTTTGCATAATTCTAAAGATGTTACGGTAGTTAGTAATCGTGCAAAGTTTCATTTCAAAATTCGTTGAAGAAAAGGTGGTATTTTACGTGTAAAGTTTGTACTTTGGAGCGCCGCCATTAAAGTGACCGAGCTTGAGAAGAATGAGTCGAGGAAGCTTATGGCGTCATCCTTTTGTTGACAACAATAATCTTTTGTTTTTATTGAGTCTATGACGTCATAAATTCTCCCCAACTCATTCTTCTCAAACACGGCCAATTTAATGGCGGCCCTCCAAAATACACATGCGGCTAGAAGCTGACCTGCACCAGGCTAAAAATAGCAACACTGCGTTTACGTCATTATGATTATGGTAATATGATACACGCTATCTGTCAAGGTTGTATTCCTAACGGGAATACACGCACTTAATTATAATATTTTTGGGGACTCGCTCAGGCTATGTGCACACGGTAACGTTTCCGAGCGTTTTCGTATTGTTTCAAGTAATGAGCTGATTGTTCTCGATTCCCTTGAGAACAGTAAACAATACGAAAACGCTCGGAAACGTTACCGTGTGCACATAGCCTCACTGATCAATCATGTGAAGCATGTTTTCATTCTGTTGCGAGATTCCGATAAACGTGGTTTATTCTCTTCGTCAAGCTCTTCGTGGTTTATACTCTTCGAGTTGTTCGCTGCTCCTTTGCGCACTATACTTCAGCTTGGAAACATCCCAAACGCAAGAAGAGAAAACATAACCAGCCGATAAAAGCTAAACCGTTTAAAAAACATCTATGAGAACGCGAAAATATCCGAGTTGAAACAGAACGTGAGTGGAAACTATATCGACTCGAAGATGTTTTTTCTGCGGTTCAAATTTTATCTTGTAGTAGAAAGTATCTAAAACGTTTCTATTTTCAATACCACTGTTTCTGATTTGTTAACACGAGCCCCGTTGCGCTAGGTCAGCTTTTAGCCGCATGTCAAAATACAACTTTTGGGAATTTCGAAATGAAACTTTGCACAATTACCAAGTACCAAAATATCTTTAGGATTATGCACTATGCAGAAACATTACCAACAATATTTTGATCAGAGAACCACTTGAAACAAACCTGGAGTATATAGGTTTGCCTGCACTGCTCAGGACAAATATATGTTTCTTGTGTTTAATCCAGTCTGGGTGATTCACATCTAGGGACGAAAATACTGTACATCAAACTTTCTATTAAAAATAGTTCAATAATTATAAGACCCCAAAAAACGATGTGAATATTTTGAAAGGCTTGCCTTCATCAACAGCTACATCGGCATCCCTGGAAGCATCTGACGAAACTTCTGTATGTGACGCAGTTTCTTAGAAAAATAGATCAGTTCACAGAAAATCAGATAGTGTGCGAGGAATGTAGTGAACAAACAAAGATCATTCTTTACTGGCCAACTCATCCCTGGCTAGCAAGGAAATAAAAGTAGTGTGCTGCGTAGGCAGTGTAGAACCAACAATCGAAATATAGTAAGGTTAGATATACTGCCAAAACAGAGAACGTAGGAGTCTAACGTTTCGAGCGAAGGCCCTTCGTCAGAGAGAGCAAGGGTTCAGTTGTGTTAGGGGGAAGGAAAAGAAGGATGGTGGAAAAGAAGAATGGTGGAAAAGAAGGATGGTGGAAAAGGAAGCGAATAAAGATGGAAAAGAAAGAAAAACTGAAACTGAAAGAACAGAATCAAATGAAAAAGAAGAGGAAGAACAAGAAGAACATGATGATGATGATGATGATGACGATGACGATGACGATGATGATGATGAAGATGATGATGAAGATGATGATGATGATGATGATGATGATGATGATGATGATGATGAAGATGATGATGATGATGATGATGATGATGATGATGATGATGAAGATGATGATGAACTCATGAACATGATGATGATGATGATGATGGAAGAACATGATGTTGAAGAAGAGCATGATAATGATGATGATGATGATGATGATGATGATGATGATGATGAAGATGAAGATGAAGATGATGATGATGATGATGATGATGATGGAAGAACATGATGATGAAGAAGAGCATGATGATGATGATGATGATGATGATGAAGATGAAGATGAAGATGATGATGATGATGATGATGATGATGATGATGATGGAAGAACATGATGATGAAGAAGAGCATGATGATGATGATGATGATGATGATGATGATGATGATGATGATGAAGAAGAAGAATATGAAGATGATGAAAATGATGATGATGAACAACAACAACAACAACAACAACAACAACATGAAGAAGAACATGAAGATGATGAAGATGATGAAGAAGAAGAAGAAGAAGAAGAAGAAGAAGAAGAAGAAGAAGAAGAAGAAGAAGAAGAAGAAGAAGAAGAAGAAGAAGAAGAAGAAGAAGAAGAAGAAGAAGAAGAAGGAGAAGGAGAAGGAGAAGGAGAAGGAGAAGGAGAAGGAGAAGGAGAAGGAGAGGAAGAGGAAGAAGAAGAAGAAGAAGAAGAAGAAGAAGAAGAAGAAGAACATGAAGATGATGATGATGATGATGATGATGATGATGATGATGATGATGATGATGATGATGATGATGATGATGATGGTGGTGGTGGTGATGACGATGATGATGATGATGATGATGATGATGATGATGATGGAAGAACATGACAATGAAGAAGAAGAAAAAAACATGATGATGATGAAGAAGAACATAATGATGATGGTGATGATGATGATGATGATGATGATGATGATGATGATGATGGTGGTGGTGATGGTGGTGGTGATGATGATGATGATGATGATGATGATGATGATGGTGGTGGTGGATGGTGGTGATGATGATGATGATGATGATGATGATGGTGATGATGATGATGATGATGATGATGATGATGAAGATGATGGAAGAACATGACAATGAAGAAGAAGAAAAAACATCATGATGATGAAGAAGAACATAATGATGATGGTGGTGATGATGATGATGATGATGATGATGATGATGAAGATGATGATGATGAAGATGATGGAAGAACATGACAATGAAGAAGAAGAAAAAAACATGATGATGATGAAGAAGAAGAACATAATGATGATGGTGGTGATGATGATGATGATGATGATGGTGATGCAGATGAAAACAAAGAAGATGGTGATAAGAAGATGATGACGATGATATATTATATACCTACCATTTTTTTCTTCATCACCCAGAGTGTCTTTGATACTTAAATTTTCCACAGTGACCTCAATGCCTTCTTCAACTGTTTCTGAGGATGTTCTTCCACTGTTAAAAAGATATGTTTTTTGGACAATGACAACTGACAACATATGAGTTACTTTAAAGTGCCTATCTCACCTGTGGGGATTTTACATATTTGTAATCTTTGGGTTCTCCTGAGCAAAATTGCAATATATCTTGTCAGCCGAAAATTTCATCTTCGTGGAGTTTTTCACTGTCAAAGTTATCGGATGTGATGTTACAAGAGGCATTCCAAACCAGTTTTCTTTTGTTACTTGACACAAAAATGCCTCTTGTGACATCACATCTGGTAACTTTGAAAGCGTAAAACTCCATGAAGATGAAATTTTCGGCTGACAAGATATATTGCAATTTTGCTCAGGAGAACCCAAAGATTACGAATATGTAAAATCCCCACAGGTGAGATAGGCACTTTAAAGTCTCTATGGAGTGAAAATATGTTTAATAGTGGCTTAAAACAGAGAAGCATTCATGACAGAAGTATTCACCTCTCTGTTGCTGGTTTGGCTGTTGCACTGTCTTTCGTTTTTGAATCATCAATCAAATTAACAAACTCATCATCTGGTCCTTCTCCACTCCACAGACTAGCAAGGCGTCCTGAACTATTGCTTGTCACAAATGATTGATTTTCATCATATACATCTTCAAAATCATCTTCTTCATCAGCTTCAAAAAGTGGAACCACTTGCCTGTGAAAGCTAAAACACACGTTTCATATTTGAGAGATATTCAGTATATTTTGTATCATCATTCCCAGGTCTTCCTCAATAAATTTGAAATATTAAAGTAAACAGGATCGTGTACAAAATGAACCAAATGTCTCTAAACTGTGCACAGTCTCCTTTCTTTTTCAATAAGAAGTGCTTGCCATGTGTGCCTTGTACCCAGATGATATGCTGTGCAAGATAACCCCGTAATATTACTCTTATACTAACCCTAAGAAACCAACCAAAATACTAACCCTAATAATAATACTAGCTATAATATGCATGCAGGGCTCATAATAACGGACGGTCACCGGTCAATGACCGGCCAAATTTTTAATGTGACCGGTCAAATTTGTATAACGCCGGTCATTTTGACTGGTCATATTACTTGCAATTAATTTTATTACTTCCAATTGAAGGAACTTAAAATGATTGTTGTTGTGCTGTTGTAGATCCGTTTCATATTATGTATAATTTGTGAGAATTTTCTTGGTTATTAGTTAAGTTTTTTTGAATTCTTATGCCAGCTGCTAGTTAAATAACTTATAATAGGCCAACTTAAGATATGACACAATTTTTATTTAAAACTTAGGCCTACGCTAAACGACGCACAATAGACGAATTTAATACGGACGAATTTAATTGGAATTAAATTCGCCTGTAATACTAATGCGGCGTAAATGCGACGTCGAGTTAAACGTAGAATTTCAGTCGAATTTACATCTGGACAGTTTCATCCACCAGACCATCACACTGTATACAAACGTATTTTGTGGGGTTTTCACATGAGCAGCAAGCATTATATTCGATGCGACGGTGTTAAATTCATCGTTTAACTCAAACACACATAACCGTCAAGTTATCCGTGTCTGACTCGAATGTCGAATTTAATTGAGTTATACGTCGAAGTTGTGTTTGAGTAATTGTTGTTTGTTTTGTTTTGTTGGTTTTTTTTGTTTTTTATTTGGGGGGGCGTCGTGAAATTTGACCGGTCAAAAATCGCCTTTGACCGGTCACAATTGGAACTGACCAGTCACCATAACCGGTGTAACATGAAGCGTTATTTTGAGCCCTGGCATGGACAACCATACCAGTGGCTATGGCCCTGGGGTGAGATTGACAGTTCCATATTTCAGCAGCTTTTTGGTCTGACCGATGCTGGCTCAGTGCAAAGAAACCTGTTAGGCCAATGGAATTGACGTTTCAGTTTACCGTCCACCGCCCGCATGGGCTTGAAACTACCGCATGAATTTTTCATTATTCAAAATAATTTTCATTGTATACTATTAAATACTTTCAAATATACTATTTACATCATTTGCACAGTGTGTATACACTTTTTATTAATAAATAGCATCACTACGTCCGCAATGTCACTACTCTGGCATCCAGGGTACGATGTCACGAAATATTACTATGAAAATTTTTCTTGGGTTGGGCCGTGGGTTGACGATGGGTGATGGCCCTCCCTCGGTCCATGGGTGCCACAGACAAGGATGATAGGTCCACAGATCTATTTCATTATATTTTCGGACAAGATAAATGAATATGATTCAAATAATGAACAATGAATAATGAACAAAAGCCAGATCACATTTTGAAAATTCTCAGACGGTAAACTGAAACCTCAATTCCATTGGCCTTATCTAGTCTGAAGCCAGATTGTAAAGTTTGTCGTTCGCGGGGAACATCTTCCCCGCGCATTTTTTTCAAATTTGAACTGCATCCGCGCAAAATGGGTTAAATATATCCGCATCCGCCCAAAATGGGTTAAATATCCGCATCCGCGCAAAATTTACAAATATATCTTGAGTAATTCGCGTATTTCGCGACAACCCGCATCGTATCCGCGCAGTTTTTACCCGCCATCCGCAGTTTTTACCTGCAAGCCTGCCCGTCCACGCATTTTCCGATCCTTTGATCTCTCTTACCCGCACACTTAGCAAACTTTACAATCTGGGTCTGAAGAATCAATAACAACCAATAGCATTGATAGGAAAATCGATAGTCATCGATTGGCAAACAGACAGGTCATTGATTGGCAAAACCAGTTGATATCAATTGGCGTTCCAATCATCGATTGTCATCGATTGATAGGCTGACCGGGTATTGTATAAATACATGTATGCAAATTTAATGTAAATTAGCATTTCTGAACTCGCTAGAGCAAAGATTTCTCCCCTCCTGAAAACTGTGCACTGTCTAATACTTTTCAAAATACAAGAGTAACACTAGGATTATGCAAGGAACTAGAACGAAACACGAAACTACACTGTGAAACGTTTTAGAGGGAAAAATCGGATTGTTTATAGATTTTTCCTACCGAGCCACCTCTATTATAGTAGGAATGTCGTTGGCGTGAGAGTTTAAGAAAGCAGCAATCATATACATAGTAGTAGATCACATACATAATAGTACAAGACAGAAGGTATATACTGTGTAAATCTACCTTCCTCTAGCCCCCGGTTCTTGTCCTTGTAGGCAATCTGCAGGAAGTGAAGAGTTATTAAGATTTAGTGCCACCGACTGAGAGGACCTTTGAATGCTTTGATTGTCTTGCACAGGGCTCTCTTGACTTGCTGAAGCCATTCTCAAGCCTGGAGAAGTCGACAGACTAAGAGTAAACAGCCAGACGCGCGATCGGAAACAACAAACATCATTTCTCTGCACTACTCTGCAAGCCAGTTGAGTTTTGCTGTTGTCGCCGCCATCTTGGATTCTATCATTGAAATACCGCGGGTCGCGGGTGGTCGCGGGCAGAGGTCGCGGGTTATGGGAAATTTTTTGACCGCAAAATTTGGCGGATCCTCGGTCGGCGCCCCTAATTTTGTCAGCGGTTAATCAAAAGAAGAGGAAGCGGAAGAGGAGGAGGAGGAGGAGGAGGAGGAGGAGAAGAAGAAGAAGAAGAAGAAGAAGAAGAAGAAGAAGAAGAAGAAGAAGAAGAAGAAGAAGAAGAAGAAGAAGAAGAAGAAGAAGAAGAAGAAGAAGAAGAAGAAGAAGAAGAGAAGAAGAAGAAGAAGAAGAAAGAAGAAGAAGAAGAAGGAGGAGGAGGAGGAGGAGGAGGAGGAGGAGGAGGAGGAGGAAGGAGGAGGAGGAGGAGGGAGGAGGAGGAGGAGGAAGGAAGAAGAGAAGAAGAAGAAGAAGAAGGAGGAGGAGAAGGAAGGAGGAAGGAGAAGGAAAGAAGAAGGAGAAGAAGAAAAGAAGAGAAGGAAGAGAAGGAGGAGAGGAAGAAGAAGGAGGAGGAAGGGAAGAAAAAAGAAGAAGAAAAGAGAAGAAGAAGAAGAAGAGAAGAGAGAAGAAGAAGAAGAAAAGAAGAAGAGGAGAAGAGGAGGAAGAGGAAGAAGAAGAAGAAAAAGAAGAAGAAGAAAGAAGAAGAAGAAGAGAAGAAGGAAGAAGAAGAAAGAAGAAGAAGAAGAAAGAAGAAGAAGAAGAAGAAGAAGAAGAAGAAGAAGAAGAAAGAAGAAAGGAAGAAGAAGAAGAAGAAGAAGAAGAAGGAAGAGAAAGAAGAAAAGAAGGAGGAGAAGGAGAAAGACGAAGAAAGAATGAGACGAAAAGAAGAAGGAGAAAAGGAAGAAAAGAAAAAGAAGAAGAAAAAAAGAAGAAGAAGAAGAAGAAGAAAGAAGAAGAAGAAGAAGAAGAAGAAGAAGAAGAAGAAGAAGAAGAAGAAGAAGAAGATGAAGAAGAAGAAGAGGAAGAAGAAGAAGAAGGAGGAGGAGGAGGAGGAGGTAGAGGAGGAGGAGAAGGAGAAGGAGCAGGAGAAGGACAAGGAGAAGGAGAAGGTGAAGGTGAAGGACCAAGGCAACAACAATAACGATAACAAGGTGAAGAGGAGAAGAAAAATCATGAGGTTTGACATCTATGCAGTATTAGTGTATTACATACAATTGTACTTGATTTAATTATTTATTACATCATATTACACACTGATATATGTAATCTACAACTAGTAACTAATATATGTAGTGATAAATATATTACGTACTTCTATGATATAGCTCGATAAGTATTGTGCATTTCTAACTGTACAATATAATAACATTAGATATTTCGCGAATAGTGCAAGTTTCTACTAATAATTTTTTTTTAAGTTTCTACTAATTAATACGTGATAAGAATGGCCTCTGGGCATTTTTAAGTTTGACCAGTGCCCTTGCATTTCGAAATATTAATGTATGTAAATTGAGTTTCCTTTTTTCTAGAATTCTCTCTACTTGCCCAGACATGCACAAAAGAAAGACGTAGAACATAGACAATACACTAAACTACCAGTATAATGTTCAGCTGTATAATAGGAACGAATCCATCTACTATCACAATTTGATAGTGAAAAGGTAAATGAAGCATTCGCAGGCGATCTGTATCAGATTTACGGCTCGCCTTGTAAATCACATACAGATCGCTGCTCATGCTATATCTATTACTTAAGAGCCTCTAAAAGACACTATATTATTTGAAATATAAACGCTAAAGTAAATATACAGCTTTTTGTACGTTACTAGTGTTTTCAGCTTGAGTTGGTAAAGTTTTTTTCGTATGTTTTTGCTGTACAAGCTGTCGTAAGTTAAACTCAGAGAAAAACTCTGAGTCCCGTCTGGAGCTCAAAGTTTTTCTCTGAGTTCAACTTACGACGCAGCTTGTACAGCAAAAACTTACGAAAAAATTATACACAGCTTTTGCTGTTCTTTGCGATAACGTCGTCCTGAAAACGCGAGAACACTTGACGTTGTTGGGACTTGAAGTTATTCAATGTCTTTGACTTGGTTGGAAAATTCCATTGTTCTTAGGTCGTCGTCGTGACGTTTGCGTTGTGCTTGCTTAAGGTCCCTATTGACGAGTATCATGCCATGCCCTCGCTCTAGCTCCCCCCATTTCCTACCACTTTGTGACGCAACACGGTTATTGTATAACCCCATTCGATGACTGACAATCACTGATTTCCAAGATGGCGGCTTTTCTCAGAAATGGATTTATACTCGTGCTCATCAGCCTGCTGAGCGCACAGTCAAGTCAACATACATTGGGTAGCCGCGGAGAGCGGTCGCTACCTTGAGAGAAAAGACTCATATTTCCGCTATCTTCATGCAATCTCGAGTCCATAGTCTCCCTGCTGGTCACTTTTTGCACGGCACTCACTGGTGGCCGGAAGTACAGGAGCCGCAGTTTAGTTATATATATAGGTCAGTGCTTTCATATCATTTCAGGTTTTCAATTCAGTGAAACCAAAATTGAGTTGTGGAGGAATCAGTTTTTGTACAGTGGTGACTCGTGTCTTGGCAAATGTACCTTCCAAAATAGTTAACCGGTGTTTGACCGCAGTGTAACACGAGGTTTATACTCAGAGAGCCGCCACAATTCACGAACGAAGCTGCAACATGAAATATGAAAGTCCCTTGACCGATTCCGATTTTGCAATTGCTGCAACTTGTTCCTTTAATGTTAGCATATTCTACTAAGCGACAACGGTGTGCAATTGAATATCTGTATGTCAGAAGGTCTGTGTCAGCAATCTTGCTTCGAACATAATCTACGACAACAAGCCCACGCGTGGGGTACGAACACGCAAATACCCAGTTCGTGGACGCGTCACGCAAGCCTTGCATGTGGGCTAAAGACAGCCTGTAGTCATTCCAGTTCTGAGTGTTTTCTGATCGCGGGTAATTCTTGGCTAGAGACCAATGATTGAAAATTGCAGCGTTACCTTTCGAGTAGGACATTGCCAAAGTCAGGACTTCGTTGGGATTGAAGTGACAAAACGCTGAGTAGGTTGCGTTATCCTGGGCGTAAATCAAACGAAGGCCGTGTGTACAATTGGAAGACTGGGCATAAGCTGCGCAGCTTCTTGGTACTACTTCACAGTGGTCTCCGCTATAACCATCCAGGCAAGAACATTCAAAACGCTTGCCGTTCTTCATACAGCTTGCTTGACACGTGCCTCCGTTAAGGCATGCCTGTGACGACGATGTCGAACAACAAGTGTCCAGGCAATTTCCTGATGCTGACTAGTAAGTCAAAATAAAAAAAAAGAAAGAAATGGTACGTGCTGTTACCGCATTTATACTTCTAACTTGCAATCAGGCCATATTGTAAAACTGGATAGACCAGACAATTTTGGTGAAGAAAATATATACATTATAAGACCAAACCGGGATCAGTTGCGAAAAATGCAACATCAAGGCTACCCTGGGAACCAGAGGGATCTCTCTATTATCCTCTCTTACCTTTTTTGAATCACTGATTTTATAGAGATCAGTTCTCCAAACCTCCAAATTTTTGGCAGACAACCTCCAAAACCTCTGGGCCAGGGTACATCAAGGCCTTCCGGCTAGGAATTCAGTGAACCCGCGACCCTGCGATGCTAGTGCAGTGCTCTGACCACTGAGCTACGGAAGCCGCGTAACCAAGAGCTTGGCCACGAGTTCTGTATATATATATAATGTGGTAATGCCGGGAGTAGAGTTGGGTATATTACAAGTAATATTTGGCATTTCACTCGATTAAACTGGATAGATTAAAAATTTCGAGTGTAGAATATATATATATATATTATATTATATTATAATGTATATCTAAAAGCTTTACTGGCGTTTCGTTGCCAATGCGCAACATACATATCCGAATTTTGTGCTGGGCTCTAATATTCATTCTAAGACTACGATTCCCGCCTGGTAAATCTTTGGTGAATGTCGTTATAATGTATTTAACAAATAGATTCCATTTTGCCGTTGTCTGTTCAGTTATAGATGCACAGATGACGTCACAACGTGGTAAGAACAAAAAAGTGGCCCACGAGACGCAGTCGAGTGGGTCACTGATGTTCTTACCACGTTGTGACGTCTTCTGTGCATCTATAACTGAACAGACAACAAAAAAATGGAATCTATTTGTTTTATACAATAAGAATTTAAAAGGTCTTTGTCGGAACTCTTGCCGGATTTTGGGGCATGAAGAAGGAAAAAAGCAAGTCAGCTGACATGATCTGACGTGAACATGTGTCTGTCCTCTAATAGATCATGGCCAACAACCAATGAAAACACGCATAGCAACCAGGGTATTGTATAAATATATATTCTACACTCGAAATTTTCCCTCACCAACATTACATGTTGTAAAATGCCTGATTGCAGGTTACACTAGCGTTGACTGCTCGGCTCGTCACTAAAAGGGATGGATACCTCAAACAGATGTATCCTCTCTTCTAGCATTCAGGATTATCCTGAATTGTCATGAAATGGCCTAGATTTCAAGATAATCTTACATTCTATAGGATTTGAAACCCAAACCACACCCACCCCTAACCCCTTCTCTAATCCTGAGCCTAAACCTAATCACAACCCCGATTTATTAAACCCACAAAACACGAGTTATTAAAGTGCCTATGCAACGAAATTTCACCCCAGTTTTTTATGATTGCAATTGTAACAATCGTTACCAAAAATAACATCTTTCCCAGGAATTAGTGTCCTTGCTTCATTCTTGAGATATTCAGGTTTGTTTGATATGCAAATGGCATACTTGTGACATCACACTGCACAATGACTTTTTCAAAGAGCGTCAATTTTAGGATGGAGTCCAAATATTTTATACACAGCTACGCACGTTTAGTGACCAGTAATGGCTACATACATGTAAGTGGGAATTTTGAAGTACTTTACTACTTTCTATAAATACTCCGAAAGAAAATCATATACTTTTCTAAAAAGTCATTATGCAGCTATAGTGTGATGTCATAAGTATGGCATTTGCATATCAAACAAAGCTGAATATCAGCTCAGAATGAAGCAAGGAAATAAAATTTTACGAAAGACGTTAATCATGTAATTTTAAGTGTTCTTTTGCAATCATAAAAAAACTGGGGTGAAATTTCGTTGAATAGGCACTTTAAAGGTATACCTCTTTGCTGTAGTCATATTCGTAGTAATCACATTCATCAGTTTGCTCGTACAGAGAAACGTCACTTTCTTTCTTTTCTGAGTTCAGTTCACATTTCTTGCCGCCATTGCAAACGTTGAAAGAAAGACAAAAGCAGTTCTTCAAACACTTTGCGTAACATTCAAGTGGTCTGCTGATTGAGTTGCTCTCGAAAACGTGCGATGTAAACCTGTGTCTTGAATACACATTTTGGTCCATTTTTGTCGAATACTTGCCGCAGTTGTTGCCAGCACTTTGCACGGTAACGAACGAAATACATAGAATGACTACTGCTACCATCGCGGATATCCTTTTAAACATCTGGGAAAAATGTGTAAAGTAAAGTAAAATGAAGTGAAGTGAAGTGAAGTGAAGTGAAGTGAAGCGGAGTGGAGTGGAGTGAAATGAAATGGAGTGGAGTGGAGTGGAGTAGAGTGGAGTGACGTGACGAACACCGCTGCTAAACGTTTGCGCATGCGTGAATTTGCTAGAGTAAACATTGCAAGAGAAGTGGGAACTAGCCGTGGCAACAACAAACAGACAGTGAATACTAAGTAAGACTCGGCTATTCATTTATTGTGTTTTAAAAAAAGGGTAATGAAAATTACGAAGGGGTCATTTCAGAATATCGGTTACAATATTGACAAAGAAGCCATGCATAAAATACCTACCTTATCTTTTTGGTAGTGTGCTTGTAGTTTTAACTTTTGTGTCGGACTCTCGGACCAGTCCAAATATTTTAGTGTTTTCCCCCTCTTTTTTTGAGGTGCGAGCTCGGACGTCGCGCATGCGCAAAACGTTTGGCAGCGGTGTTGACGTGACGTGACGTGACGAGAAGTGAAGCGGAGTGGAGTGGAGTGGAGTGGAGTGGAGTGGAGTGGAGTGGAGTGGAGTGGAGTGGGGTAAAGTAAAGCTAGCCTGAGTAAAGTAATGTGGAGTGGAGTGAGGTAAAGTAATGTAAAGTGAAGTGAAGTGAAGTTGAAGTAAAATAAAGTAAAACGACTACATTTATTGAGGGATATGACAGTATTTTGAAACCTGGTGAAAAACCCTTGAAGCACGGGGGAAACCCAAAAGTCTACTCACATGAAGCTAAGTTAGTACTAATCCCATTCGATCGGGCTCAACGTCAGCGGTAAGAGGCTCACTGCTTGTGCGCGCCACCCTGTCATGTAAATGGTTTTTACATTAAATATATAGTTAGCACCTATATACTGAATTAGTCTGAATACATGTTAGAACGTACATTATAGTAAGTCGAAACTTCGGTACACATGCATTAGCTTATGAATAATACAACTTTTTAGTGAGATAGAAATATAAACAGCATATATATATATATATATATATATATATATATATATATATATATATATATATATATATATATATATATATATAGTTCATTCTACAGACACGGTGTTTCGCTGTACTACAGCTCATCAGTGTAGCTTGGAACAATCTGAATGAATTTCATCAATTACTTATACACATGCGATCGTCGGTGACAACCGCATGTGGGACAGCATATATAATATATACGCGTTGTTACAGGTAGTCTGTAGACGTGGTTGAGGATTGGTTAGCTCATGCAGGTGGAGTTGATAAAGTTGTCTAGTATAGCGTATAGCAGTGTAATTGTTTTCCTATATATAAGCTTAGAGTTTGTAAATATTTGTAGTTAAGTTCTTGCTGTATACAAACTGTCGTTAGTTGTTAGTTACAAATTATAACAGTTCTTGCTGTACATGCAAGCTATCGTTAGTTGTTAGTTGTTAGTCATAACTAAAAATAGGCACGCCCAGTCGTGCATGTATCTACTGCGTTTAATCACGTGGTTTAATTAATACCTATACTAGTGTAGGTACTACGATAAAAACGCATTAATTAGTAATATAGTTATTAGTAATTTCTAGTTTTATTTTGTATTCTAACAATTTGTCAGATAATAAACCAATCCAGTTAGTAGGTAAAGGGAATCGCTTGAACTGATAACGAAGCATCTCGCTTAATTGTACGTGCAGCGAAAACCAAAAAGCTCTACTGCTTCTACATCAAGAACTGACAAAACAGTTAACTGGTAGATTTTTGTTGCCGGTTTTTCTACATGCAAAGTATATAAGTTGCGGGTTCGAGCCCTATAACTTAATTATATATACGCAAAGGTTTTCGCGCAATAATATATGTCCAATATAAATAACGGAGAAATACATGCACATATGGTGCATGAGTTTATGTCCTTCACTATACTGATGGCTCGCCACTTCACAAGTAAAATTTTCTGGCGTTAATAGACAGAGTAAAATACGTAAAGTCTGTTTGGTTCGAAAACGAACGAAACGGTAAGCAAAGAGTTAAATCAAACACGCATTCGAGATGTCAACAAAAGTCTGCATGTGATTGATTGAAATTTGTCTGTGCACTGACGTAATAAATTATAGCTAGGTTACATAAAAGTGGATACGGGTCCTACTAATGACTGCCTGGGTACATCTATTTTAATCGAAATATAGTAAGGTTAGATATACTGCCGAAACAGAGAACGTAGCTAGGAGTCTGACGTTTCGAGCGAAGGCCCTTCGTCAGAGAGACCTGGAAAAAAGTGGGATCTCAGGATCCTAGATCCTGAGGAACATATGTTAAGAGCCTAACATTGCGGAACATTTTGGGTTCTTCATATATACTTTATGAATGAATTTTGATGGTTTAAGATTTTGAAGTGTTCCACAATCTTTGTATCCTGTTAATAGAATCTGAAGATTATTTTGGTTCCTCACTGTTGCAGGGCTTCCAACCAATATAATTTGAGTTCCAAAATTTTAAGATGTTCTTCATTTGAAATATTATTTTTGATGATGGATGAACGTATTTGTGTTGTATCAATTAAACCTCCTTATGTAGGAAATCAGGAAATGCAACTCAACCTATTTCGTTCCTCGAAATTCACGGTTTCGAGCTTTTTCATTTTGCTATGTTTAAAATACTAGCCCAGCAAGTTAAGATTGCCGTTTATTTTTATATATACGGCAAATCACAAACGGCATCTTTCAATCTTAACATTCTAATATCAGACCTGGAAAAAGCTAGCGTTCAATGTTCCTCGGACCCTAAATTTGCCGTAACAAATGTTCCACAAAAGTGCGCAAATAGCAGCCTTGTATACTGGGTACTGGGTACCCACCCAGTACCTAACTTCATTAGTAAAATTGTATAATTTCCCTTTTAAATCTACATTGAGATGCTATGGCCATTTCTCATAATTATATACCGGTAACCACATTAGTAACATGCATGTGATGCGATGAAACGCTTTCCCAATTAACGCCGCGTAAAATCGTCTGGCGTTATACCCGGGCTGCAGCTGGCTAGCTTCCATATAGACACATGGCTAACAACATTATTTATAAAAAAATAATTAATTACTGGATAAAGGAACGAGTCTGTCTCGGACAGTCATTTTATATTCCCGGACAGTCTCGGGCAGTCCCGGTTACATATAGAGTTGGAATGCACTTGCATGACTATAAATGTTAGGCAATTATTTCTTACACAGCACTGACCTTTTTTACTGATATGAAACCGCGCGTTTTTGTTAACTTGATATACTCGAGTTGCTTTCCGATCTTGTCAAGAGATTTTGCAAATAACCGAATTACGTTTTGGCAACTATCCACATGCATATAACCGCGAAGCGACTATAAATAGCGCTATCTAGCCTTATAAGGTGAATCTTGTCCATGTTGGAACACTCGGTGTATATATTATTGCCTTGCCAACTACAGAAGGGCTTGGTAAACAAATTAAAAATTAATCAAATCCTAGTAGAAAAATACACCTGGTCCAGCTAGTATATGCCAGTCCACATGCAGGCGTTTATAAGGCGAAATACGGGCTGACCCGTATTAGCTACGCATGCGTAGAACGAATATCTTGCGTGTAAACTCACTTGAGCCAGCACGCACGTGCACTGCGAACTGCTCCATGAAAGTGGCCGATTTTCTATGCGATTTTCCGATCGTGACGGCAATGCGAGTATAGCCTGCGGTTCAGGCGTTTTAATAGGGGGGGGGGGGGGGGCGGGGCGAGCGGACGTTTCCACTAGTTCCTAGTAGTCTGCCGCTCGACGTTAAAAAGAGAGGCCTGGGGACCAGGCTGACCCTGGATCTCTGCGTCGGATTCCCGACGCAGTGACGTCAGGCACATTCCAAACATTCCAAACTCTCGTACCCAGAATTATAACGGCTTGTCATTTTCCCTCCTTTGACAAATCTCGTGTATATATATTAAATCTCGTGTAAATCGTATCGTATCCATCATTAATCGTGAGGTGAACGAAGCTATGCTTTAGAAAGAATGGGACAGTCTAGTTTGTTGTTAAAGAGAAAACACTATGATGCATAACAGCCATCGTTCGCGGAGTCGAAGTCATCATAGCTGTATTGCCAAGCAGATTTTGGAAATTCATTATTTATCAACTTCTTCCCCTTGGTGTTCGACTAGTCTACAATCTAAAACGAGGAACATCAGCGCAGTCTGGGAAGAAAGTGTTGTTTTAGTCATCTCTAGATCTCCTTTAATAAACGCTCTCAGTCATGGAAGACCAGCTGGCGAAACTTAAGGCTGTTGTTTTGAGAGACGATCGCAACATGAGTTAACGTTAGTATCACGATAATACATTATATTTTCGAATTCAAATGTGGTGTATATTGCTGTTATTTGATTTGTCAAATTATATCAGACGTACGTTTATGGCAAATAGAGTGTACATTGTGAAATTCTTATTTTGTTGAATTTGTTTGAATTATTTTCATTGTTTCCTAAAGCCAATCAGAACGCTCACATTTACAGAGTTTCCCAGAGCCACTAACGCGGGAGCGCGTGGGTCTGGGTACGAGCCGAGAATGACTCCGTTGACTGAAACGCCTCAGCATATATATTCTCTCACCTAGAATTACCAATAATCAGTAAGTGTGCAATGGCCTACAATTAACAATAATTGTGAATTTTAAAGAACTAATTCCCAACTCCCCACCCTGGCAACCTCTAAACTTTACCCACAACCCCCCAGTGGCCCTAGACTTGACCACTACCCTCCGGGAAAAAAAGTCCCACCTTTCAGAGCCCGACCACAACACCGCTACTGGTTTTTTAGTTATATGCAATTTAGTTTAACATCCCGCATGTGGGACAAAGAATTACCTACAATTACCAATTATTGGTAATTCAAGGCCGTTTCACACTTAATGATTATTGGTAATTCTAGGGTAGGAGGACATATTGCAACGCCTGCTATGCAATCGATCAAAATATCCTGCAAGCCCGCTTATTTCCCCCCTCCTCTCTTTCAAGACTCTTTCCCGGTTTCCCGCGTCCCGTTTTCAATCGACCCAATGTTCCCCACGGTTAATAAACCGGCTCGTAGGCTCAGATCTCAAAATAGTACCAGCAAATGAATTCCCAACGCAGCCAGGTGAAGAATGCGACATAGTTAACGCTACTCTGGCTTAAAAGTTTTTTGAACGTAACTTACAGCAGTTTCAGGTGATTCGCGCCCACAGGATGTAAAAGTTCTTGGCGACGATAGTTGTTTTTGACATAAAGGAGTGGTTACCAAATCACGCGTTTCAACGATATTATCTGATTAAACAGCCTATTCCTATTTAGATCTCACCAATATTGGTTTAAAACGGTCTTGATATTCTTCCGGACATCGGTGGTGTCGGTGTCTTTTGTTGTTTTGCGTGATTTCCTAATCACTCCTTTATGTCAAAAACAACTATCGGCGCCAAGAACTTTTACATCTGGTGGGCGCGAATCACCTGAAACTGCTGTAAAAAGTTACTGTTCAACGTCTTTGATAAATGATAATCTGTGAATAGCGCTCCGTCGTGGTGACGTCACTTTTTAAGTTTGTCCGCTTTTACCCATAATTCTTGCAGTTCGAACAAAAGATAGTGGCTCTCATTTACAACCATTTGAAAGTCAATTTTGAATTTTGGTTTGTTTGTCCGCATTTTGTGCTATAAATAGCAGCTCGACGTACGGTTAACACCACGGAAAAATGTCTGCTCATGCGTAGACATTTTCCTGCGGTGTTCCGAGTTTCGGGCTGCAAGCAGGCTATATATAAGGTAGTGGTCGTGTCAAGGCCGTGGGTTCAATTCCTGTCGGAAGGCCTGTGTAGTTGTCAAGGTCGTGGGTTCAATTCCTGCCGGAAGGCCTGTGTAGTTGCATTTTTCGCAACTGGTCCCGGTTTGGTCTTAAAATGTATATATTCTACACTCGAATTTTCCTTCACCCAAAATCCTTAGAACATGCTATGTAATCGAGTGAAATGCCCAATATCACTTATAATATATTAAATTTTTGGGCCTGCAGAGCCTACCGCTGTGCAGTACAGTCACAGAATATACTTCATGTAATAACTAATAACTATAAAAGCACATTAAAGAGTGCTACTTTTATATAACTGGTGTTTGTTTAAAATATTGTTTGCTGTTTTTAACACGATAACCCGAATAAGCAAGATTCCACGTTGAAGTTTTAGCTTGGAGATGAAAGAAGTATTTAACGGCATGATTTTATAAGTTTTTTATCGGTGTCACTCACTTCCATGGTGCTACAAACAAATTTTTACTGGCCTCTAGCAACACTTGTGAGTTCAGACTGTTCAGTGTCCAGATGAACTCTTCTCAATCTGGACATCAGAATCAGGTAATTGCCGTAGTTGTTGGCTTCTTAAGTCATTTATTACTTTGATTTTTATTACAGTATAACGTTTGTGCTGGCCAGTACAGCGTTTTTTTGTACTGGGCTGGCCGGTACAATGTTCTTTATGCTGGTGAACACAATGTTGGCTAGCTCAACGTTGTGTATGCTCGTCAACACACAATATTGTTCATACTGGCTAGTACATTGTGCTTCATTCTGGTCAACACAATGTTGTTCATACTGGCTAGTACAATGTTGTTCATTCTGGTCAACACAATGTTGTTCATACTGGGTAGCACAATGTTGTTCACACTGGCCAAAACAATGTTGTTTATGCTGATTAGTACAATTAGCATTTATAGACCTGGAGTGGGGGGAATTCGATGAAATATTACCCCGAGGGATATATCATCCCTAGAGGTAATATTTCATCGAATTCCCAGAGCGAAAGGGCTATAAATTATATATTATACCAAAACATATTAATCTTTCCAAAAAAAGCTGAAATAATGTTAATAAAGTTCGCTTAGCTTAACTTTTGTCTGCTTTTCATTATCTGTTTCCATTCTGTTGTCGTCTCAAGGCTTCTGGATGCATTGTTTGTTGCTTTCTTTGTATTCCCTGAATCCTTATTTTCTTGTAACCTAACTATCTTCTTGTCAACATCTGAATGTTCAGGCGAAACATTTTCTTGTCTCGCCAAACTCCACCATTGTTGACAGCTTTGTGAATCGTGTGTGTCATTCACGCGTGGTACACGAAGCATAATAATAGTCGTATTCCCCACTGCAATGGGGAATATTACTTTTGAGGGGTAATTCAATGATTAATTGACTGGTCACATGATACAAATCAAGCTTTCTGACTGGACAATTTACAGTTGAGGTATAATATTGTTGTTTATGCTGATCAGCACAATGTTGTTCATACTGGCTAGTACAATGTTCATACTGGCCAGCACAATGTTGTTCATGCTGGTCAACACAATGTTGTTTATGTTGCCTAGCACAATATTGGTTCATAAAAATGTGTATTTGGACCATGCTCTGTTTTATTCCATAACTGGACTGCTGTCCCAGATGTTGATTTTGCTGGCATGGCATTTTCCACACTAATTTTGATACAACAAGTATCAAAAAACTTGGATCATGTAATAGTTGAGTCAGTTTTCTTTGTATCAATGATACAGTACATCCCCAAGAGAACTGATAATTAAAAATTCAAGGGTTGTAGATATTGCCCCAGTCAACAGGGCAATATATTTAGAAAACATCCTCAACTATTAAATAATCACGAACTTCACCAGAAATGCTGTTTGCGAATAACGAACCCGATCCAGTAGCATCCTCTGTGGCCTGACGGCTATTTCTTGTTTGTCGCTCCATTTACACAGTGCAAAGCAAGAATCCCCACATATTAACTCAATGAACAGTGCACGCAAAACCAGTCAAGCTCAGACCACACTGACAAGACTCTGATGAGCACTGAGATAATCCCCACATATTATATATGAGTAACCGCTGACCAGGTATCTATTACTTACTGTAGATAGCGCGTGCAAAACCAGTCAAGCTCAGACCACGCTGACAAGACTTTGATGAGCGCTGAGATAATCCCTGTGTCTGCTGACTAGCATTGTCTCCTTTTTTACCTTAATTACCTTTTTTTGCCTAAATTACATTTAACCACATTAAACCCCTTGGGGCCTGGGGCCCCTCAGGCTGTATTTGGCTAAAAGCCTTGGTTCTCAGTATTTATCTTATACTGTACATAACCATAAAATAAATGATTAAACCTTGTTTACTCAGTCTGTACAGAAAAATATCAGACCTCAGTCTTTTTTTGAATGAACTTCACCTGCGGCTTCATCCGTACTGTCAAGACCTTGCTCTGATATTTTTCTGTACAGACCTTGTTCTTGGTTAATAATCTCATATTATTGACTAGGATTATGTTTTTTGTTGGAAATCTTTAAGCTTGAAAATCGCATGCATGGCAAATGCAAATACCATGACCATACAAATACACTGAAGTTTCTTGGGAAGTTGCGAAGTGCGTTGCCGGGTGCGTTGGGAAGTTGCAAAATGCGTTGGGAAGTTGCGAAGTGCGTTGTGAAGTTTCAAAATGCGTTGGGAAGTTGCGAAGTGCGTTGCGAGGTGCGTTGGGAAGTTGCGAAGTGCGTTGCGAGGTGCGTTGGGAAGTTGCGAAGTGCGTTGGGAAGTTGCGAAGTGCGTTGTGAAGTTTCTGAATGCGTTGGGAAGTTGCGAAGTGCGTTGCGAGGTGCGTTGGGAAGTTGCGAAGTGCGTCGTTGCGAAGCGCGTTGGGAAGTTGCGAAGTGCGTTGCAAAGTGCGTTGGGAAGTTTCGAAATGCGTTGGGAAGTTGCGAAGTGCGTTGCGAGGTGGAAGTTGCGAAGTGCGTTGCAAAGTGCGTTCGGAAGTTGCGAAGTGCGTTGTGAAGTTTCGGAATGCGTTGGGAAGTTGCGAAGTGCGTTGCGAGGTGCGTTGGGAAGTTGCGAAGTGCGTCGTTGCGAAGCGCGTTGGGAAGTTGCAAAGTGCGTTGGGAAGTTTCGAAATGCGTTGGGAAGTTGCGAAGTGCGTTGTGAAGTTTCGGAATGCGTTTGGAAGTTGCGAAGTGCGTTGCGAGGTGCGTTGGGAAGTTGCGAAGTGCGTCGTTGCGAAGCGCGTTGGGAAGTTGCGAAGTGCATTGCAAAGTGCGTTGGGAAGTTTCGAAATGCGTTGGGAAGTTGCGAAGTGCGTTGCGAGGTGGAAGTTGCGAAGTGCGTTGCAAAGTGCGTTCGGAAGTTGCGAAGTGCGTTGCGGAGCGCGTTGGGAAGTTGCGAAGTGCGTTGCGAAGCGCGTTGGGAAGTTGCGAAGTGCGTTGGGAAGTTGCGAAGTGCGTTGTGAAGTTTCGAAGTGCGTTGGGAAATGCGTTGCGAAGTTGCGATATACGTTGCGAAGTTCGTTAGGATTTCGAAAATGAATATCACATCAGAAAATTGCATGCCAAATGATAATAGCAAATGACCATATATATATACTACTGTATACTGTGTTTTACACCAAATCAAATGTCTGCATTCAAACAAGGCACTAATTTTTAGTTATTTGCTTTGGTGGTTTTCATAAATCAAGAATCGTTAAGTAAAAACAACATGTACTATTTATATCCAATTTTCAAGATTTTAAACAGTTTTCTTAAATCCAACAAGTTTTGATCAAGAGATCTGTCTGAAAACTTTGATTCATGTACTACATATTTTGCTAATCCCCCCCCCCCCCCCCCCCCTCGTTATATAAACACAAGGAGTGAAACGTTTCTATGCAAATTTTATAAGGTGTATACAAAATTTATTCTTGAAAAACACCTGCTCATAACCTCGTTTGAAAACCGTTAATTTAGCAGGTTTTTTAGCGAAAACTTTAACATTACTGAGAGAAGGTTTATGTCTAAATGTTCTTCGAGATTTTTACTCCAAAAAATTTCGAAGCTGGACAGAAATTTTTCTGAGTGAAATAACTCGGAGAACGTTCACACACAATTCTCATATGTTCTCCGCATATGTATCTACAGCATTGTATATACATGTACTGTACGCATCTTTTCTCACAACATTAAGGGAATGTTTCTCGCTCATTCGTCAATTCAAAACGGAGGTCTTAGTTTATTAAGGTTTCAAAAAGTTTGTACTGTAGTGCTTACCGCCAAAAAAACGTATCTATATGTGTCAAGTATTAACCGTTAAAAAAATTCGAGCTAATTTAAAACACAAAAGAAAATATTAATTCAAACACGAGATGTTTGGTGATTATTGTGATGCATGGATTAGGATCGTTCGCTGTATTTGCTTTTTGAGAAGTATAGTGATTAGCATTTTTATCACGCTTATAATATACTTTATATCAGAAGAACCGCTCCTCGAAAGACCGCTCGTCTACTCTAATATTTTTATCTCGTATTGGATGAAACATGATTCAATCAAAGGCACTTTATGAAGAAGTCTGTGAGTTTTCGTGAAGAGGTGAGAAATTATCAATTTCTCGGCGCATGCAGCTGGCCGTAGTTATCGAGTTATCGTATTTGATATATTAAAAAACTAAAAGTGTTGTCATTCATGCGCTGTTTATCTTTCTTCGTCTTATGATAAGCTATAATTTTTTTGGACTTTAGTCCCGATCTTCACAGGCAAAATCGCACAAGTCGATCGAATTCTAGTACAGCCGGTTATGCCAAGATTTCCATCAAGCCGCGTTCACGTGGCTTGTTCTGTTTGTTATGAGAAATCTTGTATAACGGTTTGTTCGCAGGCTTATGGCAAGCTTTTGTGGTCATGTTTCATAGTATTGTATCAATAACTTGTTACGACACAGCGCTGAACAAGTTGTATAACAAGATTGTTAGTCGCAATCTCGTTGAATTTTAACATCACCGTTACAACTTGTTAACAGACTAGTGTTGTATGACTCGAGGGTAGGGCTTGGACTCGTCAAAGCTGCACTCATGCACGGCTAAATTGGACTTGGACTCGGGTAGTCAGAACTCGAGGATTCATACCGAATCCATGCAGTTCGGCAACAATTTTCCTTTTTATTCGCTTGTTTCATTCCGAACGATTTCTTTGCATTTGAGAACAATAATGTTGTTCAACAATATTGTCCAATAACGAAATTATTGTTCAACAAAAGTTACAATATACTTTTAAGTCTTAAATGTCGGAATGGCAGGGACTCGGACTCGAAAGAGGTGGACTCGGAGTTGCACTGGTAGACTTGGACTTGAATAGTTTCGACTAGGACTACAGAACTCACTCAACTCGGATGAGGTGGACTTGACTACATGCAACTTGTTAACAGACTAGCTGCAAACAAGCTAAATTGCATCTAGTAACAAACCTGTAATATTTCTGACCTGTGTCAGGGGGAATTACGCTGGCTCTGGGTACGAGATTGTATGTGCATGCCTGTGATGTTAGGCTGTTTAAGGGAGCTTAAGCAAATACAACGCGAACGTCAAGGACAACGTCTTTAACACAATAGAATTTTCCTCACACAACAAAGAAAACGAATAATTTTTAGTCCCAAGAGTAATCCTAACGCCGTCACCGTTCTACATACAACGTTATTCAGATCATTTTCACGTCACTTCAGGACGACGTTAACTCGTGAAACGGCGAAAAGTTGAGTTTGACTTCAAACTATGCGACAAAATCCTTTTAGAACTCTAAAGCTTTTGGATGTTGAAAAATATACTTTAAGTATTTAATACTACGTAAATGATTCGTGGTTTCTGCTAGATACTGAACTTTAGATTGCCGTCTTCGTCCTAGCTTGCTTAAGGCCTGGCCAAACGCTTTCAACATTTCATTCAACATCGTTCAACATGTTGAAAGCGTTTGGCCACTTGAATGATGTTGAACGTTGTTGAATGGTGTTGAATGATGTTGAACGAAATTTGAACATGTTCAAATTTTCGTTCAACACGCGTTCAACTCAACATGCGTTCAACATTTCTATTATTCTCAAAATGTTGAAAGGTGTTGAACGCATTTGGCTACATTTCATTCAACTTTGTTGAACAGAGACATGCGCCATGCGGGATATTGTCGATTCCAGCTTTTGTGGTAGCCCGCGTTCAATTAATTGTCATTCATGAATGTTGAACGATGTTGAATTCATTTGGCCACTCGTGCTTTCAACATTATTCAACATCGTTCAACAATGTTGAATGATGTTGAATGCGATGTTGAAAGCGTTTGGCCAGGCCTTTAGGCTGTTGTTATCTATAGCCATGAGACGCGGGTTATCGCGGGAAGAGAGCAACATGGAAAATAGGCAAGTCCGTTTGCCGCGGGTTGAAGCCAAGCAGGCCACTGAGTCCGTTAAACGGGTCTGTCACCTTTTTGGCATATTTAACCCCTGTTAATTTTACTTTGTTTAATCACATTTCACTCTGATCAAGGGCTCCGCTCAAAACGTCAGTACTTCGTTATTAAAACTAATCTAGCCAGTTTATAATAACCTTTTCATTTTGCTCTATCCAACACACTACCTTTAGGCATCAGTTTGCTAATTCTTTATCCGATAATCCGGTTGGCCCGCATGCACTGCAATATAAGCACAGCAGTACATAATTCCGTTTAACTGAAACGAAATTGGGAAGAAAAAAAACACACCAACAAGTTAAGCATATGTCAAAAGTATTTTAAGTATAACCAATTTTTTCTTTTGACTTTTGCCGAAGCATCATGCTGAAATGTAAATAATTATAAATACTCGCTTGTGTTTACAATGTACTTCTGTAAGCCATCCTGACAAGCGGCGGGTTAGCTCCCTTCATGTAATACAAAGTTATATAATTGTCCGTTGTACTGGTTAGCCAGCTAAGGTTAGCGCGCTAGTTTGCCTCCAAAAATCAGGCCCTTGCGTACAGTGTTGTCGGGAACAAAAAAGTTTTCCCTTGTACATTTGTAGATTTTTAAGTTCATTTCATTTGTTTTAATCTATTAGTATTACTTTATGTGTACATTGTCACTGAGTAAATATTTCAGATATTTGCATACCAAAGTGCCGCGTATACACACGAATTCAAGGCTCTATTCTCAAGGGTTTTTTACCAAGTTTTATTTGCTCGTATATATATGTACGACACATATTGGCAAGTTTGTTCTTGTGAAGAATCGGGGGTGTTAAGGCGGATTTCGAGTCCTCGCACGAAGCAACGCGCAGCTCGCTGCGAGCACTCGCACAGTTCCCACTGTATTTCCACCAAACGCAGCTTGTTGCATAACTCGTGGCTGATGAACCGATAGCCGAGTTTTTCGAACAAACTTCGAGGTGTTTGGATATCCTGATGAAGCATTCTTCTGAGTGTTCGACATAACATCTCAAACAAATCGGTATTTTAAGAGAAAATACAGAGGAAAGTTCGATTCATTTATGTAATTTCTTCCTTCAATATCCATGCAAATTAACCATCGATACGGTAATGATTTCCTTTGTGCAGTTTTCCTCATGAATTACTAATGAGTTTGAAATTTTGACATAATTTGTTTTGATTGGTTTATTTACCACGAGTATTTGCCACGAGTAGAGAATAGTTCAAAATTTCCAACTATCTGCCACGAGGGTTAAAATACTCGCCGCGAGCTTGCGAGTGCACGCAACGAGCTTGCGAGTGCACGCAACGAGCTTGCGAGTGCACGCGCGAGCTGCGAGTTGCTTCGTGCGAGGACTGGAAATCCGCCTTTAGTGTAGTTGAATAGAGTTTTCAGAAGGGATCAGGCGATCAGCCACCCTCTTTCCGACCTACGCAGGCTTCGAGGGAAAGTGGACTCTGTCAATAAACTCGATCGTTGCCCCAAGTTTAGGGCGAGTCAGTCAGGTTTTGAACTGGTCAAACAAGTTCTAGTTTATGAGCACAAAAAGAAATATCGATTGGCAGAGCCCATTGAACTCTAAAAAGACTGGAACGATAACTCAGGGGGGGATTTTGAAGCCAGTGCCAGTCCCTTTGCAGGTAGCTCCCATGCTTCAAGTTACTTAATTTTCATCCTGCCATATATTTTGTTTGGGACGATAACAAATTACTCCAAAACAACGAATTGAAATATATTGTTTTATACGTATGTTTTTAGAAATACCATTGGCTTCAATTTGATGTATAGTATAAGTTTCCTCGTTATTTTAAACTTTTTAAAATGTAGTAAATGTTCGACCATATTTCGCTGGGAAATAACACTAAGAAACTTGTTGTAGTTTTTCTGAGTTTTGAGCTGAAATACTTAACGCTGAACGTTGGGCTATATATGAAACTGAAGCTATTAAAAAATGCTATTTGCTATAGAAACTTCAAGACTTTAGCTAAAAGGGAAATAATTAAAAAATATAAAAACAACTGCCATTTTGTAACCTAGGACAAAAAAAATGGCAGTTGTTTTTATATTTTTTAATTATGTCCCTTTTAACTAAAGTCGTGAAGTTTGTATACCAAATAGCATTTTTCAATAGCTTCAGTTTCATATACAGCCCAACGTTCAGCGTTAAGTATTTCAGCTCAAAACTCAGAAAAACTAACATTTAAAGATTTTTGGCTTCATCCATTCATAGGGCCTGACTTATGGAGTTAGCGTTCCAGTTTACTTAGAGTTCAGTGAAACCGATAAACTAAGGTCACCACAACACTTGCATGTGGACATCTGTTTACTGGTTTCAATACAATATTTGAATTAATATGAAGGAACAATATTTTAGTTCACTATAGAGGACACTATCTTAATTATCTTTCTCAAACTCATTAATAATTCATGAAGAAAATTCAAAAGAAATCAATATTTAATCAGTATTTGGAAATCGGAGGAAGATTACAGTCAAATTTAGCAAACTTTGAGGTCGATTTTCTCTTAAAATGTTGATTCGTTTGAGAAGCTATATCCAACACTCCGATGTCTAAATACAGCCAAACTGGTTAAAAAAACTCGGCTTCGCCTCGTATTTCAACCTGCTTGGCTGTATTTAGAAATCGGAGGAAGAACACTGACTCGTGTTGGATATATTACTTATATTTAAAACGATATCTTCCAATAATTCTGCAAGAAACAATATTTACTGCATGCAAAGGATTGTGGTTAAATGTATAAGTCGCCATCTTTTTCAGTATTTTACTCTGGGTAATGTCATAATTGACCGTACGTAACACTTGAGAGTCGTGTGCCTCTCAAAAAGAGTTTTATGTACAGTCGTTTCCAGAGTCGGACGGGCTTCGTATTAGGGGCGGTGCCTTTAGGGAGAGGGGCGCAGTTAAAAAAATAAATTAATAAATAATGATATTGGCCTACTAAGGTGCATTACAGACAAATTTGCCCACAAGCCTCGGTATAAATAGAAAGATTTCAAAATTGGTGATTGTTGTTGCCATTGTTCCCCCATGTATGATTAACTCACAGAAACTGGCCGACAGGTTTACCATTTGCCGGAATAAAATATATCTTACGCAACAGCAACTCTCTTATCTACCCCTTGCTACCACACACAACATGAATTTAAGAAAGTAGAATATTCAGTAGCAAACTACATGCAATGGACAGCCATACAATTTTATATCTATTTTAGCAAATATAGTTCATGGGGCGCAGTTGGGGTAGGCGCATGTGCCATTGGCACAATGGCACATAGGCCAGTCCAAGCCTGGTCGTTTCCATTAAGATTGAATCGAGAAATTTGTTATTTCGAGACCGCGACGATCGTCGTCGGTCGTTGTCAATTTTACTGTTGTGCGTTCAGTTCATTTTCCTCAGCCCAAATGTGCGCCGTGGACGCTCAATATATTTCTTTGTTTTTTTCGACAGGGTAAGCTTTCCCGCGTAGCAAAGCAAGTTGATTCAGATGATGTCGAGGCCGATTACTACAGGTTAGCTGGATTCTATACAGTACTACTTTTACTTGCCTAACTTTTTTATAACACATGAAACTTGAAAGTTATTTAGAATTTTTTGTCTGTACCGGAGAGTATTTGCCTGAGGTTTGAAAAAAACAAACCTCGTTAATGACGTTAATATATTAAGGAATTTATTATAGGGTTTTTGGTTAACTTCTTTAAGTTTCGAACACCCTGTCGTGTTCCTTGTTAAGTGCACTTTTAACATGAGCCTCTGGCTCGGATGATTGGGCGACCACATCCTGTGCTTACGACGTTAAATAAATCATTACATTACATTACATTACATTACATTACATTACATTACATTACATTACATTACATTACATTACATTACAAGACTGGTTTCCACTCTGGAACATTTTCCGCAGGACAGGAACGGACAGGAAAAGAGATCTCACAAGACTAAAAGAACTTCCCTGTCCGTTTTTGACCTGAGGAAAATGTTCCTGAGTGTAAAACCAATCTTTGAACAGATCATCACCGGAAACGTTAAGATAAATTAAACGTAACGAGTATATCAGAAAATACATTTAAGAGAAAACTAATCAAGTTAAGGTAGCTCCCTAGAGTTTTAGTTTTTTCATGGCTTCTTACGTTCAGTCATAGTCTATGGTTATTGCTGGTTGTTGGTTTTGCTACAACAAACTTGTATTTTAACCCTTTAAAATTTAAATTTAAAATTTAAAAAAACCTTTTAAAGGGGATAATTTCATTACATTACAATATAAAATAAAGGATCTGTATTTTTATATAAAGATGCAATTTATGCTTATGAGCTAACAGTTTAGATATGTGATTATTCATAGCCTTTGTTTTGGATAAAAAAGTATTTTCAAAGAATACGCGGTTCAGTAGTTCTGTATTGTATTCCTGTTCTTCCGGTCACCGTCCGTGTCTCAAAAACGCCTAAAATGCTTAAGCTCTCTTATGACAAACCACAAACGCCGTTCATCCTCATTTTAAATGTACTTTATGATAAGATCAAAAAAAGACTGACGATTTTTTCATCGTAGTACCACTTTAACCGTTTCTGAATTACTGCCATTATTTACATTACACGACCCGTTTACAACTGTTTCCAAAGATTCTTCCAATAGAAGCTTCTTTTTATGGTCGACCGTATATAGCGTTTAAACCAGCTGCTTAAACCAGGTATTTTAATTTTATTGTGTTGTAAACCTTTAGACGTGCGCGTGATGGGGACTACAACACATCAGAGACTAGGTCTAATCAACTGAGCGACGGTGATGGAGAGGAGTATGATGAGGAAGAACAGGATATCGAGGAAGGTGAGGACTTTGAGGAAGACGAGGAAGACGAGGATATCGAGGAAGACGAGGACGTCGAGGAAGGAGAGGAAAGGTAAGTCTTAATAGTCATTCTACGTTAGTATAGTGTTTACACCTTGAAGTTGGCAAAGTTTTGTTTCTTTTTGCTGTACAAGCTGCTGTAAGGTGTTCCACTCGGAAAACTATGAGCTACAGATGGGACTCAAACCTACTTAAGGTCTTCGTTAAGGTTTGCAGGGTCATTTCTGTAAAGCGCTCTCAATTCGTCAGAATTTATGCCCCAAAAATAAAATAGATATCGTTGGAAAGCTATTTAACAAATAGATTCTATTTTGCCGTTGTCTGTTCAGTTATAGATGCACAGATGACGTCACAACGTGGTAAGAACAAAAAAGTGGCCCACGAGACGCAGTCGAGTGGGTCACTGATGTTCTTACCACGTTGTGACGTCTTCTGTGCATCTATAACTGAACAGACAACAAAAAAATGGAATCTATTTGTTTTATACAATAAAAATTTAAAAGGTCTTTGTCGAAACTCTTGCCGGATTTTGGGGCATGAAGAAGGAAAAAAGCAGGTCAGCTGACGTGATCTGACGTGACCATGTGTCTGTCCTCTAATAGATCATGGCCAACAACCAATGAAAACACGCATAGCAACCAGGGTATTGTATAATAATTTGTAGAATACAATGGTGTCTTTGGCAGTGGCGTAACTCCTATAGGCGCTGCCCGGCAAGAGCCGGGGGCCCCCTGTCACAGGGGGGCTCCTGAGTCGATGTTGGATGTCCTTTATGGGGATTTCGACATTCCGTCATTTTCACGTATTTATTGGGAAATCGTCAGTCGTCGTTGAACTGGATATAGCTTTCCATCATTTAAATATTGGTACGAAGTTTCAAACAGTTTAAAAAAAATACAGAAATTAATAAAGGTACGAAAATGGATTACTATTCTGCTGCTTGTCCCAGGCCTTTTGCTCACAGTCAAATTACCGTTTTTGCGGATGCCCAGTCCATCGTGAAGTTTTCTCTGTCAAACGGCGGGATATAAACTATAAAGTTGAAGTGTATTGTCAAAAGACCTGTATTATCTCAGGTATAGCAGTTAGACCAACCATTTTTGTGTTCACCCAAATCATAAAAACAAAATGTTTTATTTTTGCTTTTAATGCAGCAGTGTAAGAGCCAGGTTAGTTTGTTTTGTTTTGTTTTGTTTGTAAAAAAAAACGGTGTTTAAACGTGATTAGGGTATTTTCGTCAGTGGCTATATTTTTGATATAACACGGCTTCGCCTGCCGGTATCAACGCGTAACGGGTTGATAAATATTCTTATAATCTAACAAACGTTTGATATAATGATGAATTTCCTCTTGTTATACCGATTAATTTCTTCGAAAATTCAGCAGAAATCGCCGAAAATACACTTCTGGGGCATGGTCCCCTAGGGCCGGGGGGGGGGGCTTTTCAGTTTGGGCCAGGGACACCCTAGCCCAGAGTTACGCCACTGGTCTTTGGTTTCGCGATAAACACAAACTGTTAATAGTTGTGAATTTTTTAATTAAAGCCCGAGGGCTTCACTCTGGGGCGACTTAAGAACAAAGAGTTTCATTTTGTTCAAAAAAAATTTCCCAGGTCGATTCCGAGATAAATGTCCAGCAAAACGGTGTCAGCGTGTTTTTTTTATTTATTGCCTGGTTTCGAATTTATGACTTATTTTTTCCGAATGTTGGTCGAAAAACAGCATTTTTAACTTTGGTCGTCAATAAAATCGGCAAAACTCGACATATCAAAAAACGCTGACACCGTTTTGCTGGAAATTTATCTTGGAATCAAACTACAAAAAAAAAAGATTTTGAACAAAATAAAACGCTTTTTACTCGAGTCGCCCCGAGTGAAGCCCTCTGGTTTTAGTTAAAAAATTCACAACTATTAACGGTTTGTGTTTATCACGAAACCAAAGACACCATTGTATTCTACAAATTAATAGCTTTCTAACGATATCTATTTTATTTTTGTGGCATAAATTCTGACGAATTGAGAGCGCTTTACAGAAATGACCCTGAAAACTAGCCTAGTTGCTAAGCTTTTCGTTTCCGCCATGAGCTTGGCCGCGTAGTCGGTTTGGGTTCTTGGGAAGACTGGGGAGAGGCTGGAAACGAGAAGGCCTAGCAACATTCGTAAAAAGGCCCTGCCCAGAATCGTTCTGGCCCTTCGAGTGTTCCTGGGATCTAGCGTAGCGACAGTATATTATATAAAAAGCATAAGGATGTCTGCGAAGATTTTACCAAAGATCTTGGCGATCGAAAGAAGGAAATTATGGAATATATTCCAATTGGAGCTCGAAATGAAATTTAACGGTTTAACTTTCAACTTTTGGCGGTTGCAGAAGGAAAGCTAGTGATAAGAAAGCTAGGCCAGTGAACCTTCGTCGATCCGAGGTGAGTAGGCTTGTATTATTTTATGCAGATGGAAATAGTAAGTGTCGGGAAACACTTAGGACGTCATAACATCACAATTCTTCCTCAATAAACAACTGAGCTGTAAAGTGAAAGTGTTTACGAATTTTGCTAGGCCTTCCCAGGGCGCTATAAAACACGGGCGGGGAAACGGCAATGGGAGCCCTGATCTATGTGTGATGCGCGTACCCCCCGCATATATCACTTCGAGCTTCGATTTTTAAATTTCATTTTCGAAAGTAGAAGAAACCATGAGCGAAGAAAACTGAGACGGCTGAAAGAAGATGCTAAGAAACCTCCGCATTAAAAATTACAGTAATGATGAAAAAAAAAAAGATTCACTATAATTGCATGTTTATATGGCTGATTCAGATACCTCAAGACGAAGCCGAAGACTGTACCTGTGGTCTGAAAGTCAAACCTCCATGCTATCAAGTATATGTGTCGTTTCCAGCTTTTTTTAAGTCGTAATCTTGCTTTATTTGCTCTATAAATGTTATTTTGATGAACTATTTTCCTATACATACTAGTTATAGTCTTGAATGAATCTCAAACTTTAGAAGCTACAAAAAAAATAGTCAAACTTCAAGCGGCCGTGATTACCAACTGTATCTTACTGAAATCTGTAAATAATGGACTTGACTGATCAGATGTGTTTAAAACGGAGATGGTAAGAGACACTTCAGTACTCTTTTTGCATGTAAAATATCTATAACTATATTATCGTACGTTGTTGGTCGCTTGTGCTGTAAATTTGACTAGAGTAGTGTCTTCGGCCGTTCGACAACTGTAATATAATTTTCAGATATAAGCTTAGTATGATCGAATTTTGTCTGCAAAATGCAATAATTGTAGTTACCAGTTTCTCGTACACATATATAATGTTAATCTGCATGCATGGACGTAAGAGTGGTTTTTAGTTTCATGTTTTTTTTCTTTAAGTGTTATGATATTATCTATAAAACAAAATATGCTGAACTGCATAAGATTGTTTACTCTGGATATAAACACAAAGCCGAAAACATTCTCGATTTTTATTGTTTCTTTTAAATGCTTTCCGCTAAAATTTGAGCAAGCCTGTTGTTAACGTCCTAGTATTTCTGTGGACATAAAATTTGGCAAACAAAGAATACTATAATCTTGTTTTTACCGTCGTAAACTAGCTTGAGTCGCATGCAGACATAGTGATGCAGACTTGTAGTAAACTTTGGCATTTTTATTTACATCATTTGATTGAAATTTGTTTTAAAAGTTCTCCTCGTATGTTTAACACTATTGGCAACAGGGTTTTAGTACTGTGTATATATTCATGTGATTGCTCTTTAAAAGAAGCAAGGGGTTTTAAACTTGAAAGTGTTAGCAGTTTTTCAGTTTATAAAGCTATAGTCAGTGGCGAGAATGGAAAAGAAAATTTTCAAAAATGGGTTAGCGAAATGTCAACTTTACGAAAAAAGCACAAAAAAGCACGTTCGGTGACTATGTCAGTTTGAAAGCCTATTTAATTGTCTTTACGTTGGTGTATTCAAATTCACTTTTGTCAACCGATTCGCAGAGAAAACATGATTTTAACGGCGTGCGCCCTTCAAAAATTGTAAATTTTTATGAATTTTTTCAACTCTCCCGGTAAACAATTGTGCTTTTATTAATCTAAAATAAATCCTTGACAATATATAATTAAAACAAATTTAATCTGAAGGAGTTACTTGTTCTTTATTTGTGTTTCTAATGGCAGTAATAAGTTTTCTTCCTTTTCAAAAAGAGGAATTTATCTCGGGTACTCTTTATCTTTTTGGTCGCCATTCAAATTGTGTTTTTGTTGTTTTTCAGAGCCCAAGCGCGCTCGTGCCAGTCCTTTGATGCATCACACATAGCTCGCCAAATTATATGCGCGTTTCCCCACCCGTGTTTTATAGCGCCCTGGCCTTCCCCAGCGGGTCCGTTCGGATGACTTCCGAAACGTGTCAACCGAGGAAAGCCTAGAAACTAGGCTGCCTGAAAACCTATACGAAGACCTTAACCTTCCAAATACTAGCCGCACGCTATGCCATTTTTTATTGGTTTTCTTAGTATACTAAATTTGTTAATTTCTTATTTTGCACATAGTGGAGATGAAGATGAAGATACCCTAACTTCCGAGGTATATGTTATAGAGCTTAGCTTTGGAAAAATTGAGAAACACAAATTTTACATATATATTGTTTGAATAGAAGAATTTTTAGACGTTTTGGTTTTCTTTTCAAGATTTTCCGATGTTAGCAGTGGCGCGGTGGCAGGGGGGGCCGGGGACGCCAAGGCCCCCCCAGCTGGGGTTGTAGAAGGGGCGCCAAAACTAGCAAGGGCGCCAAAACTTAACAAAATAAACCTATTTCTTTGTATAGCTAGGTCTTCTATGGGGGGATATAAAGATCTGAAATCTGTAATCTTTTGTGTTTTCTATGAAGTTTTATAATCTTCAGAATTCTGTAAAATCTCACTCCAAAATGCAGGAAATGGCATATCAGAGACTCTAGATTTCAAAATTTTCCGGGGGAGCATGCCCCCGGACCCCCCTAGAGGTTTGTCGCTACTTCGCCGCTTGCATTGCCGTGGTCTTTCAGAGAACCCGTTGTTTGTTGTAATATTATATATTGCTACTTCAGTTATTTTAAAACAAAAAATGTGATCATTTATCAAATACAGTAATGTCGTTTTTTCTTTTTTCCATTTTTTTTGGGTGTGTGTGTGTGGGGGGGGGGGGGGGGGGGGGGGGGGGGTGTGGTTCCGATCACATCCCGATTTAGCCTGGTACCCTGGCCCAATTTCAAACGAAATATGGGCCAGGTAACCACTAATCTCATTCTCGCGTCATCAGGGCTAAATCCACTTTTGACGATTGCAGTTTTACTCATAGCCAATAAAAACGCGCGAACGTTTCATCCAGTAGGAAAGCAGAAGTTTTTAGTGGTTACCAGGCTAATCCCGAGTCAGTCCGAGCAGTCTGGCGCAGTAGATACATGTACACCCAAGCGTGTCTATTTTTAGAATAGTCGGAGTATATCAGATTAAAATTAGGAAAATGTCTTATACAGTCGTTGGAAGTAGATCTTCTCAACCTCTTTAATAATTCATAAAGAAAATTCAAAAGAAAGAAAGAAAGAAATCAGTATTTAGAAATCGGAGGAAGATTACGGTAAAATTTAGCGAATTTTTAGGTCAATTTTCTCTTAAAATATTGATTCGTTGGAGAAGCTATATCCAACACTCGTCAGTATTTGTCCTCCGATGTCAAGTACAGCCAAGCTGGTTAAAAAACTCGGCTTTGTATTTTTATACTGCTTGACTGTCTTTAGAAATGCGAGGAGGAACACTAACTTGTGTTGGATATATTGCTTTAAAGTTTTTCAAAGTTTCTAGTTTTTTGAACTTCACCAAATTTCTCAATAAATTACTTTCTCAATTTACTTACTTCATAATAAGATAAAGCAAAAAATTTTCAGCGTTGCGTTTCATCTTGAACTGGTAGTGATATTTTTTCTCAAACAGGTTTTTCAAGTGCGCGTTCTGAGTGATTTTGCTGGTGAACTAAAAGAAGACTTGACTATCAAAACTGGAGATATCCTAACAATTAAAGAATTGAGGTATGAAAAATGAAAGACTTCAACATACATCAACGTCAACATATCGAAATTTGGGCAGAAAAGTGTTGTTACATTACCATTTTGGTATCCCAACGAGTAATGATTAAATTTTAAAAACAAAACTGCCAAACTGAATTAAACTAAACTTACTAAACTGAACTGAACTCAACTGAACTGAACTCAACTGAACTGAACTGAACTAAACTAATATAAACTGAACTGCATGCTGGACTGGACTGAACTGAACTAAACTAAACTAAACTAAACTAAACTAAACTAAACTAAACTAAACTACTAAACTAAACTAAACTAAACTAAATTAAACTAAACTAAACTAAACTAAACTAAACTAAACTAAACTAAACTAAATTAAACTAAACTAAACTAAACTAAACTAAACTACTAAACTAAACTAAACTAAACTAAACTAAACTAAACTGAACTTGAACTTGTACTGCACTGCACTGCACTGCGCTGCGCTGCACTGCGCTGAACTCAACTCAACTCAACTCAACTCAACTCAACTCAACTCAACTCAACTCAACTCAACTCAACTCAACTCAACTCAGCTCAACTCAACTACACTGAACTAATGTGGTTATACCTTCGAAGTAATTCAACGTGCCTTTTGTATTCTGTGTTTAAATCTATAGAAAAGATGGCTGGTGGCTTGCTGAGGATTCTTCTGGCAATATTGGAGTTGTTCCGAAAACTCTGGTCGAGGTAATTCGAACACATTATTTTGACGGGTTCTACTAACACTCAAAACTTGGTGAACAAGTGAGCAAAAATCAGCAAAATAACACTCTGTTATAATTAAACTACAATAGAACGGCGTTTTGATCCACTGTAAGTCTGTAACCGTGAACTTCCTCTATGCACCATTGTTGGCTTCGAGTGTAGCCTGCCAAAATTATGCGCGCGACACTTGGAAACTCTGTGAGTTTTGGTGAAATGTTTGCGTAGGATATTGTTAATTTGGTTATATATTTTATCATGTAGAGAATTCCTGAAACTCCAGTGGATAAACGGCCGGACAAAAAGAAGAATCCCGACGGTATACATTTGTATAATTTCGTAAAATAAGTTATACGCGTTACGCTTCCCTGCTGGCAGGGGTCTCTATACAGTGTGTATCAAAAAAATTCGAACCCTTAGAAAATGAATTAGCATTCTTTTCAAACAACCTATTGTAGTAGTTTGAAAGCCCTAAGCACTTCGCTGAACCCACAGATGCGTAAAACACACGGTCTTATACACCTGAGAAATTAAGATAACTTGAAGTGTATGCATGGTGAAAGTATTTAAAAGCTTTTTCGCTTCGTTTAACTTATGTGCTGATTAATTTATAACGCAGCGCTTTTAGGGCTTTCAAACTACTACAATAGGTTGTTTGAAAAGAATGCTAATTCATTTTCTAAGGGTTCGAATTTTTTTGATACACACTGTATAGGAAAGAGACCTCTGGAATACGTAACATTGATTAAAATGGAAATAAATTAATATTTTACTAAACACTCGTGCAATTTTATTAATTCCTCTCGAACAGTCTTAGGTTCTGTTTCAACTTGTTTGTGATTTAGATTAGTACTTTATTTCGTCACTATTTTCCCAATTTTATTTTCTTATAGAAGCAGCCAAGTCACCCACTCCTGCACCTTCTGTAAAAGGAACTAGAAGGTTGGTAGAATTCTAAGTTTAAGTCAAGTTTCCCCACTTGGTCAATGTTGTTGCAAAGTGTTGCAAACTGTCGTGAAAGGCATATTGCAGTGCAATGCATTGCGTTGCGTTGCGTTGCGTTGCGTTGCGTTGTATTGTATTGTATTGTATTGTATTGTATTGTATTGTATTGTATTGTATTGTATTGTATTGTATTGTATTCTATTGTGTTGTATACGTATTGTGTTGTGTCGTGTCATGTCGCGTCGTGTCATGTCGCGTTGTGTTGTGTTGTGTTGTGTTGTGTTGTGTTGTGTTGTGTTGTGTTGTGTTGTGTTGTATTATATACGTGTTGTTGTGTTGTGTTGTGTTGTGTTGTATTATATACGTGTTGTTGTGTTGTGTTGTGTTGTGTTGTGTTGTGTTGTGTTGTGTTGTGTTGTGTTGTGTTGTGTTGTGTCGCGTTGTGTTGTGTTGTGTTGTGTTGTGTTGTGTTGTGTTGTGTTGTGTTGTGTTGTGTTGTATTATATACGTGTTGTTGTGTTGTGTTGTGTTGTGTTGTGTTGTGTTGTATTATATACGTGTTGTTGTGTTGTGTTGTGTTGTATTATATACGTGTTGTTGTGTTGTGTTGTGTTGTGTTGTGTTGTGTCGCGTTGTGTTGTGTTGTGTTGTGTTGTGTTGTGTTGTGTTGTGTTGTGTTGTGTTGTGTTGTGTTGTGTTGTATTGTATTATATACGTGTTGTTGTGTTGTGTTGTGTTGTGTTGTGTTGTGTTGTGTTGTGTTGTGTTGTGTTGTGTTGTGTTGTGTTGTGTTGTGTTGTGTTGTGTTGTGTTGTGTTGTGTTGTGTTGTATTATATACGTGTTGTTGTGTTGTGTTGTGTTGTGTTGTGTTGTATTGTGTTGTGTTGTGTTGTATTATATACGTGTTGTTGTGTTGTATTGTGTTGTGTTGTGTTGTATTATATACGTGTTGTTGTGTTGTGTTGTGTTGTGTTGTGTTGTGTTGTGTTGTGTTGTGTTGTGTTGTGTTGTGTTGTGTTGTGTTGTGTTGTGTTGTATTATATACGTGTTGTTGTGTTGTGTTGTGTTGTGTTGTATTGTGTTGTGTTGTGTTGTGTTGTATTATATACGTGTTGTTGTGTTGTGTTGTGTTGTGTTGTGTTGTGTTGTGTTGTGTTGTGTTGTATTATATACGTGTTGTTGTGTTGTGTTGTGTTGTGTTGTGTTGTGTTGTGTTGTGTTGTGTTGTATTGTGTTGTGTTGTGTTGTGTTGTATTATATACGTGTTGTTGTGTTGTGTTGTGTTGTGTTGTGTTGTGTTGTGTTGTGTTGTGTTGTATTATATACGTGTTGTTGTGTTGTGTTGTGTTGTGTTGTGTTGTGTTGTGTTGTGTTGTGTTGTATTATATACGTGTTGTTGTGTTGTGTTGTGTTGTGTTGTGTTGTGTTGTGTTGTATTGTGTTGTGTTGTGTTGTGTTGTGTTGTATTATATACGTGTTGTTGTGTTGTGTTGTGTTGTGTTGTGTTGTGTTGTGTTGTATTATATACGTGTTGTTGTGTTGTGTTGTGTTGTGTTGTGTTGTGTTGTGTTGTGTTGTGTTGTATTATATACGTGTTGTTGTGTTGTGTTGTGTTGTGTTGTGTTGTGTTGTGTTGTGTTGTGTTGTTGTGTTGTGTTGTGTTGTGTTGTGTTGTGTTGTGTTGTGTTGTGTTGTATTATATACGTGTTGTTGTATTGTGTTGTGTTGTGTTGTGTTGTGTTGTGTTGTGTTGTGTTGTGTTGTATTGTATTGTATTGTATTTGTATTGGAAAGGCAAGCTGAGACTAAATAGATACAACCGTAAAACATGCACAGTCAGTGCTAACCTAGTCCCCGTTGAAGACGTTTTTAGAGTCGTATACGTTCCTTTTTTCCCTCCTGCTCATTCCCCTCCCTTTATGTATCAGCCAATAAGATAAAAGCATTACCATGCCAAATGTGGACTAGCCAATTACTTGCCGATGCCTTTCATTTAAAAAGGAGCGTTCTCGTGTCTATACAGAGATCGGTTACCGCTAATTATTACTAATTTATCAAAGCCGAAACATTTTAGGTAAATATCGACCCTAACATGATGTTACTTTTTATTGTTTAGTGGCACAGAGCTGTGGGGCAAACTAAAGCAAAGCAAAGTTGAAAAGGTTTGTAGACACGTTGAATTATGATGCTGTTTAGTGTTAAAGTGCCACTAACCCCAAAATGTTTTTCTTGGGATTCAAAAAATAGCCTTTGTTGAGTATATTTAGCACCAACATATCTTTTCTGTTATTGAACACTTCTTTCATTTTTTATGCACCTTCAAACTTGCAAAATTTCGCATCTGTTTGTCCCATGGCGGAGCAGTGAGGGGAATGGGTATAGGATGCGTATGACGTAATACCAGGAATTCGGCTTCAAAAATCTATAAAGTGTAGTACACTGGAACTATAATAGAATAATTAAAATGAAAAATATCGCCAAACTGGCTATAAACGTAACCTGGGTACGTTCTTTCCTATTTACTTTACAGTTAAAAAAAAAATAGAATTCCTGGTATTACGTCACAAACCCTTCTCGACGCAGTCTCCCAAGTGCTCCGTCGTGTCCGTCATTATCGCCACTTCAATCGATTCTTAAATCAAGAGGATTTTACCAATTTAGTTAATTTATATTGCATTCTTCATCATTTGGATTGGCGATGTTTATTCGTGCAAAAAACATTTTGGGGTTAGTGGCATTTTAATCCAGTTGATTTGAAACACAACCCTTACTTACAGCCAGAGTTGTAGACTCGAGTCATACGGCTTGGAGTCGAGTTGGTCTCGAGTCAGTATTTTTGTTACTTGACTTGGACTTGAAAAAAGTGACTTGTTGCTTTGCTTGTCGCATGTGACTATAGGGCTTTTTATACGGGGCAGAGCTCGTATAAACGGTCATGTAATCAATAAGCCGCGACTAAAATAAGCCCAGGGTTGAAGCTATAGTCCAAAATAAGCCGCGGTTTATTCAAGAATTTACCGTTTATAGAGTGATGGATTTACAGGGGGGTGCGGGGCGTGCGCACCCCCCTGGCCCTTGGCCAAGGGGGTGCAGGGGGGGTGTGCCAATTACTCAATTAGTGCCTTGCTGCAGTGGGATGCGACGTAGCTTCCTTGTGATATCCCTAATAAAATCCATAAGAAAACGTCCACTTTATCCCTAAATTTATTTGACACCTTCCAGGTTTGATAAAATGCACTATTGAAAACACGATTTAAAACTTTTAAATCTTTCTTCAAAGTACCGTCAGAATGCAGGAAATGCCATTTCAGAGGTCCAAATTTTAAACATTTTCCGGGGGGCATGTTCCCGGACCCCCCTAGGATTGGTTTGACTAAGGTTAAAACAATTCTAGATCCGCCCCTGCAGCACCCCCCATACCAGATCAAGCTGGATCCATCACTGCGTTTATACGAGCTGTTCGCCACTTATTTAATCCGCGGCTTATTTTACTCCGTATAAAAGACCCTTATGTGTATTTCACATGTGACTATTACATGTTTTTCACATTTGATTCACGTGCCAGCGAGATTTTATTCACATGTGTCGATTCTCGTACGTCGTTCACGTAATTTTACGCGTGTGATTCACATGTTTTTACATGTGGCTCATCAATTTTGCACGTGTGGTACACATGTTGTGTTTTACGTACTGTTTAATAAACGAGCAGGAGTGTTTTATCAGATATAAAGACACGAGGCGAAGCCAAGTGTTTTTATATCTGATAAAACACGAACTGCGAGTTTATTGAACGGCTTCAAAAACGAACCACTTGGTAAGTTCATTGGCGTAGTAAGTTTGAAAATTTAACCTTGTAAAAGCCGATAAAATCAAAGCTAAAGTTTATGTAAATTAGGAGGTATCTTTATCACATAAAAGACCGGCAATGATTAAACTTTAATTTCTTTTGAATTTTCCTCTTGAATTATTAATGAATTTTTGAAATGTTTTTTACATGTGGTTACATGTTTAATTAGGGTATATTATGTGGATTTTCGCTATTTCTACGTTTACAGAAAACCAGTGTGACCGACGTCCTTAAGGCAATGGGAGCAATGCCGTCCGGATTCCGAAAACCAACATTAGGCAACATGATTAGGGAAGGTTAGTGGAACAGTACGTCACATGCATTCAGCTGATATAGTATAATATTTATAGGTCAAAGTGAAAAAGTGGTAGACTGCTGAGATTATTTTTGATAACGAAATACTGACGTTTCGAGTGGGGCCTTTCGTCATTACTCTGATGAAGGGCTCCGCTGGAAACGTCAGTGTTTCGTTTTAAAACTATTCTATTTTTTTAATTTTAGAAGAGCATCAGATTGGTGCTTGGGTATATCCTAAACTTACTCTCTCAAACTTGGCTTTCAAGGACTTACATTGGGATCCTGTAGAGAATAAGGTACGTATATTGTAACTTATTGGATTCATCTAAGCCCGATATGGCAAAATATTTAAGTCGAAAATTCAATATTGGGCGAGACCGAAGGTCGAGCCTTCGGTCGGTCGAGCCTAATATTAAAATTTGAGACTTAAATATTTTCCATATCGGGCGAAGATGAATCCAATAGGTGTTTTATTATATCGAACAAATAATCGTGCGATTGGCAAGTAAATATACCTTGTGCACCTGTGCAAAGATTGCTGCCCAATATGTAGTTGTCCTACATCGTAAAATATTGATCTGGCACGTGACGCTAATGTAGACATTTGATTGGACGATTAATTGCGGGGGTATAATAAAGAAGATAATTAAGGTTCTTTTCCAGTCATCGCAAAAACCAGCTCGCTGCGAGTATTTGCATGTAATTAAAAACAACTCGCAGTGCTTGTTTTCTCGTTGTGAGTTATTTTTAATGTTGCTGCGAGTACTTGTATCTCATTAAAAAGAACTCACAACGAGAAAACAAGCACTGCGAGTTGTTTTTAAGTGGATTTTGCGATGACTGAAAAAGAGCCTTTAGGCTCATTGCTAAGGACTTATTAACCGAGTGCGAGGTCTGTACGGGAAAGTATATTTGCCTGAGGTTTTCGTACAGACCGAGCGACGAAGGACCGAGGTTTGTACGATAAAACCGAGGGCGAATACTTTCCCGTACAGACCGAGCAAACGAGGTTAATAAGGAATTTATTATATGGCTATTGGTTCATTTTATTTTTAAGTTTCGAGCGTTGTTTTTGTCTTTGGAGTATTCTGTTTACCTTACCGGTCAACTTTTTCGTGTCGCTTCTTGGCCTTCTTGTTTATACCAGTTCGGCTTTTATTTGTCGTGTTTTTAGATAAACAGGCTTTAAAGAAAACCAGCAGTAATGTTCCAACACATTTTATAGTTCAGAATATTTGAATAAAGATACCTAGTTCTCTTTTATTTGTATTCAAATCAACTCAGAAATTTTCTCGCCGAAACTTACAGGGCCGAGAAAAAAGCGTATTGACCGCTCGGTCAATATCGTAAAATCCCGACCTCTCGGGAACCAATCAGCGTGCGTCGTTTTGCGTACGGACCGGAAATCAAACCCAGCGATATAATAATATACAATTATTGGATGAGGTTGAGCATGATATCAAGAATTATCAAGGCCGAGGTTTGTGTTATCTGCCGAAGCCGAAGGCTGAGGCGGATAACACAAACAGAGGCCTTGATAATTCTTGATATCATGCGATAACCGAATTCAATAATTGTTTTATTATACAATTATAAATGTAGAAGCCTTTAGAAAGTTTTTTACAAAGTTAGGTAAAAATAGTAAATATTCATACCGTCTTCAGTTCGAGGTTCGCTAACTTTTTTCGCTTTCAAATACAATTTTCTCCTTCAAACACTGCTTTAAACTCTAACAGATGTATGTGTAGCTCGCTTGTTTTTTCTTGGTGGTTTTAGCGTCAACAAAACGTGCCAAATCCGCCAGATTAATCCGTTTCTGATCTTCGCTCCTAAGGACGGCCGCCATGTTTGTTTTGTTTAAACCGCTGGCCAGCGCGTCTAGCTACAGATATCAAGAATTATCTGTAGGTTTTTAGCCAATCACAGTCGAGATTGTATCAGCATTGTATAATAATAAGGTTTACTGTACAAGGTTTTTGGATACGGCAATAAAGCATGTGTATATGAATATGTATGCCTGTTATTTATATACAATTGTTTTTAGTTACGTTATCATCCTATACGAATTACCAGGCATTGCTGTATTCTTAATGCAAGAATGGTCCCACGTGTTGGATCAGGTAAGGAATTTATATTTGGATAAAGAGATTGCATATGCAGTGCATGTTATCAATATCGTTGTCATGGTCACCGTGATCATAATTGTCATCGTCATTGTTGTCGTCATTGTCATCGTCATTGTTGTCGTCATTGTCATCTTCATCATCGTTGTTATCGTCATCATCATCATCATCATCATCATCATCATTATTATGGTCTTTATCGTCGTCGACGTCATCATCATCATCACCATCGTCATCATCACCATCGTCATCATCATCATCATCATCAACATCAACATCATCATCTGCTGTTATTATTATTGTCTTTACTTTGCTCACATTCAAGGTGTCAATGTTCTTAGTCGGCAAATACACGTGGCTTTATGGGATGGCAAAAATGTGAGTTTTGAAATAAAGGAAAGAAGTAAGCGACTGGATAGAAGATGTGAAAGATCAAGGGAAGGACAGTAAAGGAAAGGAAATAATAACAAACGAAAGAGAAAAAAAGGAGAGAAGAGGAAGGAAAATGAACGAGAAAAGGAAATACAATGGAAAGGATAGATAGAAAAGAAGAAAAGGGAATGGAAGGGAGAAGGGAAAGAGGGGAAATAGGAAAAGAAAGGAAACGAGAGGGAAAGGGGATAGAAAGGTTTGCTTAAATCTTGGACACCTATCTGCTGTAATATATATTTCTTTCTTAACTAAGGTGCTAAGTAATATTCATACCATAAGAGTATCGCCTGCTGAGAAAGACCTTATGGTCTGGAATCTTGTTAAGGTAAAGTTCAATTACTTTCGTGCGAAATCAAGAGCATATATATCGTCACTTTATTAGTGTGTGAGCGTGGTGTGATGTAACAGATGTTTGGTAGATGTTCGTCAAACTCAAATACACAGAAAATGTTTGCGAGTCCCAGAAACATTTTCTGAGTATCTGAGCTTGACGAAAGTCTACAAACGTACATGAAGCTTACAAACGTAGAACGTACCACATGTACTAGATGTAAACGTACAACTCAACGTCATTTTAAAGTGCTTATATCACTTGTGGCGTTTTAACGTATTCAAATAGAGCAGAAAAAAATCAGTTAATAAGTTATTTTGCCGACATATTGGCTTCTGAACATGCCAATTCTCAAAAATTTCCGTCGTTCATTTTAACACCTTGGGGGGCTGGGACTCAGGAACGAGTCAATCCGTTTCGGCTTATTGATTCACAAAAACACATATTCACACCCGTTTTCCAGTACGCACGAGAGTTCCAACTAAGAAGACGGTCGGCTTAGGTTCCTGAATCCCAGGCCCCCGTGCTTAAAAATGAACGACGGAAATTTTTTGGCGAAAAGCCGAAATTGGCATGTTTAAAGGCTTATATCTCAAAAACTATTAAAGTAAATCAAAAACGGCAAAATAACTTATTAACTAACTTTTTTTGCTCTATCCAAATAAGTTAAAACCCCACAAGTGATATAAGCACGTTAAGTACTAGATCTTATATGCAAACGCTGCCGCTTGGGAAGTACATTAATTTACAAAACCTTTGGTCTTCATCCAATTGACGGTACCGAAAATGATGGCGGCGGTACATATTTAACCACAATGCTTTGCGACCTCAAATCAGCTCAAATAACAACTAAACATCGTTTATCATGTTAACATGGTTTAAGTAAGCAAGAACTTCATTCCTACCAAAGTTTATCTTTTTAAAGACCCATCTTCCGATAATTATACAAGAAACAATATTTACACTGCGCAAAAGATTGTGGTTAAATGTACAAGTCGCCATCTTTTTCGGTACGGTCAATTATGTTTTGTGTTGTTCCATGCCATGAAACACATGCAATTTGTTGCAGAATCCCCAAATGAGTGTTTATGAAGCTGATTTTCTTGTGCGGTCAAACAGCCAGTTGGCGAATGTCGGTAAGTCTGTAATTCTCTTTGCGGAATGTTGGAGAGGCTATATTTGTTACAGAATATATACATTTTAAGACCAGACCGGGACCAGTTGCGAAAAATGCAACTACACAGGCCTTCCGGCAGGAATTGAACCCACGCCCTTGCGATTTTAGTGCAATGCTCTGACCACTGAGTCACGGAGGGCGTTGCCGAGAGCCTGATCGCGAGTTCTGTATATATATTAAGGTGGTAATGCCGGGAGAGAATTGGGTTTATTATAAGTGATATTGTGCATTTCACTCGATTACATAGCATGGTCTCAGGATTTCAATGGTCTCAGGATTTCAATTCTGAGACCATGCTATGTAATCGAGTGAAATGCCCAATATCACTTATATTTGCTACACATGCCTTTTCTATATTCCTTTAGGGTTATGCCGTTTGCCATTTGTACTGTTTTTTTCTTTGCTTGTTACTATGTAGTAAATATTCTCTTTTAATTTAGGAATTCTGTTTGAATTGAACGTCAGTTTTGTGCGAACAGTAAGTTATTCTACCCTGTGTTATCTACGTTTTATTTTAACCTAATTAGCTTTGGTTGCCCTATCCTAACCCACATGTAACCTATTCCATCCCATCCCATCCCATCCCATCTCTAATCATTCTTACTTGCAGCCAGCGGCTGCAGTACCGTCGAGAGGGGGGGGGGGGGGGGGTAGGCGGGGTAATTACCCCGGGGCCCGAGAAGGGGCCCGCTAAAAATTCAGTCTATGAAGATATATCATATATTATAATAATTATCAAAAACTTAGCGCTGGGGCCCAGTAAAACCTTGCTAAAAATATCGGAGGGGGCCCTCGCGCAAATTATGACCCGGGGCCCGTTCTGGCTCTCGACGGCCCTGAGCGGCTGAATTGCAAAGGACGCAGATCAACGTGGCCGTGTCGAGGCATGTAGGTGAATTTCAGTGTATTGCGCGCGCATCATTTTGCAAAGGAATTGGTGGGCTCTTGGCGGCTCCCCACAAAATAAGCGATGGCAAATAGACTTGCTAGCGAGCAAAAACAACAGCAGAATAACGGTGTTAAACATCAAGAAACTGTATCTATACTTTGTTTATTTTAAACAATATGTTTACTTTGAATGGAGTTTGCCAGTTGTATTTTTTAAAAAAAAATTATGCGCGCGCGACACCCTGAAACTTGCCTATTAAAGGCGCTCCAGGCAGCCGCCATACAGCTAAGATGTAGGTGTTGATTTATGGAGGGAAGCTAGAAAACAGGAGGACCCGGCGAAAAACCCTCGAAGCACAGGAGAGATCAACTACAACTCTGAACTCTAACTCCCAAGCGGTCGCCCATCCAAGTACTAACCCCGATGAGAGGTTGTGCGCTAACAGCAAACGCCACCCGTTATCCTATGCTATTCTATTTAAAAACCTATAACGTAGGTTCGCCTATCGTATCGTATCCTAACATACATGTAATCTAACTGAGCTTTCCTTATTCTATCCCATCCTATATTTTATGCTAAATCCTATAAGTGTTTGTTTTGTTTTGCAGAAAACAGGAGAAAGAAGTGATGTTAGTTGTGGTTGGTGCGTATTAAAATTGTTTCAAGAGACTGGGGCACCGGCCGAAAACAGGTAGTGTCATTAACAAATATATTCCTTTTTACTCGCGCTACTTAACAAATAGATTCCATTTTTTGTTGTCTGTTCAGTTAGTTATAGATGCACATATAACGTCACAACGTGGTAAGAACAAAAAAGTGGCCCACGAGACGCAGTCGAGTTCTGATGTTCTTACCACGTTGTGACGTCTTCTGTGCTTCTATAACTGAACAGACAACAAAAAATGGAATCTATTTGTTTTATACAATAAAAAATTAGTAATTATTAGTAAAAAACTAATAATTTTTATAATATGTATCCATCCATCCAGTAAGACCTTGTACAATTCGTACAGTGAGAACTAACAAATGTATATTATTAAAACTATAATTTAACTCGTGTTCTTGTCTCCTCAGAACCTGGGAGCTTCCATTAAATGGTGGAACACCTTATGACAGCAGCGTGGAACTAGATCCTTCCTCTGGCGCGAGAGGTACTTGTAGTCTGGTAGACGTACTCCTGTTCTACTATGAAGCAAACTTTACGCAAGTGTAAATCTTGAATAATCGTTTGTGTTCTCTGCTGTAGCCAGAGTAAAATACGCGAGACTGAAAAGTCTTAATATGCTGTCTAGAAAGATTTGACAATCAGATTATGACTGCTAAGCGGCATCCGGCTCTCAAGTCATATATTTTGTATTATGTATTTCACTCTGCCTAACGCTACACGGTTTTACCCGCCACAGGGAAAACCCACCGACTGGAGAGGTTTAAAGACTGACTGGTAATTATATGCTTGTTGGGATTTTTTATTCAGTTGCCGGTGGTCTTATGCAATCACTTATGAAGGTCAACCGTCAACCACGTCTCATTGTAAAGTTGGCTCCAATCACCAAGGTTGCGAAGGAATTGTATGAGTAAGTTTATATTGACCTTGTTTAAAACTGCTTATGTTGGACAATTTCGGGAGCTTGTGGTCTCGGACGGACGGACGGACGGACGGACGGACGGACGGACAGACCGGTCCTGACAGGGCGATGGACCAACCGACCGGACAGACTGACTGACGGACGAACCAACCGTCCAGTTGACTCACTGATGGACTGACGGACCAATCAATGGAGTGACTAATCAAAGGACCAACCAACGGATCGGTCGACGGACCAACCAGCCGACCGTTGGACTGACTAATGAACCGACCGACAGACTGATTGGAGTCAGAGAAGAAGGAGTTAAGGTGTAGAGAGATGGGGGAAGTGGGGAAGGAAGAGGCGATACGTGGAAGAGAGAACATATTACATATGACGAGGGAACGTAAATAAAAGGATAAGTCGTCAATAAATTAAAGGGGTGAGAGTGCAGAGTTGGAAAAAGTATTCAATCTTCCTCCGGATGGGTTTTTAAGTTTAGATAACCTTCCTCAAAATATATAGCGAGAATTTTGTGTTTTGCAACGTTCATAAATACTGCGTGACTTTTACAGTACCTTGGTTTTCTAGGTTTTCCTAGGTAAGCTTTGGCATACTACAATAGCTACTAATAACTGACCGCTGCTGACTGATAGCCTGCCAACTACCCTCGACTGCTGCGAAGATACAGACATCACAGTAAACATCAGCGTACATGTCTGACTAAATGTCTGACACATGTAACCGCTGCCACTGCCAGTGCTGCATAATTGTTGGTTAGCCAATGTTTTGCTGCAAATCGCATTTCTTCTCGACACCTTGCTTGATCAATTGTAACTTTCTCAGATTACCGAATGTGTTGTTTCACGTGTTTTCACTTTAAACCTTCCTCACTAAAGTAAACCTTCCTCCGGGTGGTACCCGCAGCTTTTTCCCAACTCTGTGAGAGTGGGATGTAATGAGGGGAGTATAGAGAGAAGGGAGTTTGAAGAAGGAAAAGACAGCGTTGCATTTTTCTTTTTATGAAAGTCTTCTGCCTGAGACACTGGTAACCTGTATCCAGTACACTCCGTTTATTGGTCGATATCGAGAAATAATGGCAGAACAACTGGTGCAGGATCCTGATAATATAACAGTAACAAGTTAGTAATGATATCAGTCTTAACAAAGAGTTTTCTCTGAAGTTATTATCTCAGCTTGTTTTGTTCCAACTTCACTGCGTTTTTTTTTTGTAGATTTAATTCCCGATCCAGTGTTGAGTACGTTTCCCAAAGTTCTCTCGCAACCATATATAATGGATGCACTGAAAGTAAGATTTACAACGATATTATCAAATTAATCACCGTGGAAATATTTGGTTTTATAGTTGTATTTGTGGTTATGGTTGTTGCTGTGGCTGTGGTTATGGTGGTGGTGGTTGTGGTTTTGGTTCTAGTTATGGTTGTGGCTGTGGTTATGATGGTGGTGTTTGTGATTGTGGTTGTTGTTGTTGTTGTGGTAGTGTTTGTGATTGTGGTTGGTGTTTGTGATGTTTGTGATTGTAGCTATGGTGGTGTTTGTGTGGTTATGGTGGTGTTTGTGATTGTGGTCGTGGTGTTGTTTGTGGTGGTGATGTTTGTGATTGTGATTGTGGTTGTGGTGTTTGTGATTGTGGTGGTCGTTCGTGTTCGTGTTCGTGTTCGTGTTCGTGTTCGTGTTCGTGTTCGTGTTCGAGGTCGTGGTCGTGGTCGTCCTGGGGTTGTGATTGTTGTTATGATTGTGGTGGTGGTGTTTGTGATTGTAGTAAAACTTACCTGGTTTTTGGTTTTGGTTTTCCCTAGGTAATATGGGACGAAAGGTCGAAAAAATCCCTGCGGCAGTCAATGAGGGTAAGTTTTAATTTTGTTTTTATTTCTTGCTGGAACAAATTTTCTATTTTAGCCAATAGATAACGCTTGCCATTTCATTGCCAGTTGTACCAGTTACACACATTGAGTAATTGTCTGATGGTGCATCTGTCTGTCTGTTTGTTTGTTTGTTTGTTTGTTTGTTTGTTTGTTTGTTTGTTTGTTTGTTTGTTTGTTTGTCTGTTTGTTTGTTTGTTTCAGAAAAAGTGAAAATTGTGTTGACTTTCTGTGCTCTCATTCATGCTGCTATTTTTTCCTGTCAACAGCGAGAACGACAAGAGAAAAAGACTCTCTTTCGTACTGTCTACATGGACATGGTCTTTCCATTGTTGAAGTTTGCTTTACTTCCACCTTTGGCAGTTGGCGATCCTGAAGCAGAGCAGGTAAATTGCTGTTTTTGGCTATGATTTTTATTCTTATCATGAAGTCATGATTATCATTATTATAACGTCCTAATCACCGCCATCATCATGATGTCATTATCGTCATTATTACGGCGTCATTATCATGACGTCATAATAATGATGCCGTGATAATGACATGATAATGATGTCATTATCATTGTCATTATTATGACGTCAGGCATTATTATTGTATAAGTGTGACGTTATAATCATTATCAATATGACGTCATTATCACTATTGTCGTGACGTTTTGATTATCATTATCACCAGCATGGTGACGTCATAGCCATCATTATCATGACGCCGTGATCATCATCATAACGACGTCACGATCATCATTATCGTGATGTCACGACTATTTTTCATCTAGTCATGAATATTATAATAATGACGTCGTTATCATGACGTCATAAGCATCGTCATTATGACTTCACCATCAATCGTCATGACGTCATTATTATCATCATTATGACGTCATGATCAGTATTTTGGCTGAGTATTTTTAATAAACAAAATATAGTAACTTAGGTTAGATATACTGCCGAAACAGAGAACGTAGGAATCTAAGTTACTATATTTCGATTGTTGTTCCTACACTGCCTACGCAGCACGCTACTTTTATTTCACTATTTTTAATAAAACCTACCGTTCTTAAATCTTAGTCCATATGTTGTTTTTCTCAGCAGCGTTCCAGAATGATCTTGCAATTTCAGGCGAAAAGGGACACACTCAGCACTTTGTTATCAGATGAGTTTCCTTTCAAACCTTTTAATTTGCACAGGATGTGTTTTGATATTATTTCGCGGCATTGCGTGGACAGGTGACGTTTTATTTCGAAGTAACTTATTGATCGTGTTTTCACTCACGTTGTCGGTGGCCCTATTGGGGTGCTGAAACAATACGAGTTTTTTTTAATAAGAATAGAGCTAAATTTCTATAGGATAAAGATGGTACTCCAATATGGCCGCCATTTCATTGTTTCTGTACACCAATAGGTAGTGGCGTGGTGGCAAGTTTCAGTGGCCAAGTTTTCATTAGCTATGGCGCCCCCCCCCCAAACCCCCCCCCCCCCCAAACAACAACCAAATTTTACAGAATTCTGAAGATTATAAAACTTCATAGAAAACACAAAAGATTACAGATTTTTATATCCCCCCATTGAAGACCTAGCTATACAAAGAAATAGGTTTATTTTGTTAAGTTTTGGCGCCCTTGCTAGTTTTGGCGCCCCTTCTGCAACCCCAGCTGGGGGGGCCTTGGCCCCCCGGCCCCCACTGCCCCCCTGCCACCACGCCACTGCCAATAGGGACCTTAAGATGCTACGACGACGACGGCGCTTGAAAAACAACATAAATTCTATAACTGGAAAAAGTAAAAAACTCACGGTTAACTGACTATTATATTTGATACTTGAAGTTAGTTTAATGACTTTTAAAATGTCCTAGTATTGCTAAAATGATTGTAGTGTTTGTATTGGGGTCAATGCCAAGGGACAGTGTTTATATTTTGGTGAGTTGACGTCGTCCTGAAGACGTGAAAATGCTCTAAGTGGCGTTGTACAAAGAACGAGGACGGTGTTGGAATTACTCTTGGGACTAAAAATTATTCATTCTCTTTGTTTCACAACTAGAATTATTTTACTTGGAGGTCCCTGTTGTTTTTCAAGCGCCGTCGTCGTCATAGCATCTTAGTCTATGTGCACATGGTCACGTTGTGACAAAACGCTCGGAAACGTTACCGTGTGCACATAGCCTTAACACTTTGAGGCCTGGACCTCTCCCTGGGCTGAATAAAATAGTCTGGCGTTAGCCAGAATAAACCTTAAAGACTCGTCCTCAGGCTTCAAAGTGTTAAAGAGATAGGTTTTAACACTTTGAGGCCTGGGCCTCTCCCTGTGCTGAATGAAATCGTCTGGCGTTAGCCAGAATAAACCTTAAAGACGTCGTCCTCAGGCTTCAAAGTGTTAAGGTCCCTGTTGTTTTTCAAGCGCCGTCGTCGTAGCATCTTAAGGTCCATATATATATATATATATATATATATAATATATATATATTTGTTATACAACTGCATTAAAAAACTGTCCAAATAACGCTAAAAATGAGTGCAAATATACAGCGATATTTGGATATAGTTAGTTATTTGCACTGGTTATTTGGATTGTTAGCCAATCAAATTTATCACACGGGAGACTACTTCATGTATGCTTATTATTTTGTCTTGGTACAGTCACGCTACTTCTCTGGCCTTTTTCCATAAAAATTTGTTGATCAGAGCAGTCGTATAATAAATCTCTTATAGTCTTATAAGATGTTTTATCGCTGTATATTTTTTTTACACCAAAACATCTTATAAGAGATTTATTATACAACTGCTCTGATCAACAAATTTTAATGGTAATATATATACACTATATACTATATACATACATATACATGTAAAGAGTCCCTCATATTTTCTCAGTTTACAAAATAATTTCTAGGTGTACATATGTATATACGTGTTCAGTTTATGCAAAAACTTTACTTTAACATAAAGTCCATATGTTCTTGCTATCGTGTGTGTATTACTCCTAATTACCTCCCCCCCCTCCCCCCCTCCTACTTTATGTGAAATAAATATTGGTCTGAATATTTAGTCTAATTTAGTCTGGGCAACACTTTTCAATACTATTACTAAAAACAGTTCGAAGGAAGGGTGGGGGTGGGGCGGGGATAGGGTGTTCTGCCGCTTTCTTTTTGGCAATAAATTCAAAGACACATTTCACATAGCAAATTGAGGTTGGAGAGACATTAACCATGGTGAATGGAACACCGCTGCAAAACGTTTGCGCATGCGTGAATTCGCTAGAGTAAACATTGCAAGAGAAGAGTGAAGACTAAGTAAGACTCGACTATTCATTTATTGTGTTTTAAAAAAAGGGTAATGAAAATTACGAAGGGGTCATTTCAGAATATCGGTTACAATATTGACAAAGAAGCCATGCACAAATTGCCTACCTTATCTTTTCGGTAGTATGCTTATAATTTTAACTTTTGTGTCGGACTCTCGGAGCAGTCCAAATATTTCAGTGTTTTCCCGCTCTTTTCTTGAGGTGCGAGCTCGGACGTCGCGCATGCGCAAAACGTTTGGCAGCGGTGTGGGTGAATGGTTATACTGAAACGTTTTCTCTCTGACGAAGGGCCTTCGCTCGAAACGTCAGACCCCTACGTTCTCTGTTTCGGCAGTATATCTAACCTTACTATATTTCGATTGTTGTTTCTACACTGCCTACGCAGCACGCTACTTTTATATACCGAATATAGTTGTAATAAGAACAGGGGTGGCGCTAGAGGGGGGAACCTTAGCCTCCCCCCCTGAAAATAGATATGTAGCCAATTAGAGTAAAACTCAGAGGAATTTACTCGGGGTGACTCAAGTACAAAGCGTTTTATTTTTTTCAAAAAATATTTTCGCAGTTCGATTCCGAACATAAATGTCCAGCAAAATGGGCGGCACATACCCGTATCCTTGTATACGAGAGTACCCCCCCCCCCCCCGGGCATTTTTAGACACGACTTTTCAGCAAATTTTATCCTTCTAGAATACCTAAACAGGTTGGGTTTTTTTTGAAATCAGAAACGTTATGCGTTTTTCCCGCGTACTCGCTCTATCTGGCAGGCTAGCAAGCCCGCGACTTTTAGGTTATCGTACCCGTTTTCATGCCTGATTATGTCGCCCCGAGGCCTTCGAGCCATTAATCTGGACCACTCTACATTCGTTTTAAAATACAATATTGAGTTTGTGGAAAGCTTTTTCAATGCTAAGAGAACATTGTTTCTGAAGGAGGACGCAAAACCAAATCGTAAGTGTTTTAAAATGCTTTAAAACGGACTTAAATTTGCTTCGCAAATTGTGTTTTGGTTTGGCCCCACGTGCGTTCGGCCAAATCTGGGTATTTAAATATTTACAAATTCATTTCGGTAATTCGGTTTCTTGTGCTATAAATTGTTTAGCTGTGTACACTTAACTGGGTAAAGTTTTGCATAAAATAGTAAACCTGTTGTTTTCAAACGTGTAGAAATACCAGAATTAGTGGCAATGTTGTAACAGCTTCGTATCATGGCCCGACGACTGATGCTGGCCAGAACAATGTTTATGCTGGTCAGCGCCACATTGAACAATGTTGTTTATGCTGGTGAGCTGGTCAACACAATGTTGTTTATGCTGGTCAACACAATATTGTTCACAGGGTTCTGCCTAGGAACATGTGAGTGCCTGGTACCTACAGGCCTGGGGGCTCCCCCCCCCCCCCCCCCCCCCCCCGAGAATATGTGAAAATTAGTATAATCTGAAAATGATATTTTCCAAATGTGAGCAAGTGAAATTCATAATCCTTTACATCATGTGTCTCACAATTTTGTCAGACTAAATATTAGTATTAATTACTTATTTATTATAAATTTATATACATGCTAGGGCATGCTAGAATATACAGCATGACAAATTCTCTATGTAAAGCTAGGGCAAGTTTTCCTGCATATGTTCTACAACTACCAACGCCAGTGTATCATCTTACAGGCATTAATAAACAAAGTGCGAAGTGATTAGTGCCTTACCCAAGTATCAGACAATCCAATCTGGCTTTGAAGGAATATCGTATTCACCGAATCACAAGTCTGGTAGCTAATATTGTGTACATTGTGGTGCTGAATTTCACCAAATAATATTGTTTCAATAAAAAAAAATTCACCAAGGACAAAAAAATACAAAATGATTTATATTAATTAAAAGATATATAAAAAATACAACACATGGGGTTCCTTATTGCATATTTCGAGTGCTGGGCTGAAGGGTCCGTTTTGGTGTGAGTGCCGGGCACTGCAGAACCCTGGTTCATGATGCTGGTCAGTACAATGTTGTTTATACTGGTCAACACAATGGTGTTCATGCTGGTCAGCACAATGTTGTTTATACTGGTCAACACAATGTTGTTCATGCTGGTCAGCACAATGTTGTTCATGCTGGTCAACAAAATGTTGTGGATTGTGAAAGCCCATTTACAAGCCGTAACAATTCTGTGCATTAAAATAGTAACATACTGTAAAAATTTATAATATTGCCTATAATTATTGCTACTAATTAAGCTTGTGTGCAGTAAGCTTGGGTGGTTTTGATTGAAATAAAAACTGCCAAACCATCTGACTCTAAACCAGTTAAACCGTAAAACCGGTTTTTCAAAATTTCAAAAATGCAATTTCAGTATTGAACTAATTGAAGGAACGCAATTTCAATTTTTTAATAGCACTGGACATTATAATTTGGCTGTATAATTATAAATGACTGCATAAATCACTGCAAAATACTGAACAAAAAATGAACGTTCAACGAAAACGTTTGCTAACTTTAATTTTATTTTGCTTTTCTCATCTTTAATAGTAACAATTTAAGAACTAAACACAATTATACATTGTAACATTGTAATAAATAATGATGATGGTTTTCCAGTTTTTCTAAGAGCTAAACCGAAAAAACCCGGTTTAGTTTAGTAATTAAAACCAAAGAAGAAGAAAAAACGGTAAACCAGTAAACCGCCCAACCTTAGTGTGCAGTATACGTATCTTCTGAAATTTCTTCTTGCCCTCACTGTATCTTTCATTGGAGTGGAGTTTACCCTCTAGGAAGTGTCTCCCCAGGAAGTATTTTTCTAGGAAGTATGCCCCCCTAAGAAGTATGTCCTCAGAAGTGTATCTTGCCAGGAAGTATGTGCCCTAGGAAGTATGACCCCTAGGAAGTATGTCCCCTAGGAAGTATGTCCCCTAGGAAGTATGATCCCTAGGAAGTATGTCCCCCAAGAAATATGTCTTGCCAGAAAGTATGACCCATATGAAGTATGCCCCCTAGAAAGTAAGTATGATCCCTAGGAGGTATGTCCCTCAAGAAATATGTCTTGCCAGGAAGTATGGCCCCCTAGGAAGTATGTTCCCATAAGAACTATTCCCCCCTAGGAAATATGTCCTCAGAAATTCCCCCTCTGTTTCAATGGTTCACAATCATTGTTAATTTTCTATGGATGCATCTGATATATTAGGGACTTTCAGATCTACGACGTCAACCCCAACGACTAAGTCCTCTAAACAAAATAATTATCTTTGCAAAACAAAGAGAATGAATAATTTTTAGTCCCACGAGTAACCTCAACACCGTCCTCGTTCTTTACACAACGCCACTTAGAGGATTTTCACGTCTTCAGGACGACGTCGACGGCCAAAAGATGAGAACTGTTGCTTGAGATTGACTTCAATACAGACACTACAATCATTTTAGCAATGCTGGGGTGTTTTGGAAGTCATTAAACTAGCTTCAAATATCAAATATAATAGTTAGTTCACCGTGACTTCTTTAAATTGTAAAACTTACCTTGCGTTTTAACCGCCGTCGTCGTCCTAGCATCTTAAAGTCCCTATTATGAAAGTAACAGCACCTTGCTATGTAGTGTTTGTGCACAAGCATATTGCATGTATGGTATACCTGCAGGAGGAGAATCATATCTGATTGAAGGGATTGTATGTGTTAATGTGACTCTACCCAACTTTTTTAATATAACTAATATTCACTCGGTAAAATTAAGCCAGAATTTCCAAATTAAGGAGAATTGACCAGTGATGTTTAGACTTTTATAGATTTTAGCACTGCATGCTTGCGTGCGATGTAATTGCAGCTGCGAGTTTGCAGTAGCCCGAATGAACGCTTGACCAGGCGTCTTGTTTTAATCAAATGAATCACTTTAAAATTACGTCGGAATTTCTACTTTATATTTTCGTATATTCCGTAAAAAGTATGCTTACTCAGCCCCTTTTAATAAAAAAGATTACCGTGTAAGATAAAGTTGGAATTTTCATTTCGTATATTGTACCATGCATGGTTTTTCCAAAAAATTATGCTCATCTAGCCATTTTTAATAAAACGAAATTACGTTTTCCACGCATGCAGTTAGACGTATACATTGTAGCATCCTCAATATAAGGTAACGCCATTCTTATTGTATTGTACAGAGAAGTTAGTACATTATGTCAAATACATATAATAAAGTCATTCTTCTCGTGTTCGGTCGTCTCATGCTGTTTCGTGTACCGTATCCGATCTTTCGTGTTTTACTAAATACCGAACGCAGCGGCGTTCAAGTGAAGTCACTATTTCTCTTCTACTTTTGCAAATAGCGGAGCTATTGGCCAGAGTTGGAAAAAAGCTGCGGGTATGCGGGTACCACCCGGAGGAAGGTTTACTTTAGTGAGGAAGGTTTAAAGTGAAAACACGTGAAATAACACATTCGGTAATCTGAGAAAGTTACAATTGATCAAGCAAGGTGTCGAGAAGAAATGCGATTTGCAGCAAAACATTGCCTAACCAACAATTATGCAGCACTGGCAGTGACAGCAGTTACATGTGTGAGACATGTACGCTGATGTCTGCTGTGATGTCTGTATCTTCGCAGCAATCGAGGGTAGTTGGCAGGCTATCAGTCAGCAGCGGTCAGTTATTAGTAGCTATTGTAGTATGCCAAATCTTACCTAGGAAAACCTAGAAAACCAAGGTACTGTAAAAGTCACGCAGTATTTATGAACGTTGCAAAACACAAAATTCTCGCTAAATATTTTGAGGAAGGTTATATCTAAACTTAAAAACCCATCCGGAGGAAGGTTGAATACTTTTTTCAACTCTGCTATTGTCAAGACCTGCTACATTATTGAGTTTCGCCACATTTACGACTAATACAAATATGACAAATTACACACAACAATATTACACATAACAAGGAGGGGGACATTGGGGTTTTGCGGTTTCGGCTTTTTTTTTTCATACGGTATTTCGGTAATTTCACGTGTGGGGTGCGTTATTGCGGTTTTATTCAGCCATGCGGTATGCGGTTTTCTGCGTTTTGATGGACGGTATTCGGTGGAAAAAGTTAAAATTAGATGTTTTTCCGGTATTCCAGACTTCCAGTTTGTGCAATTTTTATTCGTTTGTGAAAGTCCTGAGGCCCCCTGAGCATGCAAAACACAGGCTACACTGTTATTTTCAAGGAGTAGTTTTAACTCGGGTGAGAGGATTATATTAACTCCTTCAGGGGAGTTATTTTGCAGGAGTTATTTTAACTCCATTTTTATGGGGTTATAATAACTCCAGCGAAGGCCGGGGTTTGTTAATTTCAAGGAGTAGCTTTAACTCACCCAAGAGGATAAGATTAAAAGATGGACAGACGAAGTCGCCAAAGTAGTATATTATACTTTACTTACAACGAATGCAAAAAATCTTTAAGTATGATGTAGTATTGTCCTTCGTCAACGTGCTTGTGGAATTTCTAGTAGATCCGTTAAATAGTTTTTGAGATAACCTTGTTTGAGTTAGGTTAGGTGGACAAGAAAAATCGATCGATGTCATCATTTTTACAAATATACTTGTCCTGTTCAATGCTCTACATTTTGATGTATAACGGTCATATAACTGATTGGGAAGTTTCGAAAAAAAGCCAAAAAGTTAAGTCTCCTCAACATTTCCGAATGTAACTTTGGAACTAGTTATTTTAGAATGTTCAGACATATATTAAACAATAGCTCTTTCCCTAGCGAACATATTGATATATAGTACAACTGTACAAGTTTGCAAGTGTACTGGAATTCTACAAATTAAGCGCATACTTGCTTCCTTTATACGCCGTCGTCACTGGGCAAACATCCGACAATCATAGCAAGAAACTGGCGAGTCATGCGTAGGATAAAGGAGTGCATTCATACTCCTATAAATGTCTTATCTTTTTGGCCTTGAACAGGGTAACATGCACTGCTTATGTCGACCTTTATCAAAATGAGTTATTTTGTTTTATTTAATATAATGAAAAGTATTAAAGTATTCCCTTCAAAAACAAAAATACGATTTAAGTATATACCGACTTGCTAATAATTATGTTATACTGTATATTTAAATAGCTCTGTTATTGTAAGCAAGCACAAAGTGGCGCTGTGGGTTAGGCGTCGGACTATCATAAGTCAAGTATAGGATAAATACCGAGAACGGAGGCTTTAAGCCAGATAGATCCCGTGGGCCAAAGGCCCGAGGGATTTATCTGGCTTAAAACACGATTGAAGAAGGTTTTCTAAAAGATAGCATTTGCCGAGTGTCGAAGGACATTGTTATGTCAAATGTTAACGGGATGTTATGAAATAATAAGACTCCAAAGCAACCTTTGAATAATAGTTTATTAAACAACTTGAGAAGTACGTATAAAGGTTCATATACACAGACTTCTACAAGCTTGTTTGAATAATTAGTATGAATAATTAGTACCAGATCTACTGTATCATTACAACATTGGGCATGCATATTGATGCAGTATCAATCCCACATTTTATGCTCAACGTTCAGTGTAATAAATGCTGACTCAACCAACAGATTTTGATGATTTTCATTAGTTTGCCTTCCTCTCGTAAACTACGTGGAGCGAAAAGATAAACCCTTGCTCTCCTTCCCGTATGTGGGCGCTACCGGCGTTACCATACGAGGTAGTTGTAGCAGGCACCCTATGAATTGGACAATTATAAATTCATAGGATTATATGTAATAAATAATACACGAGGAGGAGTGTTTCATCAGGATATCCAAACACTGAGACGTTTGTTGAAAACCGAGGCGAAGCCGAGGTTTTTGAACTAACTTCGAAGTGTTTGGATATCCTGATGAATCACTCCTCCGAGTGTATGATATAGCATCTCAAACAAATCGGTATTTTAAGAGAAAATCAAGATGAAAGTTTGCTTAATTTATGTAATTTCTTCCTCCAATATCCAAACCACCGACACGTTTTTTTTCATTTGAGATATATATATATATATAAGCCCGGGGCTTATATATATAATCCCTATGAATTTACAATGAGGGATTTATGAGATATAAATCCAGCAAAAAAAACAAAGAAAACCGACTTGATCGTGTTTTAAAATAAGTTAAGCCCGCGTGGGCTGGGTTAGTACTTGGATGGGTGACCATCACTTGGGAAGTGGGAAAGTTTATTTCTCTTTTTCGATACGCTAATTTTTAACTCTAATAACAAGGAATTAATTTAACTCCAAATCGTGCGAGTTAATTTAACTCCGAAAACTCCAAATCGTGCGAGTTAATTTAACTCCGAAAGTGGAGTTTATTTAACCCCCCAAAACGGATTATTGTAGACCAATTTTTTTAACCCCTCATTTGGAGTTTTAAATTAACTCCTTGAAAATAACAGTATATATATAAACATGCACAGCAGGAGTTATACGCATGCTAATTTCTGAGGATTTTAGGTCATTGAGCGAAGCATGCAAGCAGTATTATATCATCAGTCACAGCTCAAACACAAGGTTAAGTTCTGTGCCAGGAATCGCCAATAATGCCTATAATTACCTGGCGTTACTAAATGCGGTTTCGGTATTCCGTTGATTTTTTCGCGGTATTGCGGTTTTTGACGATTTTTTTCGCAGTATTGCGGTTCTGGGTACCCCCCAATGTTCCCCTCGACAAGTACGGTGGCAGAGAAACCGCAATAGCTTACCCAATTACTGCGGGCCCGGAATAGGGAGAGACCGGCTTAAACAAACGCGGACTAAAAACAACAACGAATAGGTTCAGTTAGACTACGAACATTGCTACATTTAGGACAGACATATTTCCAAGTATCGGAGGATTTTTAGCGTCATATAGGCGAAGTTTACAGCTGCAGTAACATTGAAACGTAACAGTAACATTACGAAAAACAGTATAAATATACTACTGTAAAATGTCTCGAAATACACCAAATTGCATCTCAGCACAGTGGCCGTTTATTGTACACATTTACCGCGAGGCCGGGCATCATGCCTGCCCCCGGATCTCCTGGCAGTTGCTCATAGGCCTTGCTAGCCTGCGTAGCCGGCGCTGGGGATTGGGACGGACAGTGAAAGGAGCGCCTGCAGTCACCCATTGTTATTTTTCTTGTATAGCGTTCGCCGGCGAATGCTCGCAATCTATTGATTGACACGCTAATGACCTATCAATCAAAGAGAGTTTGAATTTCCGGCTGCAGACCTTGGCGAAGAGTTCGAAGAGCGTTGCGAAAATGTGCCTTGCATGCATAGTAGAAGGAAACGAGTTCAAAATAAACTGTACTATTTTACTTAATTCTAGATACGTGTTTTTTAAACGGAGTAAATATTCGATCAACTTTGAAATTGACAACTTCCAAAAATACACTGTTTTAATTAGGGGGCAGCACGAAAAATAACAATAGGGCGTGCAGGCGCTCCCTTTCCCGATCACCCCAGCGCTGGCTACGCAGGCTAAGGCCTTGCGCACTCCTCAGTTGTACCGCAAAGAAAAAGTCCTAGATAGAACTCTGACATGCAAGGTGATATTGTGTACTCGGTTGATGCCGTTACGTCATATTTTAAGGACAATTTAGCTATCTTACTGTAAGGGGCTGTTCACACGAGACCAGGTAATCTCGGGGGGGTAGGGATAACTCGGGGGCTAGGGTCAAAGTTGACCCTATTTCACATGATAAAACGCAACTACCGAGTTGTCCCTGCCTAGCTAAGGCTAGCTTCATGTGAACGCTTCACCCCGAGTTATCCCGAGCAACAGCATAAATACGCATGCCTACGTTGACCCTACCCCCCGGGCCCCGAGATAACTCGTGTGAAAGCGTTCACATGGAGGTAGGGATAACTCGGGGGCTAGGGTTACCCTATCGCTCCGACGAGTTATCCCTATCCCCCGAGTTATCTCGGTCTCATGTGAACGGTTTACTTTTTTAACATGGAAATAAACTAACACCGAGTTATCTCGGGGGATAGGGATAACCCTACCCCCCGAGATAACTCGTCCAAATCAAACAACCTGAATGTCAGGCCTTTATTTGTTCTCGCCCGCGCTGCCGGGTTAAGCGGAAGGCGAGAACAAATAAAGGCCTGACAAATCAAACGCTAATGTGACTCTAATCCTCACTGACTCTCTATTCTTAATCATAGATCAGTTGTAATTAAAAAATGTGTAAAAATATGCGAAGAGTGCTGCGAAGGCAGTGTTTTGGATAGAGCAAAGTGAAAAGGTGGCCGGTGAACTGCCGAGAGTAGTTACTGTTTTTAGAAGGAAATAATGACGTTTCGAGCAGAGTCTTTCCTCAGAGTAAAATGTGACGAAGGGCTCGAAACGTCACTATTTCGACCTTTTTTCACCTTGCCTATAAAAAAAAAAAATCAATCTGCTTATTTGAAAGATAATAAAAGAACACTTAAAATGACAAAATAATGTCTTATTGAATTTTTCGTTTCCTTGCTTTGTTGTTGAGATATTTAATTTTGTTAGTTTCAGAAATTGCAGCTTGATGTTAGTAATAATTGTCAGTTGTTTGCTGTACAAGCTGTGTTAGTTAGTAATACTCAGAAAAACTCTGAGCTCTAAGCGGGACTCGAACCCGCAACCTTCTGAATGCTAGCCAGACGCTCTAACCATTGGGCCACTAGAACTCAGATAGCAGAGCAAGGTTATTTAAGGTAATTATACCTTAGACTGTGACAATTACTATACCTTTGACAATTATTACTAACATCAAGCTACAATTTCTGAAACTAACTAACAGTGTTTAATTGGAAACTTACTGTTACAACGCGACTTGTGGACCTACAAGTACTTGTAACCGAGCTGTTAAGACTCGTTCCCGAAGGAATGGGCACAGTGACACCGCCGCCAAACGTTTTGCGCATGCGCGACGTCCGAGCTCATCCTCAAAAAAAGAGCGGGAAAACACTGAAATATTCAGACTGGTCCGAGAGTCCGACACAAAAGTTAAAATTATAAGCATACTACCAAAAAGATAAGGTAGGTAATTTGTGCATGGCTTCTTTGTCAATATTGTAACCTATTCTGAAATGACCCCTTCGTAATTTTCTTTACCCTTTTTTTAAAACACAAATGAATAGTCGAATCTTACTTAGTCTTCACTGTCTGGTTGTTGTCGCCACGGCTAGTTCCCACTTCTCTTGCAATGTTTCCTCTAGCGAATTCACGCATGCGCAAACGTTTGGCAGCGGTGTTGGGCACAGTCTAAGGTATAATTACCTTAAATAACTCTTGCTCTGCTATCTGAGTTCTAGTGGCCCAATGGTTAGAGCGTCTGGCTAGCATTCAGAAGGTTGCGGGTTCGAGTCCCGCTTAGAGCTCAGAGTTTTTCTGAGTATTACTAAACTAACACAGCTTGTACAGCAAACAACTGACAATTATATTTCAGTTTGTTTAAGATGCAAGCGGGCAAAGTTATATTATCAAACATATACATTCACTTGAAAATCTACACGTTTGATGTTGTGGGAAAAACACACCCATATACGCTTCGAGTTAATTTAGTTTGATAAAAGCAACGATACATATAAGCTTTGCCGATATGTCAATATGCCCGTGTGACGTCCAGATGTTTAATTTGCATATTAAACAAACTGAAATATCTCGCTGACAACGAAGCAGGAAACGAAAAACTGCAAAAGATGTTACTCTGTCATTTAAAGTGTTCTTAATAGAGGTATACAGTCACTGATTGCCTTTTTAGGTTATAATTATTGCATATCTCTTGAAATACTAGATACAGCATAGTTGTGTATAAACACCCATTTCCTATTCTCACATTTATTTGATACTTGAAAGGAAATACCACTTACATCGAAATGATCGAAATCACAGGCGTGTTTGGCGAAATATTCACATTACGACAATTAAGTGTCTATAAAGAGGAGAGGCCTCATATAACTTCCGCCAATCATAACTCATAAGTGCGACTGTTTGTTGATTTCTCAAGAACAGATCCATTTCAGTGTTTGGAAAAGACTTCTGCCTCGATTATTTTAAATTAAAGTGCCTATATGAAATGAAAATTAAGTTTGGCTTATTTGAAGGGGATGTTTATAGCTAGGAAATGGGTCATCCCGCTAACCACCAGACCTATACACGTGCATATATGAACAAGAGGGCACCTTGAAAGAGACTGTATACCTCCCCTAGCGAGTTTTACGGCGATGTTAATGTAAAAGAAAACGAGCCATTCCCGTTAACCAGGCTAGCTCACCAGACCTACACATGTATGAATAAAATGATTGATACGTAAAATAAGCTGAACGTCAGGTTTCTCCCTGACGAAGAAAATAAAATGAACGTCAGGTTTCTCTCTGACGAAGGGCCTTCGCTCGAAACGTTAGACTCCTACGTTCTCTGTTTCGGCAGTATATATAACCTTACTATATTTCGATTGTTGTTTCTACACTGCCTACGCAGCACGCTACTTTTATTTCACTATATGAATAAAATGGTTGATTGCACTCGTATACAGTAACATTAAAGTGCCTATGAAGCGAAAATTGAGTCCGTCTTCATTGAAAGAACACTTAAAATGACGAAGTAACATCTTTTGCGGTTTTACGTTTCTTGTTTTGTTTTTTAGATGTCTCAAGTTGTTTAAAGTGTATATGAAATGAAAATTAAGTTTGTCTAATATGGAAGAACTCTTGAAATGGTAAAGTAACATCTTCTACAGTATTTCTATATCTTACTTCGTCCTTGAGATATTACTATTTGTTTGATGTCAATGATATCACACTGCATACGTCACATTGTATAATGAGTTACTGAGAAATCGTGCATATCACTGATATTAATCTGTTTAATCGCTTGAACCTGTGTTTGTTGAAAGTCATGAGACAAATACACCTACATGCCCAGTTTCGTGTGACTTTGTTTGATAACTTCAACGATATTCCTAATTTTCCAACAACTCATTATACAATGTGACCTATGCAGTGTGATCATTTACATAGCAAACAAATAGCAATATCTCAAGAACGAAGTAGGATATGGAAAAACTGTAGAAGATGTTACTTTATCATATCAAGAGTTCTTTCAAATTAGACAAACTTAATTTTCATTTCATATACACTTTAATATACAAATTCAACATCCTGACGTCACACGTGTAGAACGAGTTGGTGTTCTTAGAAAAACGCACCCACATGCTTCCTTAGAATTAAAATGCTGTACCCTGGTTACAAAAACATCAAACAAACTGAAATATCGGAGAAAGATATGGAAAGGTTGTACAAGGTCTTCCATTTCACGAGTTCTTTCAACTTCAAGTAGACAATCTTAATTCAAGGAGTGCTGCGTAGGCATAGCCTGCGTGCAGTCCCAGACTTCCAAAGGAAGTGAGGGACTGCGCAACTTCGAACTGCCGAGGTTTTAGCCTTTTAATAGGTAACGGAAAACTGAAGTTTCGAGAGGAGCCCTTCATCAGAGTTAGGCCTGCGCTAAACGTCGCACAATAGACGAATTTAATTGTTTGAATTTTATTCGACGAAACTGCGACGTATAACTCGATTAAATTCGACTCACGAATTAGTCAGATCAGTCAAAGGATACTCATAGTGCGACGATAATGCGTGTTCAAGTTACACGACGAATTATCGCCGAATAGACAAACTTGAGCAATTCTTAGTATACATATTTGAATAGTGCCGCTACATGATTTTTCATTAAACACTCTTTAAAGGCGTTTACTCCTTTTCGTAGGAGAACTATTTGCCCTCCCTTGATGCCGATGGTTATCATAGTCCGGGTAATGTACAGGAGTTGGATTTTCTAGACCAGTTTTTGACGTAGAATTCGAATCCGGATGTTGTTCAGTCGAATAAAACATTTCTCTTCTGTCTGTGACAATTCGGCGTTATGTTTTCAAAAAGTCGTTTTAAGGCTCCACGAGTCCAAGTAAAAACAATTATATTCGACAAAAATTCGACGTTTAACTCGACGTCGCATTTACGTCGCATTACCGACGAAGTTAATTCGAATTAAATTCATCTGAATTAAATTCGCACTCTGATGAAGGCCTCCGCTGGAGACGTCATGCAGTTACCCGTTACCTGAAATCCTCGGCAGTTTAATACCACATCACTTTGCTCAATTAAAGATTAAAGTTTGCACAACCCGGATAACGGATAACTTTATATCGTAGGCTCTCAGTCTGTAGTAGCCTTCTCCGCAGGCAACTCTGTGTGGCTTCCCAGAACTGTGACGTTTTGATCAAGATCTTGACTTTATTTGGTCGAGATATTCTACGTTCCTGTCCCCAATTGAATATCTCGACCAAATAAAGTCAAGATCTTGATCAAAACGTCACAGTTCTGGGAAGCCACACAGAGTTGCCTGCGGAGAAGGCTAAGTCTGTGACCTCCTTCGCAGATGTTCTTATGGATCGCTTTATTGGGGGGAGTGAGAACGTGCCGCCAACTGACGGCTGCAAAGGAGACTACACAGTCTGTTGGGGTCATATAAATAATAGACTATGTGTATATTATTACTCGGGCTATCTAATATTTATTTATTAACTTTGCCATTGATATACCCTGCGAGAAGAGCCTTCTTTTCCTTATTTCTTCGCTGAGAGAGAGGAAGAAAAGTAGGCTCTGCTGTATTCGTGTTTGGCTTCGTCCAAGATTTAGGACGAAGTAACCCGTTTAAGACCCGTTTAACCGGTTCTCGTTTTGTTTTCTGCTCTGATTGGGACTGGGTTCGAGATTGTAACCAAGCAATTGACATGCATGCGCAATGGAAACCAGTCACGAATACAGCAGAGCCTACTTTTCTTCCTCTCTCTCAACGATGAAATAAGGAAAAGAAGGCTCTGCTCGCATTGATACTATATATATATAGAATATCTATGGTGGCCCAGTCTAGGTTTAATACTTTAATTTCGTCCCAGCCTTTTATCTTTTCCCCCCCCGGGGGGGTAGGTTTCGTCTTTGGGGGGGGGGGGTGGAGTCACGAATTTGCATTTTTGCACAATTTACTTTTGGTCAAGCCTACCGCGATTGGACGTAGTTCGATGGTTAGATTATGGATACAGACGTTATGTTCCTATTCTGTGGTTGTGTCAAGCGCATCATTAGTCTTGCTAGAACACGTAACCGTAGTGTACTGTCGTCGTATTATTATTACTCGCAAATCGAGAATTAAAGTTACCTCTAACAGTGACTCGGTTCTATATCTTGATAATTGCTTCTGAAAATTTTGTAGTAGTCGTGGTCCGTTGTTGAAATCTTTAAGTCGCTAATAGCTCTTCCTGTGGAGCATTTTGAAAAACACGCCCATAAAAATTCGACACACCTCTACTTTAAGACAATGAGTGCCGATCATCTACTAGAGGAAGAATTACATTGTATTTCATTGTATGCTTAATATTTGCGGTAGACTTTTTTGATGTGAAGAATGAAGAACTTCCTTCCTTTTAAGGAAGAAATACTTCAGGTTATTGACCGTGCTTCAAGGAAGACTTTCGATTCAATGTTTGTTTTGCCAACTTATCCAAACAAAGTTTATCTTCCTCGGAGTCCCATACTAGTTCCGGTTTCGCTATACTGCGTACGTAGGCAATGTTTTAGATGAGTTTTAGATAGAGCAAAGTGAAAAGGTGGTTAACTGCTGAGAATAGTTACTGACGTTTTGGGCGGGGCCCTGGGATGTCTAGCTAGGGGTTCTTTGTAAGGGGTTCTCCCTTTGACGATAAAATCCCTTTGGCAAGTAAAATTGTCTGGCGTTGGAGTAAGACAATAAATTGGGCCCGTTTTTTACCGGCTCAGTCAGGAATGGGCTAGTCACTTGTTAACCCGACCCATTGCTGCCTAAGATAATAATAATAAATTCTTTATTTAAACTGTGAAGACCCATTCAGCTGCAATAGCTGCACTTGAACAGTATGTAAAATAGTTAATTATTAACATAAATATACCTATCAAAGTTCTCATTTACAATATAAAAATTTAACAGAAGGCTGAGAATTATAAACTACAATTGTGTGAAGAATTGTCAATTTCTAAAAGATATTTAAAAACCAAGTATTTAAAACTACTGAGAACTTTAATGACCCTAATTGACTTCGGGAGCAAGTTCCAGTCTCGAGCTGCCGCAAACTTAAACAGTTTGTCCGAGTGAAGTTTTAACTTTAGGTAGGTCTATCAAAGTTTGGTTTTTCCATCTCGAAGGGTTTTTCCCCTTAACGAACTTCTTAAAAGAAAGTAATCGTTAAAATACGTAGGACAGTCAATGTTATTTACAATTTAAAAAAACTAAAATATATCTTATTTAAATATATCTTATTTAAGATGTTTGGGAGGGGTGTCCACTTAAGTGGTGTCAGGGTGTCTGCTTAAGAGGGGTGTCTGATTAAGAGGGGTGTTCGCTTAAGAGGGGTTTCTGCTTCAGAGGGGTGTCCTGTTAAGATGGGTGGCTGAGTGTCGGTGGCTGAGTGTTGGTTCTACCCCTTCTAAAACGTTTTCAAGAGTCTGTTTAACTCCAACTTCCAAAGATAGCACTTGCGTAGCAATTTAGTCTGAATATAATTACTTCCCGAATTACGTCACCGGTCGAAAAATTCACCGGTGAATTTTGGCGCGCTGCAGGTGGGAAAAGTCCTTTTCAACGAGGAACCGAAAGGTCAAAAATGTCGAAAGGTCAAAAATGTTTGAAAAGGACTTTGAGAAAGTCTAGTCCTAAACGTATGCAGAGTCGGACTGGCTCCGTATTAGGGGCGGTGCCATTAGGGAGAGGGGCGCTGTCAGGGTTTATTTCAGAATATTTAACAAGGGGGCAAAACAGGCAATACTTATTACGTGTGGGGCAAGGAGCGTCGAAGGCGCGACGAACTTCTAGGGGGATCCGGGGGCATGCTCCCCCGGAAAATTTTGAATTTTAGAGTCTCTGAAATAGCATTTCCTGCATTTTGAGGGGGGTTTGAAAGAGTTTTGAAGGATATAAAATACCAAACAAAATATTCAAATATACTCATTTTATATAGGAATACACCATAACATGATGCAAGGCATACATCATGAGGAGATGTCAACCATTAATTAGGTGACTACTTCATGTCAGGCTGTCAGCTGCGTGAAGCGTACTAAAATATTATTTAATCGTAATATACTATTAGCTGTACCATACTGATTAAAACGTAAAACGACTATAAATCCAAAATCGGGTTTTGAAATAGGAATTGCACTACTGATATCAAATATAATATTGTACAACGGGAAAGGGGCGCAGTAACGGCATCCTAAGGGGGAGCATTGGGACAATGGCACATAGGGCCAGTCCGACTCTGAACGTATGCCATATAGGCATTCCTTGTTGTCTTTGCTTCATATATCCATTTCTGACCTTTGGTTTATATGTTCACTCTTTACAAACCACCTCGCCGGAGAGGTGTGGTTAGGGTTGCGATTGTTGTGAGAGGTGTGCGGGGGTTTCGAGGTCAGGATTAGAGAGGTATGGTGGGAGTGTGGTTTGGGTTTCAATTCCTGTAGAATTCTGGATTATCCTGAATTCAAGGCCATTTGACAATCCATGATAATCCTGAATTCTAGATAAGAGGATATGCTGGATTTCTCTCAATAATGAATATGCAATCTTGGTACAGAATCTAACGTGTACCATCACTGTTCTCGTTTGCTTTAGGCGCCCACTAGAACAATTTGTAAGCAGCCAACGTCCCCCTTTGCTGTACCCCAACTCAAGCTTATTCAAAGTAAGTTCTCAAACTCATTAATAATTTATGAATTATCGTGATCAATCCATGAACGTATACCACATCACATGCATGGATTTTGATACCCAACGAAAACCTGTAGGAAACTTGCTGGTGAACTGGATAACAGTGAATATATTATAAGTATATTGGTTTTCGGGATCACGGTATTGAGTTTGTGAAGTTTTGTTAGTTCTTGCTGTTCAAGATGTGGTTGGTTTGTCGGTATAGTACTTTCAGCTTGGAGTTTGCAAAGTTTTGTTAGTTCTTGCTGTACAAGATGTCGTTAGTTGTTATATAATACTCAGAAAAATCCAACCTTACAATATATAACTAGAATTTAATAAACCCGGTATATTTTTGAGAGCTTACCATTTTTTTAATATTTTACTGTATCCCAATTACGCCAGGTTATTCAAGGTATAATTCATGCATGATTAGTTATAAATATTGCCCTTTTTGTTTGGAGTTTGTAAACCTTTGTTATATGTCGCGCTGTACAAGATGTTGTTAAGTGTTCATTAAACTTAGTATATTTTTGAGAGCTTGTGAAAAGTTTTTCAATTTTTCTATATTTTGCTGTATCCCAACACAAGGTTATTCAAGGCATATGGTTTAATATGTTATAAGTGTTTCTTGGTCATTCAGTTTGGAGGTTGTAAAGTTTTGTTATTCTGCCAGTGTACAAGATATCGTTATAGTTGTCTATTTTGAGTGCTTGTGAAAAATTTGCCAATTTTTCTATATTTTACTGTATCTCAACGAAAGGTTATTCAAGGCATGTGATTAGTTATAAGTATTTCTTGGTCATTCAGTTTGGAGTTTGTAAAGTTTTGTTATTCTGCCAGTGTACAAGATATCGTTAGTACTTAGTTGTCTATTTTGAGTAATTGTGAAAAATTTGCCAATTTTTCTATATTTTACTGTATGTCAATGAAAGGTTATTCAAGGTATATAATTCATAATTAGTTATAAATATTGACCTTTCGGTTCAGAGTTTGTAAAGTGTTGTTCTGCCGCTGTAAAATATGTTGTTTATTATGAGTGCTTGTGAAAAATTTACCAATTTTTCTATATTTTACTGTATTTTATTTTTATTTTATTTTAATAACTTTGCCATACACATTACAAACATAAATACAGACATTAAGACAATAGGCTGGGTAACCGCAACAGCTAGTGCCAATTACTGCAGCCCCAAAACAAGTACGATTTAACAATTACTTTAAAAGACATAACGATATACAACATACATTAAATACATTAAAGGGCAATAGCACTAAAAATTAAGTTTGTCTAATTTGAAAGAACTCATAAAATTGTAATAGAGATCCTTTACAACTTTTTCGTATCTCTCTTCGTTTTCAAGATATTTCAATTTGTTTAATATGTAAATGAGATGGTCTCTGACGTCGGGTGTGGGGTAAAATATTTTCACATGTAGCAAAACCAGTTATATCTCTAAGTTTGCTCAGCGAAATCATTTGAAACTGTGCACATAAAAACTCCTTGCGACGCTGAACATTTCATGTTAGATATGTAAGTGATTTTGCTCTGTATGAAAATATTTTACCCCACTCCTGACGTCAGAGACCATCTCATTTACATATCAAACAAATTGAAATATCTTGAAAACGCAGAAAGATACGAAAAAGTTGTAAAGGATCTTCTATTACAATTTTATGAGTTCTTTCAAATTAGACAAACTTAATTTTTAATGCCAATCCCCTTTAAATTTACTACGATATCTACTAAAAGCAGCACAATGGTGTATCCCAATTACGCCAGGTTATATTCAAGGTATAGTTCATGACTATTAGTCATAAATATTGACCTTTCAGTTTGAAGTTTGTAACGTTTTGTTATTTCGCCGCTGTACAAGATATCGTTTGTACTTAGCACGTCTATTTTGAGAACTTGTGAAAAATTTGCCAATTTTTCTATATTTTGTTGTACGTTAGGTTATTCAAGGTGTTTCGGTATGGTGTTTGTAAAATGTTGCTATTTCAAGAAGTCGTTAGTATTAAGCTCAGAGTGTTTTGAGAACGTGTGAAAAATTTGCATTTCTTTTGTATTTTGTTGTATCTCAAGGCAATGTTATTCAAGGTTTATGATTACATGTATACAGTTAATGTTATAAGTATATTTGGTCTTCAAGTTCAGAAAACGCCGGTTTACCTTACAACATCTAACTAGCTGAAAGTCAGTAAACCCTGAATATATATTTTTAGAGCTTGTAAAAAAATTTGCCAACTTTTCTATATTTTTTCTGTATCCCAACGCAAGGATATTAAAGTGTTGTTTAATGTTTAAGTTCCTGCTATACAGCTAAATCAAATAAGGTTGTCCTGGCCAAAGCCAAAAGGTCAAAAAAGCGCGAAAATGCTCGTTAATAATCCCCAGAGAGGCAAGTTTGGTTTATTTGTATGATTTTGGCCTATAAATATAGTAAATGTGTGCTTCGATATTTAAATAGTAATTCCCATCGTACTTTTCGCGCTTGGCTTTGACCTTTTGGCTTTGGCCAGGACAACCTTAATTGATTTAGCTGTATACAGGCTGCTAGTTGTTAATACTTTGAAAAATCGAACTGTTCTAACATCTACCTGTAGCACAACAAGTGTCAAGTACTTATTTGATAGTTCACGAACCCCCGTATATACCGTAAACAACGTTCTGCAGGGACGTAGACAGGATTTTGAAAGGGGAGGCGTGGAACTTGGCGGCTCCGGGGGAATGCCCCCCTCCGGAAAATTTTGAAATCTAGAGTCTCTAAAATGGCATTTCCTGCATTTTGGGGGAAGATTTCACACAATTCTGAAAGTTTGAAAAGTCATAAAATACTAAAAAAAAACAACCGTTGAGTTAAGTTACATGCGTGCGATACATACGGAGACTGGATTAGGAGCCAAGGAAGGTTCCATTTCTCTAGCGTCTGAAGAGCGACTGAGATGCAGTCAATAACCGCTGGGTAAATCACCTGTGCATCTGAGTACGAGTGTTCAAAACAAAATTTCATCATGCAAATGGGGGGGGGGGGGGGCAACCGCTCCCACCGCTCCGCCTCTGGCTACGTCCTTGACGTTCTGCTGCATAGACACAAGCTGTCGTTTATATAGTTGTTAATAGTATTATCAGAAAGCTTTAAGTGCCGTCTAGACCTCGTAGTTTTCTGAGTGCTAACAGCCAACAACTTACGACATCTTGTGTAGCAAGAATTACTGACAACATTTTATTTTTTTTACACTTTGAAGCCTGACGACGAGTCTGGCTAACGCCAGACGATTTTATTCAGCACAGGGCGAGGTTCAGGCTTCGAAGTGTTAAAGTGCGTATGATATGAAAATTAAGTTTCTCTTATTTGAAAGAGCACTTAAGATGACAAGGTAATTTCTTTTGCAGTTTTTCGTTTTCTTGCTTCGTTTTTGAGATATTTCAGATTGTTTGATATGCAAATGTCACATGTTGTGACGTACACGTGCATAATGGATAAAGGACTGGGTGGCTAATCATCCTTACTTGCAGCCAGCGGCTGAATTGCGAAGGACGCAGATCAACGTGGCCGTGTCGAGGCGCATCAAAGGCGCTCCAAGCAGTCGCCATAGGACACAGTTCAGACCACGGATCACAGCTAAGATGTAGGTGTTGATTTTACAGAGGGAGGAAAACCGGAGAACCTGGCGAAAAACCCTCGAAGCACAGGAGAGATCAACTACAACTCTACTCACATGAGTCCAAGCCCGAAAACGGGGTCATTCCCAAGCGGTCACCCATCCAAGTACTAACCGTCTAACCGGGCTTCACTTTTTGGTGAGAAGCAACGCCCTAACAGCACACGCCACCCGTGCTCCCCATCATCGGAGAAGGTTATATATCTTTGATTTGATAATATATAACCTTTTCCGATAAGTCATGCGCGTGTACGTCACAACATGTAACATTTTTAATACATGTCATCTTAAGTGTTCTTTCAAATAAGACGAACTTAATTTTCGTGTCATAGGCACTTCAAGATAACTTTTGTGTACTATAAACTTCTAGTATACCGCGTTTTAAGAATACTCTGACGAAAGACTTAACTTACCTCAGTATATTTCGTTCTCGAATACTGACCTCGTCAGTTCACAGTTGAAGATTTTCAACACGCACTTAAGGACTACTCTTGGTAAACACGCTGACTGCCTACGCTTGTAGTGGGTGGTACCCTACACTTCAACCCAAGATTGTCTCACACGATGCAATGTCATTGTATATATTGTCGAAACGTGATACGAGAAAAGCCAAGACGTGCCTCTCAATGTTTAAATTAACTGTGATCTTTCCCTGGCAAAGTCAACTTCTATTATTTTACTCTAGCTAACGCGAGACGATTTTAATCTGGCTAATAATACCAGACTATTTTACTCTGGCTAACACCAGATTATTTTACTCCGGCTAACGCCAGACGATTTTGATCTGTCTAACGCCAGACTATTTTACTCTGTCTAACACCAGACTATTTTACTCTGTCTAACACCAGACTACTTTACTCTGTCTAACACCAGACTATTTTGATCTGTCTAGCTAACGCCAGACGATTTTACTCTGGCTAACGCCACACTATTTTACTCGTCTAACACCAGATTATTTTACTCTGGCTAACAACAGACTCTTTTACTCTGTCTAACACCAGACTATTTTACTGTCTAACACCAGACTACTTTAACACCGCTTTAATTTGATAAAATGTCATTCTTTTTAAATATAAATGTCATTCTGGCAGCTTCACAAAAGTTACAGCCGAACGGATAGACATTTCCCCCGCCTACAATATTAATAATCCTCTGCAAACATACTGATCTTTTCGTTTTTCGATTGCACTAGAATTTTCCATGGATGCTTGCAAACTGAACAATATATAGTTTATATATTAAGCATTATAGTTCGTATACTAAGCATTATAGTTCATATACTAAGCATTATAGTTCATATACTAAGCATATAGTTTATATACTAAGCATTATAGTTCGTATACCAAGCTATATAGTTCATATATACTAAGCATTATAATTTGTAGTTCATATACTAAGCATTATATACAACGGTCTAAGCTATGACGCGCCGTTCCCGTCAATATTGTCTCGTTCTATCATATTTATATTTATGCTATGTTACATATTTTCGTTCTATAAGTTAACTGCTATAGATATTCGTTGAAGTTGGAGGTAGCAAAGGCTAGTAAGCAAGCTAGCCATAGCAATCGAGCTAAGCAATGAGCAAGCAATTGAGCAATCCTGGGTTCTGGATAAGATTGGAAGCAGTAATAAGATTGGAAGCACGGTAAGAGGTCACCATGACAACTCTGCCAAGGCAGACCTCCCGGCACCTGTCACACTGAAACTCAGTGGAATAATAAGTATATATATAGCGCATGTCTATATAAATGATTACTCACCTGAAAAAGGGGGGAGGGTTGGGTACGGGTGAAGCAAGCAAGCAATCCACAGGTGCAAAGCTGTATAGCAATAATAACGTTTAAAGCAATGCTAGCAACTAGCAAGCAAGAGCGATCACCAACGAGCAGCAATGTGCCAATGCTGTAGCGACGTGCTCGCAAGCGTGGGTGACACTCGTGCGGGCCCTTCGACTTCTTAAGAATTTGGGACTCCCCAAGAACTATGCAAGAGAAGCCCGATGGCTAACTACATCTGCAGTTAACTTTGCCTAAATAATTTTAACCACATTTTATTTTTGGATGGGAAGTGTACCAAATACATTCTCAGTTTGAAATGTAGTTCGTATATAAAGCATTTATATTGTTCGTATACTACTGTACTACACCATACAATTTGTGAAACGTCGCGTGTCGCAACGACTTTGTGGTGCAGTTTCACTAAATCAATGTATATGTATATATATATTATAGGAAGTCATCCGAACAGTTTCGTTGACCCCGGAGTGGTCTTTGAAGCGGCATGTTTTGCTTTACTTGATAATAATAATTAACCTATCCAACAGTAGTGTTCACGTTTTTATCCTTTTTAAGTGCCCGATGTATCCTTGCAACAACTCAACGCTTTAATATTTACTTGCTTAATTTGTACTGTATATATATTGACACCTTCGCACGATAGCTTCGTCCATTTGATTCAAGTGCTTCAGCTGACAGTCATAATCAAAAGGCTTCAGACAAAACGCTTTTGAAGCATTTCTATACACAATCTGGCGCAGTGCTATATAGGGGGCTGAATACACAAGACCAGCTGACTTTGTTTGGTTATACGATCGTGCTGTGGTTTTGAAACTTGCTTAACCAGCTTAATAACCCCTTCAGGTGACTGGGAGCTCTCCCCTTTATAACTGACAAGTAAAATCGTCTGGCGTTATAGCCACAGTAAAATACTAAAGTCTGCGCCAGTCCCAGAAAACAGATTCAGTCAGGAAGGAGTTGAACTGAATTTGGTTATATGGCAGCTATAAGACATCGGTTGAAACAAATGACCAGAATGCAGGATCGCAAAATCTCACCATGGATAGATTTTAGCAATGTCTGGGATAGGCCGGTAGGGTGCTCAAGCCTTTATATAGCCCAAAAACTTCATTTTAACACGAAGTCACACCAATGTGTATATTGGCTGTATTTTTTCCATTGTGTGCGTGGGAGAATGATAGTAAACAGTTTGAATATAAGCTTGAACGAACATTCACAATAGATAATTATAAAATTATAAGTTTTGAAATAGAACTGTCATGAGAAATATTAGAGTACTAGAATAATTTATTATACTAAAGTATTAAGGTAATTGTGTAGAATTTATGATGTAGTGTAGTTTCTCAGTAGAGAATTATAAAATTATAAGTTTTGAAATAGAACTGATATAATAAATACTTATTATACTAAAGTATTAATAAGGTAATGTCTAGAATTTATGATGTAGTGTATGTAGTTTTTCGATGGAAAGCAATCCTTTTGACGTTGACTCAAATCTCTTCTTGTGGCCGAGAAAAACTTAAAGGAATTTGTGATATAAGTTAGGCATGTCAAGTAAATAGCTTCTTATGAGTTATGAGCCGTTCATTGAGGCGGACTCAACCCGCGGCTATATTTGAGAAATGCAAAATGACATAACAAAACAAAATTGCCGTCTTCGTTTTGCTGTAGAGCACACAGGATATTCTAATTCTTAATACAGTCGAAGGAAGATTTTCATGATATAAAATCAGCCCGGGCTAGCCCGCTTATTACAGTCAAAATGGAAATACATTCCCTGAATGTCAGGCCTTTATTTGTTCCCGCCTTCCGTAGTCCGCTAAACCCGGCAGCGCGGGCAGAGGTGCGGTCGAGCGAGAAGGCGATAATCGCTCGCCCGCACCTCTGCCCGCGCTGCCGGGTTTAGGGAAGGCGGGAACAAATTAAGGCCTGACATTCAGGTTACAGTTCGTTGTGTATTACTGTATTTCTGTAGTCGCTACTATAGCGTACGAAAAATGTTTTGTCTAAAAATGTGAATAAACAGTATAATTTAATATTATATAGTATAATGTTTCTCCCAAATCGATACCAACAAACAAATATAGATCAAGAACCAGCGACTTTTATCGCTAGATTTTTCTCACGTTTCTGTAGACTACAGAAATACAGTAATTGACACAACAAACTACAGAATCAGAAGTGGGAAAGTATTTCCATTTTAACTGTAAATATGAACACCCCCTTACGATACGAAACTCCGCAGCACTGAATTAATAATACTAGAAGATAAACAAACTGCAAATATGTGGGCCGGACGTCTTAAAACAAAGTATAGTCATGAATAAAACGCCCCCGCCTGCACATGTCAAGAAATACATTATTGACGTCGTGTTCCTGTTTGGTCAGCTTTATCAGTAACCCCTCAGTCTAGTTCATCACGTACGGTATAAATCTCAGCGCAGGTTAAACGCTCTCAATTGGAACCTGTGACCCTATAGCCCCGACTCTGATGATTACACTATCGTCTAGCACAATCAAAAGAATAATAAAACTTTCTGATTACCCTTTAGCCATCTAGTAGACGGTCGTTACTATACGTCAGTTTTTTTGCCTCGAGTGCATGGAATTCAGTATTTTGAACTCGAGACTTTCGCACTCACCGAACCCTCTATATTTTGTAACACTGATTCAACTAACTCTTCTCGCTTCTTCTCTACACTTATTAATACGATAAACTGGTTTTTTTTCCTTCTATTTACTAACACATAAGCACCGAATCTGTTAGACCGCTATCGAAATTGTCGCTCTGAAATTTTTTTTCAGTCTACGTGTTAATTTTTTCATAATGCTTTTTCCAGTCATATTACCCGGAGGATAGTTGAGCGATAACATGGACATTATAATAGTTAGTTCAGCTGTGCTCAAGTGTTGATTTCTATAAACATTCCATTAGGGCTTTGATAAGACAAAACCATGTTATCGGAAACTTGAGTATGGCTACTCGATCCTATTACTCCAGCGCTCATTAAACGAGACTTTGTTAATAGAGTCTTGTATTTGTCTTCCTAATTTGTACTGTTGTGTAACGCTGTTGGTTTGCACACTTTATGGTATTCCTGCAGTAGCATTTAAACTTTCCCTTTTTCTTATTGTATTCAGTGTCGGTTTTAATTTCAGAATCAGCTGACCAGTGTAATCTTAGTTATGTCTGGGGTGTTCTCGTCTTCGTTTGTGGCATGTGTGTGATACAGTTAACTTCGCGGTAACTTCCCCTCGTATCGTGCCGGTGTTCAACAAGAAACACCAAAGGTCGACCCGGGTTGTGCAAACGGGTTTTGCCCTTTGCCTCTCATTAGCAAAGGCCTCTGAGAAGTCCACGAACAAACTTTAGGAACTTACATGTAAAAGGAAGCTTTTTTTTTTTGACGCCTACTGTTTGAATATGACTGAAATATGTCAGGATTGCCATTTCAGCACAATTCAGATCGAATTCCAGTAGAGAAGTCCTAGGAAGACTATCCCTTTTTTAGCCGGCTTTCGGAATATTCGCTCTTCCTAAGAGCCAAACGTTTCTATTTCCGATAATGTGGGCTTTAATAAACACGCATATGATCAACACCTTACACTTCCTTATATATTGGCTTTCATCGTTTAGTGTTTTCGTACGAACCTTACTGTATACAAAGTGTAAAGACATAAAATGAACTTATTTTTCGGTAATTACGGATTTATATAGTTACTGATCAGAGAGTCTGATCCCTCAGACTGTAATTTATTGTGGCCGAGACAACATGTGGTTATTTAAAATCGTCATTGCACGAAAGGAACAATTACGAATTCCTTTTCAGTCGCTGTGTTCAATTATGCTCATAATTACTCGGCGTCGGCTTACAAAATTTTTCCATTTTCGATTCTGGGTTCTGTAAGTCACTAATAAGTGTTGGTTATCAACGTACGGCGTAAGACCGCTTCCGGATTTTCCATATGTATATGTATACTTATATATATTTATATAAAAGAATTCTTCACCTATCTGCCCTTGAACTGATATTAGTGTAATGTATTCAGTGTGTGAAGATTGTTTATACGTTTTTTATTGATTGAATCGGTTACTTTGTCCGAAGCGGGTAAACTGACGCGAAACCTGCGTTCTAGAACTCGCCGATAGATGCAACGAATCGACGAAGTTACTTTAATTGACCACAGTATTAAAGATGGCGTCTTTTTAATGATAGTGCTACTCACGATTTAATACGGAAGGTGGTGCCAGTGGGTCAAAAGGTTCGAGACCCTTTAAATGACTGCTTTTTGTACAATATTATAGCAATACGCGCGACAATGCACCGGCAGGGGAAAAAGGGTGACCGAAAGCACGCGAGGCCGATGAGTGTAAACCACGGCTGTTAACTCCATTCAATTGCCTGAAGGTCTCCCAGCGCGAAAAGGGTCGCGTTGCTCAGCTTGGGGTTGTCTGAGTCTCGAACAAGGAATTTCAAAGCGATAGACTCACTTGAGTCGCAAGATAATTCGCAAGCGAACGCCTCTAAATTAACAGAAACATTACGATACATTATTTTTTATCGAAGGACCAGCCATGTAACCGAAACTTTGTCTGAACTTTTTTTTTATGAGTCATCAACGAAGCCATTGTTTTAGCAAGCACGTAGGCTTGTTATACTTATTGTATACGAGATAGGCGCTTTCGATAGGGTTTCGTATCAGCACTATTAGTGTTGCTGTTAGTGCATGTGGGTTATTTAAAGTAGAAAAGCCTAGAGGCGTATTTAATATAGTGTGTTGGTAGAGTTCCCTCTGGAACCGGCCAATCTATTCCTCAGAAAACTCATTATCAGACGTTTATAGGGCCGTGATTAATAACCAAGGAATTAGCCATTCATGCATATGTACACGACTCTGAAAAATATTTTAATTAACACAATTCGATGTTCAACATCTATATCTCATTCCGGGACACACTTCATAAAAATACGTTATAGTACAAACTTTCGAGCTTTTAGCTCACACTTATCAACGACATTCACAGAAAAATATATAGGTGTTTCGTACTCATATAAAAGGCGACCGAGTAGTTCGTTTAACTTGTCAACTCGAGTCGGGTTCTAGAACTGTTCGCAAAATATACCATGGGAATATTTTGGTACATTGTGTTTTTTTATATATATGTACATATAAATTTTTATAATACGTTAGTATACTAATGTCATTTAAAAGATTTCCTAGCTATTTTGGTCGTCAGGTGATGGTTTGACCACTGATTACAGTCTACAGACGAACCTTGTTTAACTGTATGGGTTGACCTTTCGACTATACGTCTGGTTTTGAACGAGTAGGACAAAATAGAGTTCCTTTCTCGTAAATGAATTAACCCGCGGCGACGCTTCTTCGCGGAGACGTCTTTTCTATCGGACTATGGACATACAAAGTTGGATCTAAGATCTGATACAAAAACACAGTCCTTTGAGGAAGACCTAAATTCTTACTCCCTGTTCCTGCCAGGGCATCTATTTCAAAAATCTCTCTTGGCTCGCTTAGCCGTTTAGTTTCTAATCATTGCTGAAGTCCCCTTTTCGTCTTTCGCGTTGTGTGGCTTTTCTTTTTAAGAGCAGTAAGGCCAGTTTGTAGGGGTGCCTGTCAGAAGCATATCTCTGAGGAGTGTCTCAATAGGTGTTTTCCCCACTAGACGGACAAAGAATAGCTGCTCTATCACTGACGAGTTTATCGTTCGTAAAGATGGCAAACGAAGAAGTAGCTTACCAAAACGTGTCGGCTGGTTGGGATATTGAGCCTTTGAATACTCCTCCAAAGCGCATTGGGTTTTCTCCTGCAGACTGTCTATATACTGTGGGTCTGTCAGGCCGGACGCATCTGCAAAAGGAAACGACAAGATCGTATATAGTCAATCTTCTCTTCCTGTCTTCTTCGTGCAGCACGCGCGTCTCAGAGAAAGGCGTCACGACGAAGCATATATTTCGAGGATTAAACAGCGCTAGACTAATTGCCTGCTCTTATTATAATTTATTGGGCTAACTGGTTACGAGAATAATATACGAGACGAGATAACTAATTTAGGGTTCTCAATGAGCAAGCAACGAGGCAATAAATTTCGTAAAAATGTTAATGTAATTTACGACTCCTTACCAGACGTGAAAAGAACAATAGCCTTGAGACACGAGTATTCGGCAGCATCGACATGGATATTTCGGAGTTTCTCGATCTGATCCTGGAAAACCCGAATGTTGTCCATGAAAGTGACCATCCGATCCGAGCCCATATGATTCGAGTGCATACCGGCCGTGGCAAGCAGCGGCGCCACATTCAAGGGCATCGGGCACTGGGCTGCGTTCAGGACGAACAGCTCGCTCCATGTTAGTCGCAGAAGGGCTACTTGGTCCGTCACTGCAAGGTCGGGGAAGAACGGGATATTCCTAGCCCATTCGACGGCCGAGAACAGCAGACGAGCTGCAATCTCACAGATGTTCTCGATCCCAACCACGCCATACGGCACATTCAAGCCGGGTTGCTGGAAGCGATTGGTCGTGTACGGCTCGGCCCTCAACAGCAAGGTGATGAATCCGGAGAGAAACGAAGGCCCGTTTGCTTCGCCATTTCCATTCTGGGCGGAAGTCAAGGCGGGCACCTGAGAGGGTGGAAGGCGACCTCTTTGAACTGCTGTTCAGGAAAAGAAAATAGGGTTCAATTAGCGGTCAAAGTAGAAACCACTGCATGGCTGTTTACACTGCGTGGCCAAAACAGCTCACGATCAAAAGAACACAGACCACAACAACCTTACCTTCTCGTCTCATGCCCACTTTCAGACATTTCTTCAGACGGCAGTACTGACACTGGTTTCGGTGATGTTGGTCGATCGGACAGTTCCTCGACGCTCGGCAAGTGTAGCTGAGGTTTCTTCGAACACTCCTTTTGAAGAAGCTCTTACAGCCCTCGCACGTAAACACGCCATAATGTTTCCCGGAGCTTTTATCGCCACATACTGCACACTCGATCTGACTGTTCTTCTCGGCTGTCTCTTGGTTCGTCTGCGATGAACCTTCCCGCCAGGCGACGACGGCCATGACCCAAGCTCGAGCAGTAACTGCTACTAGTAAGAGAAGCACCACAAGGCCGAAAGGTTAAGGACTGGCGTTAGACACAATAGGTCTGTTTGCGTGACGAAATAAATACATGCCTGACTCATTTGTTATTAATATTAGTAAATATGCCCCAACCGCGAGGCGAACCATCAGGGATATAAGCCTACCTTTTGATCGAATTGTGTGGATTTCCGACCGGAGGACACGGACAGAGGCAGGAGTCGTCGAGGATTCGTTTCTCGTCGCTGTCTGAAAACGCGAAAGAAATCGACGGGGTGATTAGTATCTTCAAGGAAGCGATTGTGTGGCGTGACCGAGTGTCTCCATTATTCTGAACTTTGACATGATCTGCCGTGATAAGAGGTTGCCATGGTAAGGACCGCTATATATGGCGTGGTTTTGATAGGTAGCTTTGGAGGGTTCTATTAACAGGTGATAATTAAAGAGGGCCAGTCATTAGGTGGAAGTTATAAGAACAATATGGTCAGGCTAATGTTGAAGCGAAAGCGTGCACGTCATTGGCTAGAAACTAAAGCCGACCTTTCCAAGCCAGGTCGCATTACGCATTGAAATACGAGCCTCGAGATCTTAACACTTTCAATAATTTATTCGTGGCTGTGTAAGCCCTTTAAGTAGGCTTTGAATGAACAAACAGGATGATTCCTCATTGGATTAGTTTGACTTGTAACGCAAATATGTTTACATTGATATCGTTCCACGAACTGAACATATCTCTGCGTATAGGTGTGAATGAACGAAGGTGACAATTTCTTTGACTTCTTTGTACAAGTCTTCCCAGTGTTTGCCGTAAATCAAACTTAGACTATTTACGCCAGCGTTTTCCTAAAGATTTTCGCCGAGTTGTCGCATTCCTTTAGAAATTGGAATTGTCTGTGTAGGATATCTGAGAATTCAGACACATGGCACCTCTCTACCGGTTTTACACCTCTACTAATCACCACTTTTTCGCTTTGCTAAATCCAAAATACTACTAACCTACGCAGCACTCTCTTTCTTTATAATATACACTCCCAGTCTGGACCTGGCGTAGAAAAACCCGGTATACTCTTTGTATATTGTCTGACAGGCTGACACTCTAATGCCGAACTGCCGGTGGGTTAATGAAAGGGCGTCTTCGTTATCAACTGTCTTTAAAATTCTCGACCTTTCCTGCTATTTATGTAATCGTCACTTTCGCAGGAAAAGTGACAACTGCCAGCTGGCTTAGCTCCAAGCCAATTTCTTCCCGCCCACTTCACTTCATCGGAATTAGACGTCGGATATAGAAGGACGTGGGCTCAAAGCTTATACTCTCTTTTAATTTTAAGAAATGTACCTATATTTATAATTTTCAACCCCGTTCTTCGTCTGAAATGTTGAAAGCTCGAAACTCGAGTCGACAATTGATGTGTTGTATAAATAGCTTTGCAACAAGTAAAACCTGTTTCATATATGTTTTGTCTAGCACTAAAACTCTAAAAGTATTTCGGACACGCGACAAAACCCGGTTTTTATATTGGTTCAAAATTATAACCTCGATTACAACCTTCCGGCAAAATTTGTTTTGATCGGACTTTTTTGACAACTTTTCAGTTTACAAGTTTATGTATCTTCTATATATTAATAGCCGTGTCTGTCTGTCTGTCTGTCTGTCTGTCTGTCTGTCTGTCTGTCTGTCTGTCTGTCTGTCTGTCTGTCTGTCTGTCTGTCTGTCTGTCTGTCTGTCTGTCTGTCTGTCTGTCTGTCTGTCTGTCTGTCCGTCCGTCCGCGGAAAAGCTAGAAAACCACTGGGCCCATTCAAACTAAACGTATGGCTTTTGAAAAGATTAGCGTTTTCACTTTCGAAAGAACGAAAACGTCCACCCATCGCTAACTTGGCGGCCATTTTGGATTATGACTACATACATACATACATACATACATACATACATACATACAGGTCGACCGCAGTCGGAGGCAGCCAGAAGGCCCCTCTTTCGTTTAGCTGCTACCCTAAGGCAGGGGTGGGCGCCACTCCTCTCCCAGATGGTGTTGATTTTGCGGAGGGAGGAAAACCGGATAACCCGGTGAAAAACCCTCGGAGCACAAGAGAGACCAACTAAACTCTACTCACATGGTCCAAGCTTGAGAACAGGGATGTTCCCAAACGGTCACCCATCCAAGTACTAACCCCGTCCAACCGGGCTTAACTATTGGTGAGAGGCAGCGCCCTAACAGCACACGCCACCCGTGCTCCCCTACTACAGGTAGCCCAATACTCGCAACCATCGCCTTCGCTTTTTGCAAAGCGGAATAAAAGTAATGTAACCATGAAAGATGACAGAAGAAGTTGTAATAACGTTAATTTCTTAATTTACCGAATCAAACCCAAAGCTGTGCCACACGGCCCACATGAGTGCATGACTCTTGAATCTATATGGCCACACTACATGCAGGGAGCCCGATCCAGTCACTTCAACAATCCTATGTTGATCTTGCCGACCTGTGTCTGTAAACAAAGAGACCTTCCTAAAAACATGTTCTTTTTCAAGACCGTGAATTTTTCACGGGTAACCACAAGTAGTTCATATTTCAAAAAATGAGACTTGGTGTTTTGTTAAAACTCGTATTAAAATTACGCAGCAAGCCAAGTTAGTCGTCCCTACTCATCTTGGTTTGAAACGAACCAAAACTCGGGTACAGCTGGGTTTCACTTGTGCTATAAATATATCAAATCTTGACACTAAAACAATTTTTCCTGCGGGGTCGAGTGTCAGCGGAGACAAAACAACAATAATTTTTGTTATATCTATTTGATACTTGGGTATATGACGATCAGATAAGTTACTCTACTAGATATCTCGTATTTCACAGGATACAATTTATTTTCTCACTTGTGTACTGAAATACAATACTACTTATACAGCTTATTTATACAGCTTTCGTTGTGAAGCAAAAATACATGAAGTACTGTTTAATAAACGAGCAGGAGTGTTTTATCAGATATAAAGACACGAGGCGAAGCCGAGTGTTTTTATATCTGATAAAACACGAACTGCGAGTTTATTGAACGGCTTCAAAAACGAACTACTTGGTAAGTTCATTGGCGTAGTAAGTTTGAAAAATAACCTTGTCTAAGCCGAGAAAATCAAAGCTAAAGTTTATGTAAATCAGGACGTATCTTTATCACATATAAAGACACTGATTAAACTGTAATTTCTTTTAAATTTTCCTCATGAATTATTAATGCTTTGAGAATAATAATTAATTATAGTTAACAATAATAATGGTAATAATATAATAATAATGACATTAACAAAGCTGTGCACAACGTGGGACATCAACAACAGAGCGTTACTCCAAACAGGGTTGATGCCCAATTAATCAGTGAGGTAAAAATAATTTAAATAATAAAAAAATAATTGTTCCGTAATCGTCCACCTAAATTTAGTTAAAGTGCCTATAAACTCAAATAACATATTACTGATATGGATTCTTTGTAACGTGAATAGTTGAATGCCAAAATATTTTCTGACTTGAACTTCTGTTTGTTGTTATATTGAGGTTTGTATTTCCAAAATGGTAACGAGGATGACGTCAATGTAGGCAATTTTTTTTCCAGTTTTCTTATCGGATAAACCGCTTGAAGATTTTAATGAAAAAATGATAAAATATAGAATATACTATTTAAGTATCCATTAACATGTGTATTGGGTAATATTTCTGCTGTAACGGAACACTGCGTATGCAAATTATGTCTATAATAGACGTCATCCTCATTACTATTTTGGAAATACAAACCTCAATATAACAACAAATAAAAGTTCAAATCCAAAAATATTTTGGCATTCAACTATACACATTAAATAGAATCCATAAGCAGTAATATCATGTTTGGGTTTGTTGTTTTCAGTGCTAGGTGGTATTGATTGTGTAAAGCTCTTTTAAATGAAGATACGGATGTTATAGTCGGTTTCAGCTTGCTTTTGAAATTCGTTTGTCAACATTCGTTGAAAGGTTGGGAACTTGGTACGGATCCGAACTACGTTGCGAGGTAGATACAAATTTAAGTCGGCAATTTGTTTCTGCTTAACCAAGTATCTATTATTATATTCTATACAACAAATAATTTTCTTCTCCGTGATTTTACCAAAGGAATTCAATTCAAAGCTTATTAAATTCGAACTTCACGACGAACTTCACAACGAACTTCGCGAACTTTCAATTATATATACGTATCGGATTTCAAAAGCAAGCTGAAACGCACTATAAGGATCTATTAAACTAATTCCGGCAGGGCATTCTATGATATATAAAGTATGAAAATAATAAGAGCCTGACTTCGAACTTATGGAGCAAAGTGAAAAGGTGGTAAACTGTCGAGAATAGATAGTTTACTGACAACGAAATACTGGCGTTTCGAGCGTAGCCATTTATCAGAGACCGAGTAAAAATTATTTGCAGTGAATTAAAATGAAGGGCTCCGCTCAAAACGACAGTATTTCATTATCAAACCTATCAGTCTCGGCAGTTTATCACCTTTTCACGTTGTTCTATCTAAAACTACGTTTACACTGTACCGGACGAATTCGGAACCGTGTAGGTTAAAAACTAGACCTGAATTTTTCACCGTCTCGAAGTCGTCCGGTTAACCGCCGTACTCGAATTCGTCCGGTTTCGTTAAGTCCCGTGTAAACGGAAGGCAGAATCGTACAAATTCGAGTGACGGTTCCGAATTCGGCCGGTACACAGCACTTCACTCTTTTACACTCTATATGTGAAAAACAATGAAACTCTGAAAACAACGGTATCTTGGTTTGCACTTGACGTCATGGCGGCCATGTTGGAGGAACTTTAACAAAAGAATCTCATTAGCAGCTATTGTATTTGGAGTATGTTTTCCTCCAACATGGCCGCCGTTTCTTTGTCTTCCAAATCTCAAGAGATTGATTGCAAACCATCAATAGCTTTGGCGTAGGATAGGCTAAGTCCACACGTATACGTTTTCGTCGCATTTTCATATTGTTTCAGGTAAGTAGACCATTGTTTTCCATTCCCTTGAGGACGGAGAACAATATGAAAACGCTACGAAAACGTATACGTGTGGACGTAGCCTAAATGTACGAGCTCTTAGGTGTGACACTTCAGGCCGGTAGTAAAACTGCGCGCCTCGCTGAGTCTTGACGACTTCCCTTCGTTTTTATCCACCTAGCGAAACTGCCCTGGAAATCACTTTCTAGACCCGTTTAGTAAGTATAGAATACGTAATTTTTCTTTTGGATTCTTTTCAATTTCGCTTATTGTCTTACCCTGGGTGCCAGAGGTTTTTCGACGCTCGTGGGGGTGGGGGATAACGGGGACAATTATTGTCTTAGCTTTTGTGTATTTTCAGTAGAATTCAAAAGGCTGAAAATGACGTCAAGTGCGGAAAATGACGTATTCTGCACTTATTAAAAGGGTCTAAATCATCATAAAGTTGAACACTGCGCTATCTTTACTTTTAAATCAGTTAAACTTTCAGTTATTTTAGCTGTACAAGCGGTTGTAAATACTAAGTAGTCAAAAAACTCTGAGCTCGGGTCGAAAGCTCAAGAAAAAGTACATTGAATCCGGAGAACTTTTAACAATATGCCTGGATTACAAACATTCATGTCATATATTTTATATATAATATATATATATATATATATATATTATATGGAGAAGAGTATTTTACTAGCAACTAAAACACTCGTAGAACCCATATTTCACTACATCTGGGAACCGAGTGGCGTATTTCTCGTATGTACGCTCGCGCGTGACATATCGACAAGTCAAAATTTTCGCCTTTTGCCGTAAGTTTCGAATCAAGTAAATTTGAGCCAGTAACTTCTCTTAATTCAGTTTTTCACGTAAAATGAAGTATCAGTCGAATAAGCTGTTGTATTTTCATTTGTATTTTCGAAACGTTTTAGGTCAAGCGGTTGTAGTTTTTGCATTAAACCCAGTTTATCAACATCATGCACTTCCACGCATAATTTCATTGTCCATATAATAAATAGAACATTACACGGTTGCTCAAAGATATGGATTTTATGTTCAAGTGCACGGTCACTGAACACATTGTATTTTAGTATAATAAATGAATTGTCCAATAGCAACGTTTCAGTTCAATCACTCAACCGTGCTACTTAAATATTAATAAACCTAAAACAAAGGATGTGCACGGTGTAAGGTACGGTTCAACATAAAATCACAGCTCATTATAGGCGCTTTGAAGTTTGCCGAGTTTCCAGACCATATCTCGATTGACTATGCCTGCGCAGAAGTATGGAGCAAAGGCATATCTTACCTGTATATTCAACTTGTGATGTAACTAATTATGGTAATTGGATGATATATTACTTTATTGTACTATCTTTAGATATGTTAGAGTTAATGACCTCGAGAACCGACTTATAGTTCACATTATAAAAGGTTTCCTAACAAAATAATTCTCTGGACAAACTTTAATAAAGTGTTGATCTGACCAACCGGCAACATTTGTTGTTCAACATAATGCTTGCTAGGACGACGACGGCGATTAAAAAGCAAGATAAATCTTACAATTTAAAGATGTCACAGTTAACTGACTATTATATTTAATATTTATTTAATATTGAAGCTAGTTTAATGACTTCCCAAACGCCCCAGTATTGCTAAAATGATTGTAGTGTCCGTATTGAAGTCAATCTTATTAAAGTGCCTATGCCGTGGTTGGGGATTTTACATATTTAGGATATTTGGAACTTTCTGAGAAGATTTGTAATATATCTTCCTTTTCTAAAATTTCATCTTCATGGACTTTTTAGCTGTGAAAGTTGACGGAAGTGACGTCAAAGGAGGAATCTGTAAAGTGGTTTTTATATAGACAAATTCCTCTTTTGACGTCACTTCCGTCAACTTTAAAAGCAAAAAAGTCCATGAAGATGAAATTTTAGGAAAGGAAGATATATTACAAATCTTCTCGTTTAAAGGACGTCGTCGTTGAGGTTGAGGTTGACGTCGTAGATCTTAAAGTCCATAAAATAAGAAGTTCACGGGGTTGTCACTTGTCATTTCTATAGAAGGGGCGTATCATTTCTAAAAAAATAGGCAGTCCAGGACTGCATGAGGCTACTCAAATAAAACTATAAAAAATAGGTCGTCAAGGACTGCATGTATCTACGGGTCATATCTTATTTCTAACTAGAGAACGAAGACTCGACGAAGTGACCATCGGGGGAACACGGAACTCGCGATGTTCGGGTTCCGAAACTATCCGAAGATTTGGACTACGATTGATTCCGAAACTATCCGAAGATTTGGACTACTTAGGCTCCTCTCCTCTTAGAGGAGGGGTAGCCTCAAAAAAGCGTGCGAGCTTCAGTTTGGGATTTTTAAAATACCATATGCGATTTTGGGGATTTTTCAAACACTATATTGTTATAAAGACACTAGATCGGAGTGTCTAAACGTTGGGTCATGCACAGTAACTTTTTAAGCTGGGCTTAAAAACCTTTAAAAATGTTGGCAGTTTACCATCTTTTCACTTTGCTCTATCCAAAAACACTACCTACGCAGCAGTCTACTTTTTTACTTCGATCTGACCGTTTAGTTTCTCGATAATCCAGTCACCAAACGCCCCCAAATTTTGGCTCTTGGTAAATTTTTGTCTATTCTATGCACAATCACATGTTAAGCCCTAGTCAAACGAGAACGCAAGTTGGCAGTCACGAATTTCCGTGGCGGTCGTTCGAACACCCAAATTAACAAAATAAAGGTTTCATGAGTGTTTTAAACAAATTTTAACGTTGTCACGGTACATGATATTTTCGGGAAATTATTCAGAGCGGCTGGCTGAGGTAGCGTGACTGCCAACTTGCGATGACTTGCGTTCTCGTTTGATTAGGGCTTTATACTAAAGTAAATTGAAAAAAAGCTGTGACGCTTTATAGTGAAAACGATATATTGAAAGTAGGAGTAGTTTGCTAGAGTTATTAATATATATGCTACTTTAATACAACTTCTCCATTTGTTCTACGAATATATTTAGAAATATTTTGTCGACTCTGCGCGACTGACTATAGTTCTGGTTCTTTGTCTTCAACAGAATCACCTGAAACAAAGAAAATGACGATTGTTGATGTAACCATGGTTACGATATATTCAGGTGTGTGACTACAAGCCTAATGTTTTGCTAATTCTTGCTGTACAAGCTGTCGATAGTTGTTCATACTATTAAGGGAAATTCGGGCACTGTCTGCCGGGAATTTCGGGCAATTTCGATATGTATTGCTGTGAAATGTTCGAGCAAAATTCATACGTTAAACTAAGACTGAAGAATACGACTTAAAAATCAATATTTAACCCTAAATTTTTCGGGCAAAAATCTCTGCTTCCCCAAACAGAATTGGGCTGCTAGCAACGCGTGTGTGCTTCAGTTTTTGCCACGGAAAGCCCTGGGAACGAGGTTCCGCTAGTAGTATGTTTCTACTGAATAGCGATAGAACCATAGAGATCATAACATAATACTAGAGGAACACCGCTACTAAAGGTTTGCGCATGCGTGAATTCGCTAGCATAAATATCAAGGGAAGCAGTGGCGACAACAACCAGATAGCGAAGAAAACTCTAAAAGTTTTATTTTCTTAAAAATCGTGATGACAATTTAGTAAAAGGCTTGTTTCAGACGAATTTTAGCCCGTTTTTCCCTCTAATGGCGACCGTCAATATTCCTCGCATTTTTGGCCCCAATGCCCCCTCTAGTCTTTATATTATGATCTTTATGGGTAGAACAGGATGTTTCTGTTTGTAACAAAGTAGTAAGCCCTTACCATTACAACGATAAACGACGTTTGACCAAATGATGTTTTCTTGTGAGAAACAAAGTAAGCCGATCCTCCCGCCTGAGTAGCTTTTATCCTGCAAAGTACCACTATCGATAATTTTTTTCGAGCCATGGTATATTTTCACTCTAAAGAAAAAAAGATGAAATTTGTTTTTAATTCTGAATGGCGTGTTGCTGCTATTAGAAATGGCGTGGACTGGGCTGGTTAAAATCATGGTGGTGGTGCTGATGATGGTGGTGGATGGCAATAATGAATATGGTGGTAGTGGTGGTGATGATGGTAGTAGCAATGATGAATATAGCAGTGGTGGCGATGATGGTGGTGGTGGTGGTGGTGGTGATGATGGTGGTAGCAATGATGAATATAGCAGTGGCGGCGGTGATGGTGGTGGTGATGATGATGGTAGTAATGATGAATATAGCAGTGGCGGTGATAATGGTGGTGGTGATGATGGTGGTAGTAATGATGAATATAGCAGTGGTGGCGATGATGGTGGTGGTGATGATGGTGGTAGCAATGATGAATATAGCAGTGGTTGTGATGATGATGTAGTGACAATTATGATTGATGTGGTGATGATGATGGTAGCAATGATGAATAGAATGGTAGTGGTAGTGATGATGGTGGTGGTAATGATGAATATAGCAGTGGTGGTGATGGTGGTGGCAATGATGAATATGGTGGTGGTGGTGATGATGGTGGTGGCAATGATGAATATGGTGGTGATGTTGGTGGTGGCAATGATGAATATAGCAGTGGTGGTGATGATGGTGGTGTCAATGATGAATATAGTGCTTGTAGTGGTTGTGATGATGATGGTAATTACCATGATGAATATGGTGATGATGATGGTGGTAGCAACGATGAATGTAGTAGTGGTGATGGTGGTGGTGACAATAATGATTATAGTTGTCATATTCATCACCATCAGTCATTATCATCACGAGTTTCTTATCAATCACCACCACCATCATCATCATCATCATTACCATGATGAAGGTTCATCATCATCATGATCACAACCATCATCATCATCTAGTTAGCTTGTAAAGTCAAACCTTATGTGTCCAAATTTAGGGCGGTGTCTTACTTCCCAGTGGTAGGCAGTTCTCTCCTTCCAGCCTATCAGGTTTGGATCATGCCACAGCACTTTGACCTATGAAAATATGTACGTGTTTCTATGAAATACATTATCTATAACTACATCATATATATGTGATGATGTCATTTGTGATGATGATGTCATATGCAGTGATGACGTAGTGCAGTGTAATGTAGCGTAGTGTTAATTTACTCAAGGGAGCACGTTAGAATGTGATTCGTCTTGTAAATAAACTAAACTTTACTTACCTGAAGTTGTTGACCAGGAGACGTTTTGTGCGAGTCGCCGAGTTCGACAAAACCGCTGACGATATGAGCCCCCGACGAGTATTCGGCTCGCTCGTATGGTCAACAACTTTAGATAAGTAAAGTTTAGTTTATTTACAAGACGTATCACATTCTAACGTGCTCCCTTGGTTTACTCTGGTACCCTCGATGCTAGTGCCCCTTTTTATTAATTAGTAAATTTTATGAATTCAAAAAGTGGTATTGCAAGGGCACTGTGTATTGTGTTACCTTCTATATTAAAAGCAACTTTACCAGTCGGGGCAAGCAGTAATACCTTAATTGATGAAAGTCATCATCATTAACGTACCTGGTGCTCTGTGTTGTCAGTACTCCACAGAGCATTACGTAGCTTCGGTCCGGGGCCTGTTGATGAATTAACAATCTGAAATGTAAGTTTATGTATGGTAATGAGTTTAAACTTGAGTGAAATGTGGGGGGGAAATTGGTTCGATGTTTTTGTGTATTGACGTGTTCATGTCCGTGTTTTGTGTTTTGTGTTTTGTGTTTTGTGTTTTGTGTTTTGGGTTCCGCGTGTTTGTCTTTTGGGTTCCGTGGGTTTCGTGTTTCGTGTGTTTCGTGTTTCTTTTTCCTTGTTTCGTGTTCCTCGTTCCGTGTTTTTCGTGTTTCGTTTTCTCCGTTCCGTGTTCCTTGTTTCGTGTTCCCCATTCCGTGTTCTTCCTGCCGTGTTCCGTGTTCCTTGTTCCTCGTTTCGTGTTCGTGCTTGTGTTTGTGAATTTGTAAAAGGAAACGTATAAGCAATATTTATATAGATATACCTTGACCGATAATCCTGTTTTGCCGTGCGCTACAAATGGTCGGTGATCCCAGTAGATCTGACCGACTTTTTTCCACATAATGGTGTAAAACTTGCTACTGCTTTGGTAACCAAAGACGAGACCAATATAGTCGTTGTCAGCTTCGGTGTCCACATACAGTGTGCCAAAATAATCTAGTCCACCAAATGACTGATGAGCTATTTGATGAGACAAAACGATCCATGTTAATAACATTTATAAACATAACAATGATAATTTGCGGAAAAAGAAGGTGGTAGTGCTGTTGATGGCAATATTTGTGTTGGTGGGAGTGGTGGTGCTTGTAGTTTTAGCCATGGTGGTGGTGGTGGTAATTGTCGTGGTGGTATTAGTGATGGTAGTTGTGATGGTGGGAGTTGTAGTGATGGTAGTTGGGATCGAGGTGGTAGTGATGGTAATCTGTAGTGGTGATTATACCGAAATTATGGCGGTGGTTGTAATTATGGTAGTAACGATAGTGGTGAAGATGATAGTTGTAGTGGTGGTGGTAGTAGTGAGGATAGTTGATAGTGATTGAGATGGTAATTGTGGTGGTGGCATTAGTGATGGTGGTGGTGGTTGTAGTAATGGTGAGGGAAGTTGTGGTCTTAGGGTGGCGATGGTAATCGGTTGTAGTGGTTATACCGAAATTATGGTAGTGGTAGTAGTGATGGTAGTTGTGATAGTGGTGGCGATGGTGGTTGTGTTGGTAGTGGTATTTGTGATGGTGGTTGTGATGATGGTAGTTGTGGTCGTGGCGGTAGTGATGGTAATCGGTGGTGGGTGACTATGGTACATTTAGCGATAATGCTTTGCGACCACAGATCGGCTTATAAAACAACTAAACATTGTTTATCATGCTAAAATGGATTAACTAAGCAAGGAGTTCATTCCTACCAAAATTTACCCCTTTAAAAACCCTATCTTCCGATTATTCTGCAAGAAACAATATTTACTGCGCGCAAAGTGGTTTGTACAAGACGCCATCTTTTTCGGCGCGGTCAATTAAGGTAGTGATGGCGGTGGTAGTAATTGTGATGGTAGTCGTGGTAATGGTGATGACGAAGCTATTGGGTGGTGTGTTAATACATACTAACCAATAGCCAATCCTGGATCGCTATTTTCAACTTGTATTATCTCCTTCCCCTGAAAGCAGAGAGTTTAGAAGTCGACACAGTTAACTCTTAACTTAGTACTTGCGAGACACGTACGGGCTGACTAGTTCCCAGGCGTATAAATATCGAAAACAACCTCGGTCTACCATCTGAGTTCCAGTGGCTCAATGGTGAGAGCGTCCGGTTGGCATTCGGAAGGTTGTGGGTTCGAGTCCCGTCTGGAGCTCAGAGTTGTTCTCTGAGTGTAACCTACGACAACTTGTTCAGCAAAAACATACGAAAATTTTTTTACCAACTCAAGCTGAAAACACTAATAACTTACTAACTCTTAAAGGGGATTGGCAATAAAAATTAAGTTTGGCTAATTTGAAAGAACATGTAAAATTGTAACAGAAGATCTTTGACAACTTTTTCGTATCTTTCTTCGTTTTCAAGATATTTCAGTTTGTCTGATAATTATGTAAATGAGATGGTCTCTGACGTCATGAGCAGGGTACAGTATTTTCATACAGAGCAAAATCACTTACATATCTATAATTGCTCAACATAAGATGTTCAGCGTCACAAGGAGTTTTTATGTGCACAGTTTCAAGTGATTTCGTTGGACAAACTTAGAGAGATAACTGGTTTTTGCCACATGTGAAAATATTTTACCCCACACCTGACGTCAGAGACCATCTCATTTACATATCAAACAAACTGAAATATCTTGAAAACGAAGAAAGATACGAAAAAGTTGTCAAAGATCTTCTGTTACAATTTTATGAGTTCTTTCAAATTAGACAAACTTTATTTTTATTGCCAATGCCCTTTAACTTTCAGTACCAAATACGTTCTCTAGTATTTTACTCGCCGATAGGAAAACTCCTGGTACCCTGAACGAAGGTTACCAGGCAATGTCGGACATTTTTGTTGCTACTTATCATATAGATTTTACTCTGGTTCACGCCAGACAATTATACTTGTCAACTGGGGACTCTTACAGAAACTTGCATGTTAAAGGTTAAGGCAGAGCCGTGCGTTAGTCCTGCCTGCTTACTAGAGAGCTTAAGCATACAGGCGTTTTAGAGCCACGGACGGCGATTGAATTCAATAGCATTTTTCATTCAAAACAATGATAATGAGCAATTTAAAATTCCAAGAGCAAAGTGAACGCCGTCGTCGTTCTACACAAGACGTCATTGAGAGCATTTTCACGTTCTTGAGACGACGGGAACATCTAGAACGTTGAGGCCTGTCATCGTTGTTTTACTACAATAGACATGCTTTTAAAGTAGAAAACTTGTATTTTAAGGGGGATAATTTCATTGCATTACAATATAAATATATACAAGATCTGTATGTAATAGATACAGCTCGGATGCTCGGAGGGGGGGCGAGGGGGGGCGACCGCCCCCCCAATGGTCTTCCAGGCCATTCCTGTGAAAAGTTTAAATCCGGGGAGAAACTTGTTGAGGGGGGGGGGGGGGGGGGGAGGGGTAATGATGTTACGTAGTGAAGCCTTCAAGGGAGAAGCAAGTTGACTCGTAATGATATTACACTAACACTGCCACTCACATCTTCGAGCGCAGAAAGGGCATTTTCGAAGCTCAAGCTCATTAAATCTCGACTTAGGTCCACAATGGGACAGGAAAGGCTTCAAAGTCTGATGCTTATGTCTGTAGAGTCTGATGTATTACAGGAACTAAATGTAGATAATCTCGTAGAAACTTTCGCAGGCATGGCACCGAGAAGACTTGATTTAGTTTAAAGTGTTTATGAAACGAAAATTAAGTTTGTCTTATTTGAAAGTACTTTTGAAATGACAAAGTAAGATCTTTTGCTGTTTTTCGTTTCCTTGCTTCGTTTATGAGATATTTCAGTTTGTTTTATATGTGAAACTAACCAGTGACATCACAAGGTGCATAATGACTTACTGGGAAAGGTTATATATCTTTTCTGTTATCAAACGGAATCACTTCAAAGCAATTATGTGTGCGTTTTTCCCTTACAACAACAGAAATATACATTTTCAACTGATTCCGTTTAGTAATAGCAAAGATATATAACCTTTCCCAGTAAGTCATTATGCACGTTGTGATGTCACTGGTTAGTTTCACATATAAAACAAACTGAAATATCTCATAAACGAAGCAAGGAAACGAAAAACAGCAAAAGATCTTACTTTGTCATTTCAAAAGTACTTTCAAATAAGACAAACTTAATTTTCGTTTCATAAACACTTTAAGTACCATATTATTTGTTGTGCTGCTTGTGCATGTAAATACCAATTATATATCGTATACTTGCAGATTATGCCTATGCATGTGTCGACTACAAATTGTAATGCTGTTTGTGCGAGTATATCGACTATATGTCAGTTTTGGCTACTATAAAATTCCAACTCGACAATTTGAATGGCACTGTTTGAAATATATCAAAGCCTAGTTCAAGTTCAAACGTCAAACGCACATAAACCTAACTCAATTGTCAAGAATGTTTTCCGTAATTTAACCTAATTTGCATTGATTTTGGTTCATGTGAAGTTCCAGGTTTGAACTTGGCCTGAAACTTTTTGATGGGTCAAATTTCAGTTTGGTGTAGTCTAGATGGAAAATATAGCATTACAAGGTCCACATACATACGACTTATCATAAATAATTCTCAATAAATTTTGATATGTGTACTACATTGTTTTGGTTTGGAGACAACAAAACTCTGCTATTTATGGCGATCAGTTATTTTTTTAAATCTCGCCTCAGAATGCGGGAAATGCAGTCTGAGAGATTCTAGAATTCAAAAAATTTCCGGGGGGGCATGCCCCCGGACCCCCCTAGGAGGCTCGCGTCTTCGCCGCTCGACCAATTTCGCTCCTCCAAAGACAGAACCCTGGCTACGCCACTGATCAGGACGATGCTGTATCCGATATACAACCACTGCTACGGTATTGATTTCTTTTGAATTTTCGTCATGAATTATTAATGAGTATTTTAATTTTATATAAAGATGAAATTTAAGCTTATGAGCTAACAGTTTAGATATGTGATTATTCATGGCCTTTGTTTTGGGGAAAAAAGTCTTTTCAAAGAATACGCGGTTCAGTAGTTCTGTATTGTATTCCTGTTCTTCCAGTCACCGTCCTGTCTCAAAAACGCCTAATATGCTTAAGCTCTCTATTGAATGCTTGAGTACTTCACCTTGTCTCGGATTTTCCATACTGGATCCACTTGACAGTATCATCATCAATCATATAAGTTGTACGTATACATGTAGTGCATGTGGTACGTTTGCGAGCTTGGTGTAATGTAACACATGCACTACATGTATACTTCTCAAATTCATGAATAATTCATGAGCTAATTAACCAATAATAAAGGCCCATTTGATCACGAGATGGCATTTGGATATCCCAGTGAAACACCTTCAACTACAACGTATTCAATAGATTTTTCCTGCATGCGTAATTAAGATATTTGATGAAAGTCACTAGTGATCTTCCTCAAATATCTTAATTACGCATGCAAAGTCATAGTCATCCCAACAAAAATTCACACTCAAAATTGCTGTTATTTATTGATCCACTAAATACACACTTCTCAAGATTAATACCACGGACCAGTACATACACTTTTCTCGCGAGAACTATCTCTAGTTCGGACTCATTTGAGAAGTCATATGAACAACTCGAGCTCGTGTCCCACCGGGGTATCCAAACACTCGAAAACAATTAACAAAAACACTCGCGCTACGCGCTCGTGTTTTCATACATTGTTTTCTCGTGTTTGGATACCCCGGTGAAACACTCGATCTCGTTGTTCATATATTACTTCTCAAACTCATTAATAATTCATGAGGAAAACACAAAGGAAATCAGTACCGTGTCGGTGGTTTGGATATCGGAGGAAGAAATTACATAAATTAAGCAAACTTTCATCTTGATTTTCTCTTAAAATACTGATTTGTTTGAGATGCTATATCATTCGCCTTGGTTTTCAACAAACGTCTCGGTGTTTGGATATCCTGATGAAACACTCCTCCTCGTCTATGATATATTACGTACGTTATCTATGTCTCATATGCAAACGCTACCACTTAGGAGCAGATATGACTATGAATTTGCAACCTTAGCTCTCCATCTGAGCTTCAGTGGCTCAATGGTTAGAGTGTCTAACCGGTCATTATAAGGTTACAGGTTCGAACCCAGACTAGTTCCTAGTCCTCTTTTCTCTCGAACGTATTTTGGTGACGTCACAGAATAGGGATCGAGCAAGAGGACTAGCGGAAAATGTTCATCTTTATCTATCATGAATCCTGCTGGAGCTCGGATTCTTTAATCTTTATGAACGAGGGCACTTAAACAAACTTCTTCTTGACTAGCAGACAGCAAACGAGTAGGTTTCTTTGTTTTACATTACGTTAAAAGGTTGTTACATACGAGGCTTTATAAAGTAGTGTTCGGCGTAGGAAGTGATTGTGTTGAAACACATTTATACAAATCGAAATATGCTTTTTAACGTTTCGGCAGTAGACCAACCTTGCTATATGATGTTATAAAGAATTGTGCAGACCGACGTGAGTGTTATCTGCTTTGGTTTTCCGCCAAACGGCGGTTTGGTGCCTGTATAATTTGGGGCCAGTTTTGGGGCCAGATTTGGGGCCAGGCAAAACATTTTATTCCAGGCCTCTCACAATTCGGTCTGCCGCTCGACGTTAAAAAGAGAGGCCTGGGAACCAGGCTGGTTCGAACCCTATCTGGGGCTATTGAGCTTGACGAACGTCCAACAAACGTCTATCAATCACTATCATCAATCGTTATCATCATCATTATGTTAATCATCATTTGATGCTCATTTAATTTAATCATGATTATCAATACTCAAGTACTTTACCTTGTCTCGGATTATCCATTTTGGATCTACTTGAGAATCTTCTTTGGGGTCGAGTTTAACCGTTTGGTATGTTCGGAAGCTTACTATGGCGAAATCTTTATTTTCCGGGCAAGTATCGACGTTGTTTAAGATGTTGTCGCCGTCATAATCGTCTTGGCAAGCATCTCCTACACCGGCCCCTGTCGAGTAATAAACGAATAAGTCAGACGAACTTCTTGACAAACGGATCATTACGTGGCTACAGTAAGGTTCCTGAGTAATAAACGAATAAGTCAGACGAACTTCTTGACAAACGGATCATTACGTGGCTACAGTAAGGTTCCTGAGTGGTTTAGATAACCTAACCCAAGAAAGAACTGTAACGAACCCTAGTCAGTAACGAGCATGGGAACGAATTCATAATTAACAAGATGATGCACTCAGAGACTGCACACCTCCGCCAACTTTAGACCCCAGATTAAGTTACATTATACCGGATTGCTGGTATAGATTGGTTTACTTTTCATCCAATTTTCAATCAAATTAAGCCAGCTTGGTCGTTGGTCTATGATCAGTCTTTTCACAAACTTTTATGAAAACCTGTGCAGTAGACAGACAGACAGACAGACAGACAGACAGACAGACAGACAGACAGACAGACAGACAGACAGACAGACAGACAGACAGACAGACAGACAGACAGACAGACAGACCGACCGACCGACCGACCGACAGACAGACAGACAGACAGACAGACAGACAGACAGACAGACAGACAGACAGACAGACTGACTGACTGACTTCTTACCAACCTCGTCCCCAGGGCGTTTGAGGAAGGAAGCGAGAGCAGGCCGATCAAACGCCCTGGCAAAGGCTGGAATTACGTGAGAAAATACTCCAATATATTTGGAAAATTTTCCCGCCAGATTGACCACCGGGCTTCCGGTCGTATGTACGTCAGCTTAAATATTTGAATGAACTGAATTAATTAAATAAGCCGTTGTACAAGGCAACACAATTTATTGTTTCTACGAGAAATCCAACATGCTAAAATAGCTCAAAATAACCTTAACACACTGAAATAAACAAAATACACTTGCCTGGGTTGTTGTTTGTGGCGAATTTGCGATGATATGTTGGTTTGAAGAGTTTCGTGATAGCTGCAGAACAACCCGTAATAATAATATTAACGGGTTATTCTGGAGCAATCACGAAACTTAACCAACATATCATCGCAAACTCACCACAAACAATTCAGGCAAGTGTATTTGTTTATTTCAGTGTGTTAACGTTATTTTGAGCTATTTTAGCATGTTGGATTTCTCGATTACTTTTTTTAATTTATTTTGTCATCTGCTTATTCCATTAAGAATAATTTAATTACAGAACAACCCCTGGCTCCAGCTGATCATTACTTGTCACATACTACGCGTTTTGTGATTGTGGTCAATTTGGTTAAAAGGAGGTTTTTCATTGGCTTATCGCCAGAGGTTTCTATCAATAATTCTAAACTCCTGCAATAGCAAATCAAATTTTATGGATTTGTGACAGAAACTCGTAAATTTATAATATAACTCTATAGAAAGACGGAAAACATTTTCTATCTCTAAAATACTGCTTACCAGTGGTGTCTTTTTGATCTGTGTTTGCTACCAGTCGACAGTTATCTAATTTATCTAGAACTCCATCGTTATCGTCGTCCGGGTCACAGAGATCACCTGTAGGGAATCAACATGGATTATTTTAAGGAATTTTTATCACTGCACAAAGAGCTGAAAAAGGCATAAAATCTAACTTCAGTAGCACGTTAAACAGCGATGGAGCACTGAGTAGCTCGATAGCTCGTCAGTAATCAACTAGTCATACTGTCAAAGTATACATAAGCGGCCCTCCTTTTTCCAATTTTTAATGATTTAATCCCTTTCGCACAGCATACATTTGCATATTCAAAATAACAATGGTCAAACAGTAGCACACGGGCACAGACGCATCGACCTGAGAGAAGCCTCAAGCTGCGTGTTATGTGCATGGGTTGGCTGGTTGGCACCGTTGGGCAGTCTGGCTAAATTGTAAGAACACTAGCGTGTTGTTTATTAGGGCGGTATGTTTCTTGAAAGTTGAAATTAAGGGCATAAGGCTGTTAGTTTACGGTAAGTGGACCAGGGTCCTTTAACTTATCGTCTTATTTGTGTATTTGCTAATTTAAATATTTATATTAAATAGTATATGTTGGAATGTAGTATGTACTGTGCCTTTGAACATAATTTCTGATGCAATCCTTTCACGAATAACACCCGTTCTTAAATATTAAATAAAAATTTATCACTGCACACAATTGCGCTTATCACTGCACAAATCTCATTTATCACTGCACAAATTGGTTATCACTGCACGTTAAAATAATCCCTGGGAATCAATGAGTTATTGCCATTGGCTTTGTCTTATGTTTCTGAAAGTTACTCGTCTAGATTTGTGTTGCATGCATGGGTCATCCTATATGCGTCCCATTTACTTAAATGGGCAGTTTTAAATATAAAATGGGCAGTTCTAAATTATAAAATGGGTACTGTTGTAAAATTTTGTTTTTGTTCAAATTACTAAAATTACCTCATTTATTCCCTTATATATCTACTTTTATTCTAAGTAATACCATGACATGACGGAAATTAGTGATTATAAATGTCACCGGAAGCCGAGGGAGGGTTTGTGGCAACCTCGTACCCAGGGTCTGGCGGGGAGCGGAGATAAGACCCTGGGTACGAGGTTGGGTTTGTGGGAGTCTACGAACCCTCCCGAGTCTTAAAGGGTATTGGCAATAAAAATTAAGTTTGTCTCATTTGAAAGAACTCGTCAAATGGTATAAGACCTTTTACAATTTTTCCGTATCTGTTTTGGTTTTGGAAATATTTCGACCACACTCAGCGTGCTGTCCGCCATCTTGGAATTATTTTCGATATGCAAAATTATGCATGTGACGACATAAGCAGGGTAAAGTGAAATTTTTATCTTGCCAACCTTATGACATTATGAGCTAGAAACGCGTTTTTGTTGTTGCGCTATTTCCATTTTAAATTGACCCACAACATTTAAAAAGCCTTCCATGGAAATTTGGGCACCCACGGAGTAGTGTCATCGGGTTTACCCTGCTTGTGACGTCACCAATTTCCTCGTTAATTAGACCCAATATTACAACAAGATGGCGGACAGCACGCTGTCTTTGGTCGAAATATTTCAAAACACAAGAAAGATACAGAAAAATTACAAAATGTCTTATACCATTTGGCGAGTTTTCTCAAATGAGACAAATTTAATTTTTATTGCCAATACCCTTTAAAGGGCATTTAATCACTAATAACCCGAAATGTCATGCATTTGCTTTGTAATTACATAGTCACAGAGGAAATAAACAAAAGAATGTACACATGCGCAAAGACAAATTATTACACCATAAATTTTGCAGGCTAAAACAAGATTAAATATAGAAGATGAATTCAGCTTTGCAACAATCTTGACAGGGTTGCTCAGACCACAGTCAATAAGAGAGAAGAAACTCTCTTCCGTTAACAGTGTTCACATCACCCTTTCTTTAGCAGTATGCCAATCTGCTAGCATGCGTCGCCCCGATGATTATTATGAGGGACGATTTCCTCATTTGTAGAATGAGGGACGTTTAGTCTAATTGTCCCTCATCCAGCATTATATATTGATGAGGGAAATACGACATTAATCGTCTCTCTTGAAACAAACGATTTCGAGGTCACCATGTAATTACACTACTTTATTATATGGCACGGATTACTTCCGGTAAAATCACGCGCTGTGATTGGTTGCTGACGGGGCGAGATTTCTCCGTAATGTCAACGGGCATTATGAAAATTCTCAATGCCCTACGATTGGAAACAAACAAAAAATCCTAATAAGAAACTTTTATTGCCGAAAAACGGCGAAAATAGATGAAATACATGACGATGAACATTATAAAAGTAAATTCTAGTATCCAGACGAGAAAGAAACAGAAGAAAATAACGCTAGTTTGGTGTTTTGACGAAGTTAAAGGAAGCGAAGACCAAGAAATACAAGATTGATTTTTGCCATATAATAAACTACTTAATAACCTCGACCGTTCGGTCTTTACGGTAAAATATTAAACCTCTGTCTTGAGCGTATTAACCTCGCTATCGCTCGGTCAATACAGCAAGATCTCGGTTTAAGATTTTACCGTAAAGACCTCACTCTCGGTTATTAAGTAGTTAATAACGCTAGTGTGGTTCTCAATACCCAACTCCAAAACATACATCTTTCTTAAAAATAATAAAATGTGTCATTAAGAACCTGTTTCAAAACTTTTGAAATTTTTCCCAAAGGTGTGTTCGAAAATTTTCTGAGGGAGCATGCTTCCGGACCCCTTAGATATGTGGACGCAGAACATATTTGAAAATGGCCAGTTCTAAGTTTTTCTTAGGATGACCCTTGTGTTGAATTATGTCAGGGAACTCCGATAGGGAGTTGGTCAACCGAGTTGAACTTTCAGAAAACTAACCATTTAACTACAATCGCGTGTAGAATAGTTGAGACAACGATTTTTGGTAAAAATGATGACATCCAGAAAAAGTCTCACAAAAGATTCGGCTAAACGCAGCAAATTCACCTCATTGTCGAGGTATCATCGGTTACAAAATATGAAGCTTAACCATCTAATATAACCATCCCACATGCGGGATGTTAATCTTGAACACATAAAGGTAAAAATCCTAGAGGGGTGTTGTGGTCGGGGTCTGAGAGGAGGCACATTTTTCCGGAGGGTTGTGGTTAGGTTTAGGGTTTCCGGGGGGCGTGATTACCGGGGGGTGGTATGGGGGTGAGGATTCGTTTTAAAGGTTGTCCAATCAGATGGTGGTTTTAATGTTGGTTAAGCTTCATAATTTGAAGGTAATGATACCTCCATTGTCGGAAGTTATCTCGATTCTTTTTGTTCCCGATTGTAGCTCCTATTTTTGGTGCAGTAAGGCCACGCTTTTTTTATTTGTTGGATTACGGATTCTGCTCACCAATATTAAGGCCACACCAATTTTATTTTGTGTTTTGCGGGCAGAAATCCTCTTTTTTCAGGATCGGGGGAGGGAAAAAAAATTAAAATAAAATTATATTGATGATTCAGGAATGTTCAAATTTATCACAAGAAATCTATACATCACAAGAAAGGATTTATAAAGCAACATAGTACAATGTATTGATATAATAGATTAGCCATTGCCTAACTGATTCAGATCAATAAGACACAAGAGTTAGCAAGACAAATTTTGCAGTGTTTACAGGATCTGTGAATGTACTAACAGAGAACCACGCACAATCTGGTAGACCCGCCATCACGGCACATCCAAGATATTTACATAAAGAGTGAGCTGCAGCTTGAAAGCACACGTGAGA